>OX371219.1:2265243-2745243 GCA_947310845.1 Yponomeuta plumbellus
AGACACGATCGCCTTGCGAACCGATTAGCGACCGGCGCCGCGCTGCGTCCGGGGCGCGCGGTGTGAAGTTGGCTACCGGCCATGGTGAGGTAGGAGACCAGGCCCACCATGGAAATTCTACTACTGGAAACTCCATCAAGCTACGACGCCTCCAGACGATAGGCACTTGGAATGTGCGTGGCTTGAACCAACCTGGGAAACTTACTGTGTTGGAACGAGAAGTGGTTAGAGTCGGTGTGAACATCTGTGGTCTAAGCGAAACACACTGGAAAGGCAGCGGACATTTAATGACAGACCACCACGTCATTTACTTTTCTGGCAACGGCGTTACCAGCAGCAACGGGGTGGCTTTTTTAATACCTGCACACCAGGAAAAATGTGTGATGGGATACGAGCCGGTAAGCGATCGAATTATCAGCATCAAGTTAAAAGCCTCACCAATGAATCTCAACATTGTACAAGTATATGCTCCTACGTCTGCTGCAAGTGACGACACAATTGAGAAGTTTTACTCGGAATTACAATCTACAATAGCGAAGGTTCCCAATAGGGAGTTATTGGTCATCCTAGGAGACTTGAACGCTAAAATCGGGGAAAACGCTCATCAGCTGGGCAATTGTGCGGGAAGATTTGGGCTCGGCAAGCGAAATGAACGAGGTGAACGCTTAATACAATTCGCTTCAGAAAACGACCTCCTTATTGTCAATAGCTTTTTTCAAAATCACCCGCGCAGACTGTACACTTGGGTATCACCCGATGGGAAAACTCGCAACCAAATAGACTACATCATGACTCGGTCGCGATGGAGGTCATCTGTGACTAACGCCCATACGCTGCCTGGAGCTGATTGTGGGTCTGACCACCAACTTTTGATCTCCAAACTAAGGCTCAAGCTAACAGCAGCTAGAACCAATCAAAAGCCGAAGAGGTTGGAGGTGAAAGATGTTTCGAGGTTCCGCTCTGTTGTCGACCATGACTGGCCGCAGTGGTCTGAGGCGGATATTGTCAACGAAACACCGGATGCACTATGGGACCGAGCTAAAACACTCATCACTTCAACTGTCTCTGAAACTGCACCGCGAATTACAACCCGCAAAAGACAGCACTGGATGACTGATGGTACCTTTGAGCTCGTGGAGAAACGCCGGAAGATGAAAGCAGTGGGAACCGATGTCAAGGATCTCAATAAAATGTCAGCACATATACAAACGAAATGCAGACAAGATCATAACAACTATCTGCGCACTATGTGTAAGGAAATTGAGGCTCATGCGGGCAGGTATGAGTCAAGAGACCTGTATCATAAGATTCGCCTCATTACGAAAACGCTGCCATCCAGGACTTGGGCTATCGAAGATCAGAATGGCCAAGTAGTCACTGAGCTGGACCAAATTTCGGGTGTTTGGAGAGATTACTGTCAGTCCTTGTTCCAGGACCCTCAGTCGCGAGATTTCGCACCTACGGAGCCTGCACGCAATATGATTGAGCCGGATATCCTTGAGTCAGAAGTAAGAGCCGCTATTAAACATCTTAAGAATGGTAAAGCCACGGGGAAAGATGAGATCCCAATAGAAATTATACGGGCATTGGGAGAGCGTGGCGTTAACATCTTCCACATCATCTGCAACAAGATATGGCACACAGGCAAATGGCCCTCTGAATGGACTCACACAATATTCATCCCACTTCATAAAAAGGGTTCCACAAAGAAGTGTAGCAACTTTCGACTCATTGCTCTCATAACGCACGCTAGCAAAATAATGCTGCACATCATCAACGAGCGACTTAAAGCATATCTGTCTAAAGAAATTGCACCAGAGCAGGCCGGTTTTGTGAAAGGAAAGGGAACCCGGGAACAAATCCTCATCGTTCGTCAAATCATTGAGAAGGCTCGAGAGTTCAACAAGCCGACTTATATATGCTTTGTCGATTTCTCCAAAGCATTTGACTCGGTGAAATAGCCAACGTTGTGGAAAACACTATTGGACATGGGCACTCCACAACATCTCGTGCACCTGCTCAGAGAGCTCTACGAGGGAGGTACAGCTTCAGTACGGACAGATGGCCTCCTCTCAGATGGCTTCCATCCAAGTGCAGGCGTACGACAGGGATGCATAATATCACCCTTACTTTTTAATATCTACACCGAGCTTGTTATGCGAATCACTCTTGAGGACTGGACCGATGGTGCTGCGATTGGCGGATATAAAATTGCGAACCTGCGGTATGCAGATGACACCACCTTATTTGCGAGTAGTGCTGACCATATGGAGGAATTGCTTCTCAGAATGGAACGCGTGAGCCTTACGTTTGGATTAAGGATAAACCGATCTAAGACCAAAGTTATGATCGTGGATCGCGTCAACAACAACTCGCCCGAAGTCACACAGATTGCGAACTGCGACGTGGTTCAGACCTACGTTTATCTCGGGGCTTTGATCTCAAGCAATGGCGGCTGCGTGGATGAAGTGAAACGACGTATGGCCATAACCAGAACCGCGATGGAGAAGTTAAGGAAAGTGTGGAGGAATCGCAACATTACTAAAGCCACCAAGGTCAGGCTCGTGCGTACGCTGGTATTCCCCATTTTTCTTTACGCAGCGGAGACGTGGACAGTACGCGAGTTGGAAAAGGGTAAGATAGATGCTCTGGAGATGTGGTGCTGGAGGAAGATGCTCGGGATATCATGGACGGAGTTCCGCACCAACGTATCCATACTCCAGGAGCTCGGCATCACGCAGCGTCTGTCAGTCGTAGTACAGTCTCGCATATTGCAGTACTTTGGGCATGTCTCCAGGCGAGATGACGATTCCATAGAGCGGCTGGTCGTGCAGGGAAAGGTGGAGGGAACCAGATCGCGCGGCAGGTCACCCATGCGCTGGACGGACCAAGTGAAAGCGGCTGTAGGAAACCGCGTAACTGACTGCGCCAGACAGTCCGCCAACAGGGAGAGATGGCGGGAGATCGTGCGGAGAGCTGTGTCCGCCTCTACCGCCGATGTGGACGCCTCAATGTGACCACGACCGCTCTGCCAAGAGCGAAACGACAAAGAAGAAGAAGAAGAAGAACTTCACGACAATTTAGCATCGAACATTTAAATTCAAACTTCATTTTTATGAAATACAATGACTGTCCCTCTTACCCCATTTGAGGGGGAAGAGGAACGTTTATACAATCTGGACATTTATGCAAATATCATCGTAAGAACTATTAGCAGCGCAATGAAACTTAGTCCACGGGAATTATAACACAGTCACACAATAATGACAACCGTGATACTAGCAGTAGTATTAAAATTTCAACGGGCTCACACACAAACGAATCATTGGCTTTAAACTGCCAATGCAGACAACGGAAAAGCCCAAAGTAGTTCTTAACATAGTAGCACAAAATATTCAGGGCTTTTCCGGCAAGGAAAATATGACAGAACTTTTTTTAAAAGATTTTAATATAGATATATTATGCTTAACAGAACATTGGCTAAAAAAATCAGAAATGGTATTTAATTTAAAAGACTACCAGCCTATTAGTACTTATAATAGAAGTAAAGCATTAAGAGGAGGTTCTATGATAATTGTACAAAATACTTTAAGAAGTAAGGAACGCAAAGACATTGTAAGCCTTTCTGTTGAGCGATTAGTTGAGATCTCGTGTGTGGAATTGGACAGGTATATTGTTATGTGCGTTTACAGGCCACCTCAAACTAATTACAATGACTTTGAGGCAGTCGTAGAAGAGGCATTAAAACGTCTGTTTGCGAGCAATAAGCGCATAGTGATATGTGGCGATTTTAATATTGATCTGTTAGTTGAGAGCCCACTACACACCAAAATTATTAGCTTATTTAGATCATTTAACTTACAAAACCAGTTTAAAGAACCCACTAGAACAACGGCAACTAGTGCTACATGTATAGATAATGTGTTTTGCAACTGTGAGCATCTTGAAAAGAAAATTATAAATAACCTACAGTCAGATCATAGTGGTTTATTCATTGTTTTGCCTACAACAGCAGAAAAAGAATGCCAAGAAATAATTTGTAGGCCCATAACAGAGAGAAAAATTGAATTATTTAAAAGGAAATTAAGTACCCACATAGGCTTACTAAAATTTGATAGCAATGATCCCAACACATTATATAAAGAATTGTTTACCACAATAGCAAACGGATTCGAACAGGTTTTTAAAATTAAAAAAATTAAAGGCGTTAAAGGTGGTTTTTCAGAATGGGCCACTCCTGGTATACATAGAAGTAGAAAGAAATTGTATGAATTGTATGAAGAAAAACAATCAAATCAAGATCCGAGTTTTAAAGAATATGTAAAGAAATATTCTAAAACCTTTAAAAAAACCTGCTCTATAGCTAAAGCTCTCAGTATAAGTAAAAAAATAGAAGCGTCATCGAATAAAATAAAAACGGTTTGGCAAATAATTAACAAGGAGACAGGCAAAACTAAACCTAGGGATCAAAAAAATTTTGTACTAAGGGTAGATGGGAAAGTAGTTGACACAAGTGAGGATATCGCAAAAATATTCGAAAATTTCTTTACAAACATCCCCCTCAATATAACAGCGTGTTTAAATTCTTCCCCAGAGTCAGCAGAATCCTTGATGTTAGAAAATATAAAACCGTGCACAATAGCATTTCAATTCTCCCACGTTAGCCCCCAAACCATTTTGAAAGCATTTAAACAAATAAATATAAAGAAAACCGAAGATCTCTGGGGACTATCAGTTAAATTGATATCCACGGTAATTCATATCATGGCACCACACCTTGCTATAATTTTTAATAAATGTATTGATCAGGGGACGTTCCCTGATCTATTAAAGTTTAGTAAAATTGTTCCTTTATTTAAGTCAGGTGACAGTGATGATCCGAACAATTTTAGACCCGTAGCAATACTTCCAGTATTTAGTAAAGTATTTGAAAAAATCATTTTACAGCAATTGCTGACACACTTCACATTAAATAAACTCTTCCATAAAAAACAATTCGGTTTCACTAAGGGTCGTTCAACGACAGACGCAGGTGTGGCGTTGATGAATCACATCTTTGATGCGTGGGAGGAGGCGCAGGATGCCATCGGGGTTTTCTGTGACCTATCCAAAGCTTTTGATTGCGTAGACCACAAAACCCTCCTTCGTAAGATGATCAGATACGGTCTCAGTAATAAATCTTTAGCACTTCTTAGATCGTATTTAGCTAATAGAGTGCAGAAAGTTGATATTAATGGAGTTAAGTCAGCCGGATCCGATGTTAAAATAGGAGTTCCTCAGGGTTCAATTTTAGGGCCGTTCCTTTTCTTAGTGTATGTTAATGATCTGCCGTACCTAGTTGAGAAATTGTCACAAATAGTATTGTTTGCGGATGACACTTCTCTAATTTTTAAAACCAAGAGAGGTCAATCTAATTTAGACGATGTAAACAATGCTCTTTCTAAAATTCTGAACTGGTTTAACGTAAACAATCTTATGTTAAATGCCAAAAAAACAAAATGTATTAAGTTTTCATTGCCCAATGTCAAAAAAGTGGACACAAGTTTAACAATAGCTGGTGACAGACTAGACTTAGTTGAGACAACGGTGTTTTTAGGCATTACAATAGACTCAAAACTACAATGGGATCAACACATAGAAAAGTTAGCGGGTAGGTTGAGTTCAGCTGCATTTGCAGTTAGAAAAATTAGACAACTAACAGATGTAGAAACTGCGAGGCTAGTTTATTTCAGTTATTTCCACAGCATTATGTCATATGGTCTGCTACTATGGGGGCGGGCGGCAAATATAGAAACAATTTTTATTCTCCAAAAAAGGGCTATTAGAGGTATTTACAATTTACCTGCCAGACACTCACTACGTGAGTTTTTTAAGGAAATAGGAATTCTTACGGTAGCTTGCCAATATATATTCGATAACATAATGTATGTACGTAAAAACATAACTACATTTAAGCTAAACAGGGATATACATAACGTTAACACCAGAAATCGAAACAAAATTGCCTCATCTAGATTCAGATTAGCCAAGGTAAATACATCATTTGTAGGATATAGTGTACGTTTTTATAACAAAATTCCTGAAAGTATTCTATCCCTACCAGGAAATAAATTTAAATTTGTTATTAAAACTGCGCTGTGTAAAAAGGCATACTACAGAATAGATGACTTTATAGATGATAAAAACCCTTGGCAGTAAACCAATTCCACAACGAGCTAGTTATTGGTATTCTAATAATATATAGGGTTTAATAAATTTCATACATATGTACAGACGCTGTGATTGCATATCAAAACTATGCTATTATTATAGATAACTGACAAGAACTTTATCACACAAGTTTGCCAAAGGCCATGCGAATGGTGGCGCGGTGGCCGGGTCGCCTATCTCCCTCTAATATGGTTGAGACTGGTGATGGCTGACCTCTGCGTTACGCTCGTGAACGGGTGCCGTCCGTGTGTCTGGCCGCAGCATTGGTGTTTTATTACCTTTTAAGAATATTAAATGATGTTTGACTTTGCAAGTATTGATTGCACTCATGGATCTTGAGATTCTTGGTATACGAACACTCATACCTAATTTGTATTAGCTTTAAGTTGATTTGAGAAAAGATGGTCAGAGTGGAGTTTTTTTTCGCTGCCTTTTTCTCCACTACAGACGGCCCTAAGGCAGCGGCTAACATTATACATAACTGTATGTACATTGACATTCAACAAGCAGAATGTAAATTCTTTACGTTGAAATAAAAATTTTTGAATTTTGAATTTTGAATTTGGAAGCTAACACATAAAGGTAAGTTTTGTGTGTTTCAAAGATCTTGTAAGTCTTTAACTGTTCTTCCTAACCCACAAAATATTTTACTGAAAATAAAGTATGTTCCTCTTACCCCACCTCACCTTAATTGGAGAATTTTATATCAACTGTTATAATTTTAATTGAATGTCATTCGAAATTTATTGTTACTATTTTAATTAATTATTTATCACGATTGAATTCGCATGTAATTTGATAATTCTATTTTTATTTATTATTGTGATTTAATTCAATGCTATTTGTGTAATCTGATAATTCTATTTTATTCATTGTTATGATTTATTTTACATTCTATATTGTTATGATGATCATTGTGTTATGCTTTATGTGTGTGTGTTTCAAAGCGCAAATAAATGTTTTATCTATCTATCTATCAAAGGCTGCAAAGTACCACAAGCCACTTTGCCGTATTTGATTCCAACGCGGTAACATTTAGCAGCCTTTGAACCCAATAAGAGATCTGTACGAGGTTTTAAGTGGTCTTTTGCTGATTTTGTTACTAAATTGAAAAAATGCATAGTTTAAACTCGAAAAGATGGCTCTTATTTGGAATGTATGGCACTTAGCAGCCTTTGATTCTATATGCCTCAAATACAGTTTTTTGTATTCAATGAATGACTTGTGGAGAGGACGAATGAATAATGAAGAAAATCTAATATTTTCAGGGTTCCGTACCGCAAGAGGAAAAACGGAATTCTTATAGGATCACTTTTTTTGTCCATCTCTATCTGTCGGCCTGAGTTGAGAATTTTCACTTCATATATTTTTTTTTTAGTTTTATCATTCTCTTATTTTAGAAGTTACAGGGGGGGACACTTTTTTTACCACTTTGGAAGTGTCTCCCGCGTAAACTATTAACAATTCAATTTAAAAAAAATATTTATTAAAAACCTCACCTCTCGGTTTGCTGAAAAAAAAAATTGAGTTTTAGTTTAGAACACCCAAAATTTAATGTTTTTTTTTCTATTTTTGTATGAACATCTTAATGAGGTTCACAGAATACATCTACTTATCAAATTTCAATAGTAGGTCCGTAGGTACCTATACTGCCCTCGTAAGGAAGAACGCAGTAATAGCCATTACTGCGTTTTTACTTTGGATGCAAAATTGAGCTCCCTGGTGGTACATCTATAGGTGAAAAAGTAATGGTGGCTGAAGGTCTACTAGAAACCTGAAATTTCAGTAATAAAATATGCAGTTATGTCATGAAATGATATGTTTGTGATATGTTTTTCGCTATTTACTCAAAACTGCGTTTTTACGATTACTGCGTTCTTCCATAAGAGGGCAGTATAGTTCTTAAAGTTTCGGAAAAAAGTGGCTGTGTGTGACATAGGTACGGACGGACAGACAGACATTACGAATCCATAAGGGTTCAGTTTTTGCCATTTGGCTACGGAACCCTAGGCTCTATAAAATCGGATTTCCTCACGATGGTACAGTGTCTATAGGAAATCATAAATCAGAAATTGATTTCAACGTAAAGAATTTACATTCTGTTTGTGGAATGTCAATGTGTACACTTAAGGTGCATTTGTCTATACTTGAGTATTGCGGTAAACAACAATGGCGTACCAATAAAATTTGACACTTACGGGGTTGGGAAACAGTGAATGAGCTATTTGAGATTAGCAATATTTATTGGTGAATGAATGAATTGGGTTTTAGAAATGTTCATGAATGTGATGATTGTTACTTGGAGATACATGATAGATTATTATGATAATAAAAAAAATAATCTTTAGCTTGTTATTAGCAGAAATAACATAAAAATTACCCACAATTTGAAATACCTACTACAACTTCAAAGGTACTGAACACCACCATATTTCATAGTGATATAAAAAATGAAAAAGTAACATATTAAATATTATTTCAAATTTTGTTTAGAAATTAATAAAATTAGCGACTTTAGACCCGATACTACTCAGTATACACAAAAAAACCCTATTAGGAGGTGCACTTATGTGCCAGTCGATTCTGTCGGTCGCCAATTTGACACAGTGGAGATTCTCAATACAAGAGGCCAATTTTCTAGTCTAGTCCTAATTAACAAAGTTACGAAGTTAAAGAGGTTCACAAGGTTCAGTGGCGATGTAAGTGAAAATAAAATTATTCCTTCTTTTCTTAGACATTTTTACACTAAGTGATTTTTAAATCTCTTCATCATCCCGATAGTGATTTTTAGGGCTCTTAACCGAAAAATGTAGCCAAATCACGAGTCTAGTCATAACTAGACAGCAATATTCCTCTAACTAACAACCGGAGTTTTTGGCATGAATGCTAGTCCCAAGTCCTTGGCCCTAGGTTTTCGGTCATAGGACCTAAAAGTCTGTGTCAGATGTGCGTGTGCGTGGGCAGGTTAGTATTGCCATATCAAATTACAAAATAGACGGCGCGAGAAAAAAGTTATCTGTGAAAAAATATGGTAGACATTTATTTAACGGATATCTTTGCTGCAGCATAATACAGGGTGTCCCGTAAATCGACGTCAAGCGGGAACCAGGTGAAAAGGAAAGTCATACTGGTTATCAGAAAAATATAAAAAAAGTATTTTTTTTAAATTATTTATTCAAGATATTTCACAAACATAATGAAAATTAAAATTAAAAATGGGCAATTTTTAAAGTTATTTTTTTTAGTCTCCTTTTCTTCCAAGCTGGAGCAGCTGGTTTTGAAATTTTGTTAACAGTTTGAAGAAGCATTATTCAAAGTTACAAAACAAAAACAATTGGAAAAAGGAAAGAGTGGTGGCAACAGGATTTTGAATTTTTTTTTAAATGCCTATAACTTTTTTTCGTGCAATTTTTTTTTCTGATAACCACTATGACTTGCCTTTTCACCGGTTCCGGCTTGACGTCGATTTACGGGACACCATGTATATTCTTTTTTGTTTTTTTGAATTTTAAGTCATGATTTATGAGCGCATATAGAGACGAAGAACACTAACGGTCTTATTAATAACTCTCTAAAAAATATTTTAAATGTGATCCTTCTAATGTTGAAAAGGCTTAAAATTGGTTTAAAGAGTTGTAATAACTATTATGATGAGTTATTAACCCATTAACGTTAAAAAGCGTTGATAGCAATCAACGCTTTTACATACGCTTTTTCATTCACTTCAAATTGTTCTTTCATTCACTTGCACCTATCCCTACAACAAAATATCAAAACTAATCTGTGTGTTTTGCTAACCTGTGTCCTGATTTTATACTGAATTGCAATGAGCGTTTTTCCTTATGTCAAATTTAGTTTTAAAAGGATCCCTAGGTGGCGCTGCCGTACCGTAACAATAAACGTCAAATCAAAAAATAATACTATGGTTCTGTGGTAATTGTGATTGTTGGTTACCTATATTCTATTTACTGAAGCGAACGACTAATTGTCAACATGTCAAAAATTTGGTTTTTCAATATGCCAAATTTACAACGCTGCATAATATTTAGCAAAGTTATACAAAACGATGTGCCTAATAAATGCCATTAAGCAATAAACACAATAACACTATCCCTTACTCGCAGTTTATTTAACTAAATATTTAATTTTATCATGAAAATACAATTCGCTTAAGAGATCTGTGGCCCAAAAAATACCTAAAATTTCAGTGGTCCTCAAAATAAAAGCGATCCTACTGCTGCCAAATATGTTCGCAAAATCGCAACTAGCAAAGATGACGGAATTTTGTTTAAAGGCCGATTATGATCGATTATTTTATGCTAATGCGCTACGCGATGTGTAGGAAGAAGTATGGAGTGCTGACTACGAACCTCTTTTTTAATTAGAGGCAAAAAAAAGTAATATAGCCACCCCGACGCCATATTTTTACTCACGATAGACGTTGTTAATGCGAGTGCAACTTCTCTAAGCTATTTTATTTTCTTTTGTAATTGTTTTGTCTTGTTTGGTTGTCTGTCTGTTTTCCTTAAACAGTAGGTAGGTACCTACCTTAACCTATGTGGGTATACGATGCAAGCAAAGCTGCGTGCATGAGCTATTTTGAGTGACATGTAAGTTTGAGAGATGCTGTGTCTTTGTTTACCTTTAGTCGTTCGCTTCAAAAAATAGAAATAGAAGAAAAAATGCTGTTGTCGTTAGGTGATAAGTGCGCTTTTGGATACTTTGGAGTCTTTGCTATGGATTGTTGGTTTGAATTTTTATTTTTATTACGAGAAACCTCGTCCGAATAGCAACCCTGGTTCCTTCTCTTGTTTAGTGATCTGTGGATTGACTTTGACATTGATTGCAACGAATCACAAATTCGTATGAAGAAACGAATGGCGCCATCTAGTGTATCTCAAGGAACTAAGAAAAAAAAAAGGAAAAACGCCCATTTTGGTTAAAAAATACATATTTAAAGATATTTTTGAGCAGTTTTCTGATTAATTAGATGCGTTAGTGTTTAAAACTTATTGTGGTTATCTACGATGTGTGATGTCTTCGGAATGTTGTGATTTGTGCTCGAGTGAGGTTTGTTTACCGCAATACTCAAGTATAGACAAATGAACCTTATGTATAATGTTAGCCGCTGCCTTGGGGCCGTGTGTAGTGGAGAAAAAGGCAGCGAAAAAAAACTCCACTCTGACCATCTTTTCTCAAATCTACCAAGAACCTCAAGACCCATGAGTGCAAGTAGGTACTTACTGTTAACATTGTGTGAGTTTGTGTGTCGTCCCACTGATGTTAT
This sequence comes from Yponomeuta plumbellus, assembly GCA_947310845.1. Taxonomy (NCBI): domain Eukaryota; kingdom Metazoa; phylum Arthropoda; class Insecta; order Lepidoptera; family Yponomeutidae; genus Yponomeuta; species Yponomeuta plumbellus. The sequence continues at coordinate 2,276,741 of OX371219.1, forward strand.
TCCTATCACACTGTTATCAAGTCAAGTGTTGCAAATGTTGCGATACACCGCTGACCTCATCGCTGTCCGTGATGATTTAAAAGTCAGACAGCTATACGCGTTTCACAAATAGTTCAATCATTATACCTATGTAGATTTTGACCCGTTAATAATCAGTTCTTGGATTTTATTTTAGGTCAAAAAGTAGACTGAATCAGGCTCCTCCTGTGTATATTCAAAAAATGTTTTCAAAAAAGCGGTTTTTGTTGAATAACTCGGCCACTTTTGATTTTACAGTAAAACCGTGAGAACAAAAATAGTAGGAAATATGATTCTCTACAAGTTTGGTAGTCACAATTTTTCTTCTAAGATCGATATTTTGGAAATTAAACCTAGACTTGCACAAGTTAATACGTAACTACTATTATTATGGGGCACTGTTTAAGGTTCAACAACACTCCCCAAGATATTATATTAGAGTTAGGCCTGAATTACCTACATTTGCTTTATTTTCATGCTATTTTAGCATGCTTCCATAGGGAAAATAATAAAATAGAGGCGGCTAAAACGTATGCCGATTCATAGCTTTTATAACGATAATATAAAAGTACTATCAAAAAAATCCTAAATACATAGTAAGTACACAATACAACCAACCATTCTCTTTCTCTTTGGAAACCATGTTAAAACGCATGAAAATAAAGCAAATGTAATACCTGCCTGCCCTTATATTACGTAACTTTCCACTCTACCGGCTTAAGCATTTAGACATCTCGAAAAAGTCAAAATAAGAATTTATTTAATTTTAAATAATAATACAAATTCTTGTGTAAAAAAAAAAGATTTTATATGACATTCCTACTGGGAAAAAAGTCCCAGAATGTAACAGTGTGACATAAGGAGGTGTTGTGACATACCGCCGGCATGATACCTGGAACAAAGGGCTAAATCAGACAACTCCATACAGTGGATTCTTACGTAATTGCACCCCAGACCTTATCACCAACGCGGTTTTAGAAGAGTGTTAAGCAAACTCAAAAAAAACTTATTAGTTATTAAATCAACGATTTAAAAAGATTTCTCTGTATTTTTTTAGGTTAATGTATGGTAAGTATAAAAACAACGCCCGCCGCCCCAAAGTAAAGAGATAAGTATCACATTGTTTTCCGAATCAGCCGGTGCCACACCACATTATGCTTGTCACACACAAGTACCTGTGCTCACAGAAGGGATTGTGAAACAGTCATTTGTTCCGTCGCTATTGGTACAAGAGTTGACACAATGCATTCTCCTTGGTTTTAGTTAGGTACCTAGTCGCGGGGCGCTATTGTTCAAGGCTTCTCACTTCGTTAAACATTACATAAACTCAAGCCTGTATCCCTGTGGGGTAACAGCAGAACGGGGTTGTGTCAAGACGACCAAAGCGTGCGGTTTTTGAGTGTGTTTGTCCGCGGCATTAGTGCTTTCTTACGAATAGCCAATAATGTTTTCCATTAATGAATGACGAATTAATGAATGGTCGAAGATGTACGCACACGAATTACAAAGCTGAAATGGAGATGGGCAGTGGACTAAGGTAGTCACTGAGTGGTGGCCAAGAATATTTAAAAAAAAATCGATTTTTTCATTTTAAGTACAATACATTTTTTTTTTGTTATTTGTGGCGGTCAAATAAAGATTTTTCACTTTCATTTATTCAAGAAATTTCACAAACATAATGAAAACAAAATTAAAATTTAAAATGGGAAATTTTTTAAGTAATTTTTTTTTAAAGTCTCCTTTTCTTCCAAGCTGGAGCAGCTGGTGTTGAAATTTTGTTAACAGTCTAGAGAAGCATAGGAATAATATATTATCACAAAAAAAAAAATGAAGCACTTCTGATATTTTCATCCATTCCCAATTCTGCTTTGTGAGCGTTCATATTTCCAAACGCGGTAGGTACTGCGAGTTATAAAATAACCGCGCCCTACTGTTAGTGCATTATAGTACGATGACAGATACACGGTCGGGTCACGTGACGTGTTTTACATGCCTTGACGCCAAAACTATTTATACACATGCCCGCGTCGACTAGAAGCGGCAATGAAACTGAATGCCCAGTCATTCCCTTGCAGTTGTCACTGTACTACAACGCATTAGCAGACTAGGCCCGTGGGTGGGTTAGATCAATACAATCGTTCGCCGGGCGTAGGAAGGCAGGTCAGTGACATAGCCGCATGCCTTCCCCACCTCCACAGTTCACATTGCGCGGGTTATTATGATTTAACTAGGTAGTCTTGGTTTTGTTTATGAAAACACAAGCTCTGAGCAGTAGAGCACTCGATTAATGGTTCCTAATGTTTTTTTTTGCGTCATCATGATGCAGAACCTTTTTGTTTTTTTTTTAATAAAAAAAAACCGTTAATTATTTTAGGAAAAGTCTCAGAAGAAGGAAAAGTATTTAGACATTACGGCCTGGCCACGGGGATCGGCGGTGCGAACGGCGGTGCGGCGGGCGGGGCGACCATTCGCGCGGCACAGTTTGCCGGCCACGGGCAGGCGCGTTTGCCGCCGCGACTAGTAGGGCAGGCCGGTCAAGAGCGAAATGTCTTTATCTCAATATTGCTGTTATAATTTTTTTGTTCAATACATAATATTTGGAAGAGCTTAATCTACTCCATAGATTTGAATAGGAATCGAGGTATATTATGGAGAATTCCATATTTTTCCACCGAAATACTTTTTGAGTCTACTACAATTATTGTCGAATTATATATCCTCAGGAATGGAAAAAAAGTCAATGCAGCTAGAGTTTTAAGTGCCGCTGAAAAATTTATCTAATACATAGGTGCCATTTAATTAAGCTGACCATATTTTGGAGAATGTTAGTAGGTGTACATCAATATGATACCTACTTTCACCAAGAAAATTATGGACGCAAACGAATTTTTTTCATAACTACATTTTTTCAGAAATATCGCTGCCCAAAATGTGGTCAGTTAATTAAATGTTACTCTGTATATTAATGTTTCATGAAATTAAATAACTTTTAGCTAATTATGTTCTTTATCAAAGTAACAAATATACCCCATTTTGTTAGTATTTCAGCAATAACAGTCTCGGTATTTATTATTTGCGGCGAAAACAACTAAACTCGTTTGATCTCTGCACTAGTCGCCGCGACTGCCGCTCGACGCCGTGGCTTGCGCCGTACTTGTTCATGTGTTTGTTTCACTCGCCGGCCGCGCCGCCAGTCGTCGCTCGGTACATTTCTGTGAGTTTTGTTTCAGTCGCAAGACGCCTCGCCGTTCGCGCCGCGCGATTTTTCGCGCGGGCGAATTCCCCGTGGCTAGGCCGTTAGTGTCATAGCGCCTCCCACACTAATAACTTAATACAGACCTAAAAACACGATGACATTTTGTTCTTCTTGCAGCGCCATCTAGTTTTTTTTTTTACTGAACTCAAGTGACAGCTGTCATTGAAAAGCCCTAATGAGCAGTTTTCAGAAGAAAAAAAAAACGAATGGCTGTCAAAGGAATGCAATTTTGGACCTCAGCCCAATAGCCATTTTCAATACAATATACTCCGAAAGTACAAACATTTGGCTGTTGGCGTCATAGAGTGCGACAAGTGAGTCGTGGCTCAAGCTTTTGGCGGGAAATTTAAAAATATTTTAGTTGATAACCCTGCATATCGTCTGAATAAACCATCTTGATACGTTTGCTTAACTTGATTATTTGTTTAATTAGTTTGGAGTCTCCAATGAATTTTGTCCGAACATAAATAAATATAAACAAAACGAAAACATTAACTAGATCAAAACCAACATTTCCACTCCACCACAAACAGGGATAATAAAGATGCACCACATAAACTTATAAACATTTATTAATGCTGAACCATAATCAAAATCTGATTCATATCTTTTTTCTCAACATCTTTGAGTTTTTTGACTAAGTCTTCGATCTGACGTTTAACATTTTCGTCATCCGACAGACCTTACAACAAGAAATAATTAATGTTTGCTTTAAAACATTATTACTCGTATGTACATACTAAAACATAGGTAAAATTATGTTGAATAGAAACAAAAGTTTTTTTCATGTTTAAATCTAGGACAAGTATCAAACTGTTTGGGCTGTACTACTTGCAGCTGAAATACCTAAGTTTGACAGTCAGAGTGTGGCCATATGAATCCGAAATAAATCGCGTCCCAGGACTCGCTTGTCAGGCTCTAGAAACTTTTATTCAGAGTGCGTATACTGAGTTTTGTCGTTCACTTTCGATAGCGAGAGCGTTTTCGTTTTGCATAGGAGTGACAAAGCGCGCCATCTATTTGTCTCTTTGTCACTCCTATGCAAATCGCAAACGCTCTCACTATCGAGAGCGAATGAAAAAACTCAGTATAAGCACTCAGGACCCTTAGTGCGAGTTTTTTCATTCACTTTCGATAGCGAGAGCGTTTGCAATTTGTATAGGAGTGACAAAGAGACAACTATGTGGCGCGCTTTGTCACTCCTATAGAATATGAGTTTACGTTAACGCGATCGAGTAGTTAAAAAAACTCGCACTAAGCACACAGAGTGCGTATACTGAGTTTTTTCATTCACTTTCGATAGCGAGAGCGTTTGCGATTTGCATAGGAGTGACAAAGAGACAACTATGTGGCGCGCTTTGTCACTCCTATACAAATCGCAAACGCTCTCGCTATCGAAAGTGAATGATAAAACTCAGTATAAGCACTCAGCTCGCTGAGACCTATTAGATGATGTATCACAATTCACACATGGCTATAGGGCCGAGGTCCAAAATTGTATTCCTTTGACAGCCATTCGTTTCTTTTTGTTTAGTTCTTCTGAAAACGGCTCATTAATTTTGTTTAAAATTGTCTACTGTCTTCTGTGTTTCATCCAGCAGTCTCTGAGGTAGTTCACCCGTGCATGGACGTAATCATTCAGTCTAAGCGCGTAACGTTTCCTCATTCCTGGTTGAGCCAAGATGCGATGAGGAAGAGCTCTATGAACTCAACCGGAGCTATTCACCCAGGAAGTACCCTTTACTTTCAATTCCCGACCTTATACTCACGGCAGTAGAGTCGCAGACAGATCGGAGCCTGTTCAGATAGTTCAGTGGAGAAATGGTTTTCTTACAATGTAGGGTACCTATTTGCACGAAAAAGTCTCGAAAGTGATTAGTCAGGATCGTGGCAGGTGGCAGTCCCTGGTCTCTGTCTACCCCTCTGGGATACAGGCGTGAGCTTATGTATGTATGTATTGTTATTGTAATCGGTCACGCTCGGTATAAAAAATACTGTTGAGTTTTTACAAAATATATTTTATTGACATTTCCTAAATATTCTTGAATACGTTCTTAAGTTGTACACATATCGCGGGCTTCATATCATAGGGGCGTATGCCCAAAAATGCATTTTTTTTATTATGTTATTCGATTCCTATTTGGAGTTGGCATCTTCTGTATTTTTTTCTTATTTTTTGAACAATTATATTTTCAGTTATTGATTAAAAATCGAAAGGCGTATCTATTATAACAACGACTTTTTGTTGAAACAGAAAGGCGCATAGTGGCAGCAGTAACAATCATGTTCATTCTGATCTCACATAGATAATATAATCATATTTGTAATACCTTACCCAATATAATATTGGGGCCCACATATTGTAAAATTAGCACAGACTTAGCTCCGCAGCATATGCAGTGAAAAGAATTCGAGAACTTACTGACGTTGCAACTGCTAGGCTTGTTTATTTTAGTTACTTCCATAGTATTATGTCCTATGGTATACTACTGTGGGGCCGGGCAGCAGACATTGAGACTATCTTCATATTGCAGAAGAGAGCGATCCGATTTATTTACAAGCTAGGTAGTAGGGACACACTAAGAAATTTTTTCAAAGAAATCAACATCCTAACAGTTGCAAGCCAATACATTTATGAAAATATTATGTACGTTAGGAAAAATATTAAAGACTTCGAAACACTTGGTAGCCATCATAACGTTAATACTAGGAATAAACATAAATTGTCATTTCCACGATTTAGACTTGCAAAAGTTAATACTTCCTTTATGGGGCACTGTATTGTATAAGGTTCTACAACAAGATACCCCAAGATATATTAGAGTTACCTCCAACGCGATTTAAGAATTGTGTTAAGCACACTCTTTGCAAAAAAGCTTATTATAAAATCAACGATTATTTAGAAGACAAGGACGTATGGCTTTAAATAGTAGTTTAATATTAAATTTAATCAGAGGATAAATGTGTCTAGTGTTCAACACATCCAAGATATTGTTTTGTAAGTTTTATTTGTATTAGCTTTAAGTTGATTTGAGAAAAGATGGTCAGAGTGGAGTTTTTTTTTTCGCTGCCTTTTTCTCCACTACAGACGGCCCCAAGGCAGCGGTTAACATTATACATAACTGTATGTACATTGACATTCAACAAGCAGAATGTAAATTCTTTACGTTGAAATAAATTTCTGATTCTGATTCTGATTCTTACAATAAATACCCAAGACGTCTATCGTGTTTTACTTTTACTATTTTCTCTCTTAAATAATTTAAAACATATTCTCACAGCTGTATAAAATGTTCTTAAAGTGGCCCAAGTCAAATATTTGTGCCAAGTCATACGGACGTATAAAATTTGAAAAATATGAAAATAATAATATTTTGGGACGAATGTTACTGTGAGATGAATGTAGATAAAACATATTACCAGAGGCCTTCTTGATGGTATAAGTTATCAAAATAAAAAGTTATTTTATACGCCTATTTTTCGTATGCACTTTATGATCATAATAAGACTAAATTGAGTGATTTTTGACAAGTCCATGGGCGTAAATACCAGAATCTGATCTTGGAGCTTAGATAGATAATAATGATGTTAGGGCACAAATCAAAGTCGCCTTGTTAAGCTGTATGCCAAGTTTTAGCACGATAACTTCATTACGTACGATGTTATTAAGTTTTTTGTCTCTCCTGAAAAGTAGGTGTTTGGGCATACGCCCCTATGATATGAAGCCCGCGATATACAGGGTGTCCCAAAACTCGACGTCAAGCCGGAACCGGGTGAAAAACACAAAACAAAAAAAAACTAATAATTTGTGGCAATAGGATTTTTCAATTATTTTTTAAATGCCTATAATTTTGTATGGATGCCTTTTTTGTATTTGTAATCATGTATTTTTCTGATAACTAGTATGACTTATCTTTCCACCCGATTCCGACTTGAGGTCGAGTTTTGGAACACAATGTTACCTAGGTTTATTTTTTCTTAGATACGTATGATAATGCAACTGATTGTCCCTTTCAAGGTTGCAACTCAACTGATTCATCATCATCATTCAGCCACAAGAAGTCTGCTGCTGGACATAGGCCTCCTCCATGCATTTCCAAAAAGACCGGTTGGCAGCGGCTTGCATCCAGCGTCTTCCTGCCACTTGGATGAGATCGTCTGTCTATCTTGTGGCTGGTTGTCTTACGCTGCGCTTGCCGATGTGTGGTCTCCATTCAAGAACCTTTCGGCCCCATCGGCCATCAGTTCTTCGTGCTATGTGCCCCGCCCACTGCCACTTCAACTTACTCATCCGGTGGGCTACGTCGAGGACTTTCGTTTGTCTACGGACCTCAACATTTCTGACTCGGTCTCGAACTGTGTCATTAAAAAAACATTTCTCTGTGCGAACTAAAAACTAAACAAATACTACTAACTCTCAACAATTTCTTCAACTATCTGCACTTTTACAGCACGGCTGTCGTCTGAGACCGGCAGTTCCGAACCGACCACTTTAGCTACAAGAGAATTAACTGTTACCGTCTCTCTCCTTTCCGAATCCTTACTTGAAACTCTTTCTGGAACGCCTACCCCATATTTAAAATCTTTTGGCTTTGAACTGTTACTTGCAGTATCTCTTTGAGTTTCTTTCAGATCACCCCCTTCTAAATCGTGTGCATCTGCGTTTTGAGATGCAACGATTCGGTAAGTAGTAACCTTTTGAGGTCGCTCTGGAGTCTTTTGGGCTTCTCCTTCAAAGGCCTGACGCTTAGCTTTCATTATCAAGCTGATGATGTCCATTTGGAGTTGAAGATACAGGTCGTGCGGTGTGTCTTGGAGTAGCGCTCCGACGTATTGGAGGAAGGAGCTCTGCGTTTCGTCTTTGACTTTCTTGCTAGGTGTGTCTTCATCAGAGCTGTTACTTTCGTGGATGGCCTTGTGGTTTGGCCGTTTTCTGTTCTTTACTATAAGAACGGTGGGCGTGTTGAGAGGGTCGTTTTTCAGTGTTTGCACTAGCGGTTTCTCGTCTTCGTCGTCGGAGTCCTGGGCGTAGAGAAGTCTATTATGGACTGCGTGGGTTCGATAGCCTTAAAAACTATTTTTGCTAACTTCAGAGGACGCCACTGTTTCATGCACCACAATATCTGTTAACCTCCATAGTTTTTCCTAAACAAACGATACAATTTTGAGATTTTAATACGCAATGACGCTATGTTCAGCGGTAAATTGCAAAAACAAGGGTAATCTATTTCCAAAAGACGCTAAAAGAAAAAAGCAGTGGAAAAGTGCAAATTGGCAGCCTAGTAGCTTTTCTAGGTTGTTGCTGAACGTTTTAAGCCTGCAGATTTTCGTGATAGAAGTTTCTATACAGGAAGACGATTCCTTCCTTTCTTAAAACTTATTAGTGTAGGTATGCATAGATATATTTTCTGATGCATCAGACAGTGGCGCCACCATAACCTTTTAGGTTTTAACCGCATTTGTGAGTGGTTGACCAAAAAGGGACCTGGAGGGATTGGAAACCGTTATTGTTTTATTTAAATTTTTTAATCTGTGGTATTTTAGCTTTGTTTTGGTCTAACCAGAATATTTTTAGGTGCCGTAGTTTTTTTTTATGATTTTTTTTGTGAGCCGAGCCGAGTCGAAACCTGTCTATACACGATACTTCAAACGCGATTTTCTCGAAATCAATTATTTTCCCTTGAGGTCCCTTTTTGGTCAACTACTCACATTTTAAGTTATTTAGACATAACAGTTCGTTTTCACTGCACAATACACTGCGAATTATGCAATTTAACCAATTAACTAATAAACCAGTATCGCGAGTTCCTCTATTCCCACCTGTTCTGTTGAGTAGTTCTGTCGGCAGAACTACTGGGATTTTTTTACTTAGTTCTGTGATTTAAAAGACTATGCTTTACACCATGTTTCAATCTCAGATATTCCCAACTACTCAACAGAACATGTGGGAATAGAGGTTCCCATTTGTTCTGTGAACAGAACTAATGGTAACAAAATTCCCAGTAGTTCTGCCGACAGAACTACTCAACAGAACAGGTGGGAATAGAGGTCGCGAGTCATGGATACAAATTGATCCTGTGTTGCTTCTACGAACAAGATACAATGTTTTGCGCATAGAAAACAAATTATTACGCGCAAGGTTTTCTTAGCAGCTTTGGCAGGGTAAAAAAACATTTGTCATGTAAAAAACTGCAAAGATCCGTTAATGAAAACATAAGTAGTCGATACACGTTTCACTGCAGGGCAAAGGACTTGAAAAATAGGTTATTTGACAGGTTTCTGAAATATCTCCTACTCAGATATTAATTTGTTGGTGTTGGTGTAAAGTCGTCAGAAAGTGGTAATTTTAAATTCTTTCGTGGATTTCTTCTAAAAAAGCAAATAAAAATTCACTTAAAATAAGCCGCCAAAACGCTATCTTGGACAATATGGCGTCGCACAAGAATCATGACGTCACTGGTCAGTAAAGAGAACCAATGAACGTATGAACAGCATGAATGACGACGCCATATTTACTGACTTGTGTAGTCACCATAGATTCGGGCAATCCAGGCCGTTTTCGATAAAATTGCTGCAGATGCTTACTTATCATATGTCATCCTGTTTTTTTTTTATTTTTTTTTTAAATAAAAATACCTTAAAGCTCTTTTAAGACCCATAATTCGGTAGTTGACACGATCAACAATAAATTATTTGATATGCTCGATTAAAACAAAATTTTTTTTTTTTAAATAAACATACCTTAAAGCTCTTTTAAGACGCATGATTCGGTAGTTGACACGATCAACAATAAATTATTTGATATGCTCGATTAAAACAAAAATTAGTTATTACAATTTTTAAATAGATGAAACATAAAAAGAGTGCTCCGAACAATGACGTCATAATTCAGTATTTTCATCCAAAATTCCGTTTTAAAAGTAACTTATTTGACATTTTGTCAACTACCCAATTTATACGAATTTTTCACACTGTCAAATAGCCTATTGTAATCTAAGAAAAAAACTTCATGTTTGAGGCGGCCAGTCTTGATCCGTACCTGAGCGATCAAAGCCGCCACGATGCCGGGGTGGCGGTCAGTCAAGTGCTGCCTGACCCGCTGTTCCCTGACCACGGACTCGCAGAGACCGCAGCGCGCGCGCCCATCTCGCTGCTTTTCGAAGTAGCGCCAAATGCTGACGTCGGAAGGGGCCTGCTCTGAGTATTCAGAGTCATCGTCGTTGCCTGTTGGGAGGAATTATTTATTAGTTTCAGCATCATCATCAACCCATTATGTCCCCACCGAGAGGCACAGGTCTCTTCCCTGAGGAAGGTATAGGCCATGCCACCACGGGGGCCAAGTCCGGATTGGTGGAGGCTTGTAAGACAGGCTGGTCTTAACGGATTATCGAAAATGACGAGTTAAAGATTTTTAAGAAATTGACGAATCGGTAAAGTGACCAATTATTGAAATTGACGAATTAGGGAAAATGACGAGTGACTCCCTGAACCCTCACCAAGGCGGGATGGGAGGGTCAAAAAATCCTTAAAAATGCTTCGCGTAATTAATGGACGCCCCCATAGGTCTCCTCCTGAAAGCGGCTTGCATCCAGCGTTCTCCTGCCACTTTGATGAGTTCGTCTGTCTGTCATCTTGTGGCTGGCCGCTGGCTACAGTAGATTTAAATAATATACACACTCGAAGAGGAGGCCTATGACCAGCAGTGGACTTCTTGTGGCTGAATGATGATGATGATGATGATGATGATACACACTCAGGATACCTACATATTGAAAGATACGATTACACAAAGGTACACAAACACACACACACACACACACACACACACGCACATAAAGGTGGCAAATCGTGATTGGTTTACATTATTATAATTTACTTAAATAAAAAATGCATTTGTAGATGTATATTAGTGGCCTGTGTGACTACAATGTATTTTTTCGAACGTACATAATGTCATTAAAAAATGTAAGACTTCAAAAGTATCCTCTACTCTCACTAGTTCAATTAACAGTTCAATTGATTGAACTAGTGATACTTTCCAGTATTACCAGTTCAATGAACTAGTGAGAGTAAAGGGAAAGTATTGGTCCGATATTTTCAGTATTTTTGAGTAGTTTACAATTTGAAATATTAAGTTGTGTTGCCGTGGAAAATGGTCGCGAACTATATGTATGTGCCAAAACTGAGTGGAGTTATGCGGCTGAAAATCTATTGGTAGATACTGGAATGGTTGATAAGAGTCATCCATACCATACATACCTAATATAGCATACCATACATAGCGACATTGTCACCGGGCTAAAATAAAACGTTTCAATGTAGAGAAACAAAATGGAGGACACGCAGTAAACAAGTAGTAAAATAAAAATAACGCTTGCACATACTTTTGCGTCCAGAAATATCTAATTGAAAATACGATTAAGATAATCGCGCCCGCATTGGTACTCGTTCCTGGTATTTTTAGCGCGGTAAGCAGAAACAAAAAACACACTTATAAAAAAAAACTGACTGACGTTCTAAGAGACTGGGTATTGGAATCTTGGCAACGTTTTTGATGCAGTAGCAGTAAAGTCTGTTCGCTATCATAGTGTCACTTTGATATTTACCGCCTCGGCACATGGCGACTTTTGACAAAAGAAACCGACGTGGCGCAAACACGCCAGTCGATTTGGCTCGCAGCTCGTCTCATTCTACTATTAAGTACTCGTAGATCACGCAATTAATCAATCAGTATTTAAAAAAAATTTATAACGCAACGATCCTGCATCACTTAGGTAGGTACCTATCCTAAATTCCGGTGGAGATGAATATTCGGAGGATACTTCGAGTGATGAAGAGTAGTGTTTTATTTTGTGGTTGTTTTTTTTTCTATTTAATGTGTTTTGGCCGTCTAAGTTGTATTATTGAAATAAATGTTTTTTTACTAAAACCAAGATTGCCTTCGTGTGTACCGACACTATCTAAGCGAACGGACTTTACCAAAGAGTATAGTGACGTTACTTTGTAAAACACCTAGGAATACTCCTAATTGTTAACCTTTTTTATAATAGAATGGAATATTCGTTTATTGAATCGCTCGTAGCCTGGGCTGCCTGAGTGATCTTAAACGATCACTAACGTTAAGCAACATACGGTGCGTTCAGTCCATGGATGGGTCACCGTCTATGAGTAACGCTAGTGGCATTTTTCCGAGCGATTCCGTGCTTCGCAAGGCACGTTAAGCAGTTGGTGCCGGCTGCCGTCGATAGATGGCAGTCGTTAAGCCAAGTCAGATGCCTTAGGGCGGCTTGAAAACTTCTGACAGTAAGACCAGCCACTAGTCTTACAAACCTCCACCAATCCGGACTTGGCCCCCGTGCCTATACCTTCCTCAGGGAAGAGACCCGTGCCCCTCGGTGGGGACATAATGGGATTACAATGGTTATATTACAGCTCGTAGACAGAACTTTACTATAACCTCTAAACTAATTGAATCATGTGTTGCTAAAACAACACAAATCCATTGAACCAAATTTTTGGGGAAAAGGAAAAAAGATTCAAAATCCTGCCGTATTTTTACTTTTTTTGTAACTAAACCGTTCACGTAACTACCACTTACAATTTTGAGTCACATTTTGTAAAAATATTTTAGTGTGAATGTTTTTTTTTTGAGCATTTTATGAACTGGATTGATTGGATTGATTGTTTTGCAAAAAAACTACTTATAATTGAAATAAAAGGTCACAAATTTATTACTAGAAATTATAACGTATGAAATAAGTAGGTACTTAATGTAATTAAAATCTAAGACACCTCTACATCGTCTTTCTCTGTGGTTGGGCAGTTGAAAATTTCTTCATAGAAGTTTTTATGGTCCTCGTCCGGCATGTAATTCTTTAATTTTCTGAAATTTTAATTTTTTTTTAATATTTAATGGTTTCTTACCATGTCGATAGGCACATCATCAAAACTTGCGGCAGAAATGTTGGTTTTGCCATGTGATGGCAAACACAATGGCTGGAGATGTGTTGTTTTGGCATAATTCTGTGCTAAGAGCAACACGTTTCTACTATGGAAACCCCATGGGATTTGTGTGATTTTTGCAGCAAATGTGGCTTTATGGTCATACAATCAAATACCGTTGAAAAGTGAAATTTGAAAAAATGTTTGCTTGTGTTGTTTTAGCAACACATGATTCAATTTGATTTAGGTATACAAGGTCAAATCAGTGGTAACGTAGGGGAAAGTGGGGGATATACGAACACCTAAGGGGAAACATAAATAAAACCGTGGAATTCGATCGTAGGAGTTTCTTTATTGTTTAATTACAAAGTGTACTTATCTGTCTAACGAATCCACTTATCAATATTTGTATTTTTTTAATAAAGTGTAACAATATGAGAAAAAAACAAAACCCTTAGAGTTTGGCTTTACCCGACGTTAGTCGGGTAAACACGAACACCAAGTGGGGTAATTACGAAATAACATTAGTAACGACAGTGATCACATTTAGTCAGTACAATTCTCGTGAGCCCATTTTGTAAACACGTAGCACATAGGTGGTCAAAATTTTTTGTTTTAGGAACATAAACATAACAAAAAAATAAACATTTACATACAGGCACATACATCGCTTCTGGCCCCACACTAGGTTACCCTGTGTCGTGGGAACCAGAAACACTGACGTCACAAACATGTAAACATCTAATACCTGGGGGTTTTTTTTTTTCGTTCCCAGGCGGGGTTCGAACCCGGGACCTCTCGCATGGTAGGCACTTATCCCTCCGCCACAGAGGCCGTCATTACATTATAATTTTCTGCTGCTCTGCCAATGCTGAGTTTTTTGGCTTTAACATCGTGTATAGCCTTTTTGAGGTCTTCAAGACTGTACATCGTTTCGGTCTTTCTTTTGTTATTACGAGGCGTCTGAAACAATCATAAAAAAGATGAACTGGAAACCCACAAAAAGAAGGGGGGTAATACCGAACGTTCGGGATTGCCCCATATGGAGTGTTCGCCTTTACCCCGCTGGATCGAAAACAATAAAATGGGAGAAAAGGAAATAGTTTATAATCCATTTGCCGATTGCATCACTGTCATTTGGCAGCTTAATATGTGTATATTCCATTGTGTAAAAGTTAAACTACTATTGTAAATATAAATAAAGCTACACCAACATGAATTTCCCAAAAAAAAATACATCAAAAACATGTAAAATATTGAAAAATGCATACCGTGACAAGTACAAGTACTTGCGTCCACGTCTCCCGTGTTGTTGACTGGCACTAGTGGTGGCGTGATCTCCGGAATGGCGGGAAGTAAAATAAGGCCATCTCTTTCTAACTCATTAGAACCGTTGGATTCGGGATTACCCCGCGTTCGTGTGTCCCCCACTTTCCCCTAATGCATGACAATCGGACATACGCTCAGCAAAATGCTGTTGGATTGATCTATTCTAAAATAGCGCTGATTTTAAGCGCAGCCCGTGTAACATAAAAGAACAATTATCTAATAAACTAAGCTAATACTAACTACGTGTGCGCAAGTAATAATATTATGCATTTATACCTCTTTGTTTACATTGCGTGTTTAATTAAGTACTTAGTTAGAAACATCATATAAAAATGCAACTTAGTACAGCCTGTCAAGAAAATGTAGATATTAAAGAGTACGGTTTTGCTCCGACTTTTTGTCTGTGTTTGTTAATAACTTGCACTTACAAGCATTATATAAATAGAAAAACTTGAGCTTTTCCATAAATTAAGGTATTGTGTTTCAATAAATATAGTAAATGTTTAGATTTTTCAATAACAATTAGTAAACTTTCACTTCCGGTTTCTTGTATTTTTTGACAAACTATAGGAAAATTGTTACAATTTCGTAGACAATGGGACAAATGACCTAATTAATGATTAACTACCAGTTAAGTACACTTTTAAGGCTAAAAACATAGTAATAAAATAGTAATTTTTTTTTGGATTTTTCTTAATATTGCGATTGGTTTTTGTAAAACACCAACGAAAACTTTTTTAATTAACTTTTTTTGAACACTATGAATGTCGCATAGCGGCATCTGTTGATGTTTGACTCCAAAAAATAAAAATAAATCCGTCCGAATGAAGTGCGATGGGAGTCGCGCACGTAGGGTTCCGTAAATAAACATTATCTATACAACACTGTTTTATGTTTGTTGAATTTATGTTGAATATTTCAACAGGTGGCCCTTGTCTTTATCAACATCGAGCCAAAAACGGTAAATAAACATGTTTGTTGTATTTCAGGCTTGCCACTTGTCACGTTGGGACCTAATAAACTCGGCAAAACGTGGGCCCCATTCTAGTGATTGGTGCCTCTGCCTACCCCTTCGGAACAATATCAACTGCTTTTATTGATGTTCTTGTTGTGCAATAAAGTATAACAAACAACTATTTGCACAGGGGATTCGTCTGTTGCATTGCAAGTCTACAACGAAATTCTATTGGGACGGGAAATTCCGAACAGGTTAGCGTCGTCGTTTCTACCGCGTCAGAGTTGGTCACAGTGTTGCCAGATTCTGGCTGGCCAATGTCGCCAAAGTTTTTTAAAACAGTCGCCCAAAAATCGTCTAAGTTATTGTTGCCCAAATCGCCTAAATATCCAGCGTTGTAGCCAGAAATCGCCCAAGTAAAATTAAATTTCTTTTATTGCGGTGTTTACAGTATTTTTCTAAAATAAATTTTATTCGAATTAGAAAACGTAGCTCTTTTCTAAAATTCTCTAAATTAATCCACAATGACTAAAAAAATAAACGCAAAAAAATCAAACACAACAATTTCGAAAAAAAAAAATTCGTTGCGATATCCCATGTAGCACAAAAGCCGCCGATAAAAACATTTGAGCTGGCCGAAATTTCAATGTTCTTGCTCGCCAAGTCACCTTCCGAGATTAGCCCATAAGGCGATAAATCGCCTCGTCTGGCCACATTTCTTGTTCATATTTTATACGGAAATCGACGTCACTCGATCGTCTTTTTCACAGCTATATTTTTCGATTTTGACGTCATGCCAGATGCCGTTTACTTCACGAAACGGTAGTACGATTGTTTGATTGCTAGTTATTGTATAAAAACACGGTACTCTAAAAGTACTCTAGTAGAACTTAACTTCTACTACGTTAGTACTGTACATAGGCTGCTACTTATGTATGCGGAATCTGGGATTCCAATAATTTTAAACGCGCCACAAAATATTGAAGCTGTGCGAAAACTAATAATGCAAGACCGCCATGTTACGTATTGCGAGATAGAGGCTATTCTGGGCATATGTATGACGAGCATTCATAGGATATTACATGAACATGTGTCTGTAAAAAAAATTTGTTCGCGTTGGATCCCGCACAACTTAACTCAGGATCAAAAAGATGCTCGCGTCGAATGGTGCAAGAAAACCTTAAAAATATTCAACGGAGGCGACTCAAAATCTGTTTATAATATCTAAACAGGTGACGAATCCTGGATCTACGCGTACGATCCCGAAACTAAACAACAATCAACAGTTTGGGTGTTTCAAAATGAGCCGAACCCTACGGAAGTGGCTCGTGCAAAAAGCACTGTAAAGCAAATGGTGGCCTGCTTTTTTGGTATTAATGCCCATGTGGCTACAATACCACTGGAGAATCGCAGAACGGTTAATTCGGAGTGGTACACGACCATTTGTTTGCCGGAAGTATTTGAAGAAATACGCCAAAACAACCAGCGACGCAGAATCATACTACACCATGACAATGCCAGCTGTCATACATCTCAGGAAACAACTACATTTTTGGATGGTCAAAAAATAGAATTGATGGGTCATCCACCGTACAGTACAGCCCTGATTTGGCTCCCAATGATTTCTATTTATTCCCAAATGTAAAGAATAAATTACGTGGTCAACGATTTTCGACCCGTGAAGATGCCGTAGATGCGTTCAAACAGCACGTTTTGGAGATACCTCAATCAGAGTGGAAAAAGTGTTTTACAAATTGGTTTCATCGAATGCATCGATCATAGTGGAGAATACTTTGAAAAACAATAAAAGCATATTTAGCCATATACATTTGTTTATTTTTTCTATTCCGCATACATAAGTAGCAGCCCTCGTACATGTACAGTTCAAATTATTTTTAGATTTGTTTGTTTGATGACGTACGTGTGTAGTCCCGTAAATACTTCGGGACGTAAAAACTTCAAGTTTCGTAACTGTCTGCTAAACCGGAAAATAATCCGTATTGTTTACGGTTCCGTATCTCAGAAGGAAAAAAACGGAACCTTTACGGCCGATTTCTGAATTGAGAACAGCGGCCACACTTGAAGGCGAAGATTCGTGTTAGCATTGGTCGCGATAAAATTTCGTGTGGCGGCGAAGAGCTTGGCCACATCAAATAAACCTTCGCTAGGTACGTCGCGACAATCTAGAATGTTGCTAAATTCATTTTGCGGAAAACATGGAAGAGGCAGTTGCTCTGTATCACATGGCGGCAAATAATTATTTACCTACAGCATCTTTATATTTGAACAAAAATAAAAATGTTAAAAAGAGGAATAGCAGGCGATAATGGATGGATATGGTGGATAAAACTGGTTCAGATTCATAATTTTGTATGAATTCAATTGTCTTCTCATTGCTCCAATCCATAGTTAAAACACGTCCAAGCCAATCGGAGTCTCGCTGTCAAATAAAGCGCGCGAAGTGCAGCAAAGGCACGGGTCTCTTCCCTGAGTATAGGCCATACTCCACCACGGGGGGCAAGTCCGGATTGGTGGAGGCTTGGCCGGTCTTACTGTCAGAAGTTTTCAAGCCGCCCTAAGGCCTCCGACTTGGCTTAACGACTGCCATCTATCGACGGCAGCCTGCACCAACTGCTCAACGTGCCTTGCGAAGCACGGAACCGCTCGGAAAAATGCCACTAGCGTTAGTCATAGACGGTGACCCATCCACGGACTGAACGCGCCGTATGTTGCTTAACCTTAGTGATCGCTTAAGATCACTCAGGCAGCCCAGGCTACGAGCGATTCATTTTCAGACTATTTACATTCGGATTATTATTTCCTGTTTTGGAACCCGCGCCACCGGCTGAGTCCACACTACGGTCTTGTTTGCGAATTCATTGCGTAGTAACTTTATTGTTTATTTGCACAAGTTTCGCGTCGTCTTTTATAGCAACCGTTCTGTCATGAACAAATAATATCCTCGTGCCACGAAAGAAGTCCCATGTCATTAATGAACTTTGGCTTTTATTGTTACAGTCTTAAGGATCTTACCGTGGCACTTGTTTGGTGAAACGATCTTTACCTACCTTTTGTTACAAAACATATTATTATTATCATGAAAAAACTTAATAAAAACACACGCCTGAACCCATCTTACGCCTATAGGCAGAGACATAAGGTTATCGGATCGCACATTTGTCAGTAACGTACGCGCCGCACGCGCCGAACGCGCCGTATTTTAAAATTGGGTCGCATATTTGTCAGCAACGTAAGCGCCGAACGCGCCGCATTTCTGAGTGTTGCGAACAATTTTTGCATTTTTATTGCCTCTGGTGTGAAACGGTGCGGTGACATTGTGCTATGGAAGAAATGGTTGTAATAGCCTGCTTATTGGCAGAGGAAGAAGAAAATTCTCTCACTCACAACATTAATTCAAAAAGGAACTTATATGGAGCATATTCAGCTCTTCGGATCCGAATGAGGCAACACTGAGTGGCAGCACGCGCCGCACGCGCCGTACGCGCCGCGTTATATGACGTCATCAGAATGCTTCCTTCGGAGTTCGGATGCCTTCCGTATTTTACGAAATGCGGCGCGTACGGTGCGGATAAATGTACGAGATTTCATATCATTGCATAGGTACAACGAATTCTAAAATGCGGTGCGTTCGGAGCGTACGTTACTGACAAATGTGCGACCAACTCTAGAGTACCTAAGCCATTTTGCCACGATCTTTACAACCCTCCTTCGCTTCATCAATATTCATTAGTCGTTGCAAGGAGAATACGCGCGGGTTTCGGGCACTTTTTTTCTTACGCGGCAGCCTGTATACAGGGTGTCCCAAAACTCAACGTCAAGCCGGAACCGGGTGAAAATGCAAGTCCTACTGGTTATCAGAAAAATAATAAATAAAAATAAATTGCGTGGAAAAAAAATTTATAGGCATTTAAAAAAAATTTGAAAAATCCTGTTGCCACAATCTTTACTTTTTCAAATTTTTTTTTGTTTTGTATCTCTGAATAACGCTTCTTTAAACTGTTAACAAACAAAACCAGCTGCTCCAGCTTGGAAGAAAAGGAGACTTAAAAAAAAAAAACTTAAAAAATTGCCCATTTTTAATTTTAGTTTTCATTATCTTTGTGAAATTTCTTGAATAGGTAAATAATAACAATAAAAAATTCTTGTACTTAAAATGAAAAAAATCGATTTTTTTTATATTTTTCTGATAACCAATATGACTTGCCTTTTCAACCGGAACCGGCTTGACGTTGAGTTTTGGGACACCCTGTATATGTCCCACTTTAGGGCACACGGCTTCTCTCAGAGAGAAAGTATGGGCTTAACTGTATGAGTATGTACCAAATAAAGATTCTCTATTCGTGCCCACCGCAGATTGGTGATTTCAAGCGCTGAGGTATGTGAATAGATCAGACATTAGGTTTCCCCCCGAGATGTCTTCTATTGAAATCGAGCCCTCGTCTCTTCTGTGTGGGTCTTACTTTAGATGATAGTGAATGAGCCGTTTTCAGAAGAACTAAAAAAAAAATATTACGGCTGTCAAAGGAATGCAATTTTGGACCTCGACCCAATAGCCATGTGTGTGTGATAATCATAAAATAGGTCTCAGCGAGCTGAACAAAAGTTACTATGACCAACAGCCAAATGTTTGTCCTTTCGTAGTTATATTGTATTGAAAAAAAAAAACTATCATTTTCAGGAACCTACGATTATACTTACCTACCTAAAAACACTTTTTTTCCACACTGTCAAACAGCCTATTGCGTAGTAGCGGTCGGACAATTAATGGTTGTGATGTGTGGAAGTTATTATTATTAAAGTTCTTAGGTCTAAAAAGGCCTACAAAATGCCTACAATGTTATTGCGTCGTTCATGGCAAGCGCCCGCCGAGCCACTCGGCGTCCTATTTGACCAGCCGTCAACTCGTTCGTTACGTCACTTGTTTTCATGCACGAGCCGGCAACGTCGCCTTTCTCTTAGTACTCACACAGAGAACACCCCTCCGTGAATAAATGAGGCGTCTAGTTTCAAAACCCGCTAAAACGTTTTAGAAAAAAAATCGACTATTTGAAAAAAACCGTTAGTCAGAATAGTTTTGGCGTTAGGCAAAAGAATATATGGTACGATTTATTATTGTAATCTGGCAATACTAAAAGCGCTTTTTATTTATCTTAATTTGTAGGTTATTTTGAGGTATAACTAAAAGTATTTTCATTTTAGCGTATTTTGTTACGGACATTCTGTTTTAAAGGAATTTGAAACGGACATGTTGTATTTTAGCGGGATTTGATAAGAACAAATTCCAGGGTGTGGATGGCGTTCTACAATAAAGCTGGTTCTTAATTTAGCCAAATAATGATCAAACAAAATTATGGTGCGTGTAAGTATGTCCATAATGTTCACAGCCATGCCGGCAACGTATGGCTATTGGCATTTCTCGAAAAAGACAGACCAGACAGAGACTTAATGCCTGCCCGCCTGCCTGCCCCTGCCTGTCTCTCTGTATGTGTGTGGTGTGGTGTGTGTGTGCGTATGGTTATAGGCATTTCTAGAAAAAGACAGACCAGACAGAGACTTCCTGCCTGCCCGAGCCTGCCTGCCTGCCTCTGTGTATGTGTGTGTGTGTGTGTGTGTGTGTGTGTGTGTGTTGTGAAGAGGTCACAACACACACACACACACCGTGTGCTGGAGGTTGACCTCTTCAAAACCCTGTTCACAAACATGATCCTCCTCAAGTGTTTCTGGGACGTCACCAAACCTGTACAAATCCAAACCTTGCAATCGTTCCTCAACATTTTTATAAAACTCCAAATTAGGTAAATTCCTCCAATCATTGCCAAAGTGTTTTTCAAGAAGTTTGGTGACGTCGACGACTTTAGCTTTCTTCGGTGTTATAGTGTTAGGCTCAATTATTTCAGGGGAAATCATCGTAATTTTTTTGTTTTTTTTTTGTAACTACTTTCTTAGAGTTAATTTCTGATTTGTATGCTACTTCTCCTTGAACTAATATATTTTCAGTTTTAGTTCGAGTTAAAAAAAAACGTTTTGACTTCATGAATGGAAAATGCCAGGCAGTGGTGGGTTTGATGATAGTTTCGTAACTTTTTTTCCAGTTAAATACGGGTATGCATGAAAGGTCAACGATTGTTCCATGCTCTTTCAACACATTCACGTATTCGGAGGGACACGTAACGACCTCTTTTTTCTTTAAGGTCTTCTCTATTTTCGAAAAAACCCGATCTGGCGGGATAAATGAATGACCAACCACAGGAAAAATCACTTCAACTTTTTTGACATGTCTCGGAGCTTCACAATACAACCACTTCCCTAACATGGCTATCATCCCGGTATTTTCGTTCTGGCCTGGACATCCATCACAAACCACACGCAGAGTTTTAACTTCCTCATCGAACGTGGTGTTCTGTAAGAAATGGTACACAACACTTATGATTTCATTTCCTCCCTTACTGTGAACCATTTCATTCCAGTGATATGAATGAACATTTTTTATATCAAGCTTGGCATTAAAACTTCCTTCAACTATTGCGAAGTGGTAAAAACTGAATTGTCGACTATAATAGGCGGACTGGTCTGGAAGCTTGGGTAGGGATTGGTTTTTCTGGCAATCAAAGGATATAGTTTTTATTGATTTGTCCTCTTGCAAAATCGCATAAAAGGCTTTATATTTTAACCTGTGGATTCTTTTTTGTGTCATCGCTTCCTGCTTTTTGGCAGGATCAGTTTCGTTTTTTATTAACTCTTGTAACGAAATGCAGGTGGAGCAGACATCAGTTCTTGGATTTTCAAAACCAATATTGTATTTAGAGTTAAATATTTTGCGAAAAAAGCCTTGCTTCACTTGCAGATCAACTTCGCGCTCATTATTATACATACGCCACATTTTGCGTATGTTAAGGCCGGGTGGTAGGTACAATCTTTGTGTTTTGGATCTAAAATAGTGACTTTCCTGTCCTTTAAATTTTTCAATGAACCATTGAACAGACAATGTCTTTGCTTCGTATTGATGGCTTCTATGATCACCGCCTCTGTTTTCTGTGGGATGGTTTCCACCACTACTGTAAAATCTACCCAGGACACCCTTTACTCTATCTGCCTTTATCATAAGTGCATCTAGAAATGTTTTTTTGCAGACCGGTATCATTAATCCTTTATTGTTGATAATGTGATATTTTGTGGAAATCTGCCTCTTGCTGTTGATTTTTAAACTTTTGCTTGTTTTAACAATGCAGTATTTTAATATAAATGTATCTTGCGATATTTTTTAATTACACTTGTAGAAGTTTCGGTAAAATCTTCCAATGTCTTGGCGTGTTAAATTTATGCATCTGAATGCCTTTGTGAGACGTGGACACTCACGGTGGGGCTGATCCACAAATTTAAAGTCGCTCAGCGTGCTATGGAAAGGGCTATGCTCGGGGTTTCTCTGAAAGATCGAATTCGAAACGAAGTCATCCGACAGAGAACCAAAGTCACCGACATAGCCCACCGAATTAGCATGCTGAAGTGGCAGTGGGCCGGCCATATCACCCGAAGAACTGATAACCGATGGGGTAGAAGAGTTCTTGAGTGGAGACCGCGGATCGGTAAACGTAGTGTAGGACGTCCTCAGACTCGGTGGAGCGATGATCTTCGCAGGGCGGCTGGCAAGAGCTGGATGAGAGTAGCCGAGGACCGTGTTCAGTGGCGTGCAATGGGAGAGGCCTATGTCCAGCAGTGGACAACCATAGGCCGATGATGATGATGATGATGATGATGAATGCCTTTTGGTTATGTGCGCACGTTGGAAGTTTTGGCAGACCTTTGGCTGAGTACCTAAAAAAATAATTACAGGGCTTAACAAGGAATAGATCAAACTGCTATTTATAACATAAAACTATGTAAGTATGTTGGGTGACTTTGAATTACTTGTTGATACATTAGGATGTGTATGAAAATAAACAAATTTCACCAAGAAACATGGGTCAAATTCTTAAAAAGAAGTCGATTTCCGTTACATTAGTCAATCAGCAGTTTATTTTTTAGATTTCGGCCAATGGTACCTTGGAGAAAGTCGTGAACCTTTATGAGCACATACACATCCTTATGTATCAACAACTAATTCGAAGACACTCAATAAATTATTCCGTCACACATTTTGATTTGATCATTGCAAGTAATAGGTACGAAATTAATACCTGACGATGTGCTCCAACTAAAAAATATGTGTACATACATACACTTCGATAATTAAGTAAATCAAATTCGTCTAAAGGCGTTAAGCCAGTGAAAATTTTCTAATCCCATTATCAATAGTGATCTAAATAGTTCATTTAGCTCACTTTGCATAACACCATCGAAGCCGCTTAAAAAATAGTTTGATGACAAGTTTCCCTTACCGTTTTTGGCGCTCAATCGTGCGTTTCCATTCTGCTTCACTGCGAGGTTTCTTTCTTGCCTCCTTAGGGTGACATTTTTGCACAAACTGTGCTAAATCTTCCATTATTTTTAATGAAAAACAATTAAAAACAGCGACAACCTTTCGTCCGTTACGAAAAAATCGCCATACTGTTTGGGCAGTCACGTGGTCAGAATACCGTGCTATCATTGGTCAATTCATTTTAGCGGGTTTTGAAAGAAACTGAAGGCGTTTTGGCGGTGTTTGTAACACACATCGGATTTTAAGAGCTAGTTTAGTAGTGTTTTAGGGTTTTTTGATGTGAAATGATTGAACAGTCTGATAAGAAAAATGCTATAGCGTCATTTTGAGATATAAACAGAAATTACATGTAGGAACGTTTTAGCGGGTTTTGAAACTAGACGCCTCAAATAGAGCTCCGTAGACGCGCGCAGAAGTTTGCTTTCATGCGGGTAAAGGAGTCTGTTAGCTTTTAGAATATAACTCAACTCAGCAATCTAAAGCCGATTATATTGCAATAAGGTAAGTTTTATTTTGTATTGTTATTTAGAACTTAACATAACTTTTCATAATAGTGCAGAAAAGTTTTTTAAACAGAGCAGGAAGTAGTATTACACTTACTCGTGTGCTTTCGGCGAAAACCGAAGCCTACTCTAGCCCGAAGTATATTCTAAAAGCTAACAGACTGTACGATACCTATGGCATTTCTTATCTTCTAAGTAAACATTGTCAAGTAATAATAAAATATTGTTTCTTAATAAACACTTGTGAATTTTTTTTTTTAACTCAACATTATAAAATCAAAATATTTACTGTAAGCTTTTGGAAACACTTTTTATAATATAACCAATAGAAAAATCAATAGACGCACGTGAATCAAAAACGCTTCAAACAAATCAGCCCTCCCTAGACTATGACGTCACTCTCTCACGTAACGCCTTATAATGTATGAAGCGTTTATCAATACATATATTTGATTTGTGGTAAAATTATGTTTTTATGCATCTGCACTCTTATAAGAGAACATTTACTATTCAATAAAAAAACGATGTGTTTTTTATTATTTATTACACAACTATATTTTTCATATTTTTTGTGATCTTTAACCCTGAAAAAAATATACTAGGTTTTTAGAACTTTTCTTACGTTTCTACCATGTTTTCTGTGGTATAAAAGCTTTGTCACTCCAATCTACAATCTATTTACTGAAGCGAACGACTAAAGGTAAACAAAGACACAGCATCTCTCAAACTTACCAATTAGGATATAATTTTATAACGGGTACGATGGAACTGTCATCGTCACCTTGTGACAAAAGTTCCGAAAATAAAATAGATTAAAAAAAAAATGACACTCAAAATAACTCATGCACGTAGCCTTGCTTGCATCGTATAGGTTTAGGTAGGTACTGTTTAAGGAAAACAGACAGACAACCAAACAAGACAAGACAAACACTAGGTAAAGAAAATAAAACAGTTTAGAGAAGTTGCACTCGCATCAACAATGTCAATCGTCAGTACATATGGCGTCGGGGTGGCTATCTTTTTTTGCCTTTATATATTGCCTTTATAATTAAAAAAAAGGTTCGTAGTCAGCTCTCCATACTTCTTTCTACACATCGCGTAGCGCATAAGCGCATAGGTTAAAATAATCGAACATAATCGGCCTTTAAACAAAAGTCCTACATCTTTGCTAGTTGCATGCAACACTTGCAACCATATTTGGCAGCAGTAGGATCGCTTTTATTTGAGGACCACTGAAATTTTATGTATTTTTTGGGGCATAGATCTCTTAAGCAAATGGTATTTTCATGATAAAATAAAATATTTAGTTAAATAAACTGCGAATGAGGGATAAATCAGGTAATGGGTCAATATACGCTATTTGAATTTCTATGGTCCATGCACAAATATTATGTTAAACTTATTATATTATTGCTCCGTATGCTTAAGCATTAAAGAATATGGTCTTTTATTTGGCCCACATAGTCTATTCACGATAATTGTTTAATTTAAGACATAATCGTTAAAAATAGTTGTAAATGTATACTCCTCTGGCCTCCCCATTTCTAGATTATAATGATTTTATGGCGAGGTATTTTTAAATACGTATGCCATTATGTTTTTTTAAATATGATCATACGCTTTTATAAACATCGAAACATATTTCATCAAAATATACAGTAAAAAGTTTTATTAATATAAAGAAAAATAACTTACTTTCATGACACGTTACAATAATGTCACTTCATCTGGCGAAACTCAAAGAAGTAAAATTTGACTTAAAACCGCAAAGGTATGTTTTTGTCCATGAACTACGCGCATACAATAGTGTTAAGTTAGAAACAAGCTAATGACGTTGAGCGAAATTCCTATAATATAGCGTCAATTTGCGATTCACTGTAGGAAAGCGTGTTTCTGCCAGTCGTTGGAGTATTTCCTCTGGCAAGTCTATGTTTTTGTATTTTATAGTTACGAAATTGTATATTTGCACCATGCAATGCTTATTGTGTGTAGATGTCATGTATTACGTTATACGGTGATCAGAAAAGCGAGTGATATGTTTTTGTAGGTTTTGTGCGATTTAGTCACTCCTGTGGGCGTCACTCCTCTGGCATATTTCATATTTTATTTAATACGTGTCCCCTTTCTTAGATATAATCAATGGCCTGTTACTTCCCTGCTTTCATTTGTGACTACTCTGCCAATAGTGTCAGTCCTCTGGTAACACATTTTCCTGTGGTGCTTATAAAATTCAAAAAAATGGAAAATCTTCTGGCCCTCATCATTAAACATTTAAAAATTGTGTCAAATAGAGAAATTATCAATATTGAATGGAACAGATTACATTTCCTTCTGGGACACAAAAAAATCAAATACCGTATATTCACCCTAATAACAGTGTTATTGTGTTTATAGCTTATTGGCATTTATTAGCCATATCGTTTTGTTTAACTTTGCTAAATATTATGCAGTGTTATAAATGTGGCATATTGAAAAACCAAATTTTTGACATGTTGACACTTATTCGTTCGCTTCAGTAAATAGGGTGTAAGTGAGTTCTCCAGTGGAGATCAAAAACAAGCAAACGCATCTTAGGACACCCGCCAGCTCGCTGGACTGACGATCAGACGCAGATTTATTTATTTATTTCTTCACAAAGTATAATATGTTTTAGAATACAGTAAGTGCCTGACTTCACTAGGCAATCTTGTGCTGTAGATTGTTATTATAACAGAGTACATATAGTACGAAGTGGGGCCTTGGGGCAGGGGGGCATGTCTAGTGGACGAGTACTTAACTACGGACATAGAACACCCTTACTGCCGGTTTGCCTGTTAATTTACCGTTAACAGCTGTGAGACATTTTTTATGTACTTTCGCAAACTGACAGCTGTCAAGAGTAGATTAAAAGCTTGTTAGTGTAGGAGAAACTAATTTTGTTACTCGCCCGACCTTTCGTGCTTCCTTTCTGTGAGGTGAGGCCCGATCTCAATACAAAGTACGGTAGCGACGCCAGATATAAACAAACTCCGCTTTCGTGGCGCAGGCCGATGAGATAAATGAGATTTTACAAGAATTTGAAGTCACTAAGTGAGATAAAATATTCTTACTAAAGTAAAAAAACAGTATAATTATTAACTATACCCTTGCAAATGTTAAAGACGTGTATCAGGAATAAAGTTAATAATATGTGCTTACGAAAGTTTTTCAAAACAATACAAAAACAATACTTCTTTTTACAACCCCGTTGTTAGGTTGCGTCGTACTTACAACGATCTGGTGGCAAATAACAAAGATTTGGACATAGATTTTTCAGAAAATTTTCGTCATTATAAAAGCTCACCGTGGAGTCCTCAGAGCACCCTGAGTGAATAATATATTAATAAAATTAAAAATAAATTTAGTTAGGATTATCCGAATTGCAAGTAGTCTAAATGCATGCTAGGTAGGTACACAAGTTTATGGTCATAGGCTAGATATCGTCGATATGATCTACAATGTATCTATGTAAAATTGCGAAAATGTGTCTGTAACCTGTTTTGTGTTCAAAATAAATCAAATAAACGTTTTAGTTCAGAAACCCCTATGTTATACAAAAACCAAGATTTTTAATATGTATAGGCATTGAAGGTTAAAGTTCTTCAAATTAAAATTAAATGCTAAAGGGCGAAACTCAAATAATTATGTGAAAAAAAAACCATCAAGGCAGCGTTTCATTAAACTAGAATTCATAGACATAGAAGTTTTTTTTAAGGCAGCAGCGAATATGGTACAAATGGAAAGCAGCCATTCTGATGGTTGGTTCGGTTAATCGGTTAATTGAAAAAATAAACTTATTAATTGCTGTATCCGATGTACATACACAAGCTTGGCAGATTCCCCTTCTTTTTAATCTGGGGATTAATCGACACTTAACCATGAATTATTCTATGTAATACGGCCCAATTGTTCTATACTAAAGTTACCAGTTTATAACAGCCGTTTTTTTTACAAAGAGGCAACCCTAACCTACAGTATCTCTCTACAGTAGACGCTGTGCCTGGGACATAATAAAATTATCAGGTTACATTATAAACATTACAATAACATCAAAATCAGAGTGTTTTTATTCGAAGTAAAACAACACAAACAAAAACACACTAACTCAAACTTAAAGAATGTTGCGTTAAACGTTAAACTAATGTAGATTTCAAATCCAAACCATTTTGGGGACAAAATAACTCCATGTAATATAATAAACCCGTGACATTCGATAAAAAATATTATTAAACATACCAACATCAAGTATGCAGATGAAGGGCAACTGCGAGTTATCTAGAAGGTAAAACCACTCAAATAACGATGAATACAACCCTGATAGACGAGTCAAATAATTGTAAATAAGGTCATTATTGTTCGAATAAAAACATTCCAACAGCAAAGTATTTAAATGTAACATGCATGCACTAATTCATTGGATTCTTACGAAAATAACAGATTATTTTTTGTTGATAAAAAAGTTGTAGCAAGATTGACCTGACGTAGGTAGAGATAATCTAATCGGTCTATGAGCTGCTAGCATATCTGATCGTTTTATTTTTATGACGAGTTCGGTAAAATCCAAAATGGATGTCGCAAGATTATCTTATTAGATCTTGTAGTGCAAGTAGGTAATCATTTTCTGTTGCCCAAATAACTGATATAAAAACAGGTTTAGTAACTACAGTATGTAACTAAGAAAACAGGAATTAACTGTGAAGTGTTAGGATCTAAAGGGTTCATAGTGTTGAATCCTCTTTAACTTTCGTGTCGTATTGAATTAAATTACATTTGAATAACTAAGATCTGGGTAATAAGAGCAGAGTAATAACTAGTATAAAAACATGTTATGCCTCAAGATTATATTTTAGGTTAAGGCTACATAATGATTGCAGACTATAATATTATGAATATTACAATCCATTAAATATGTTTGCCATGTTCTCGGATGATGATCGTCAAAGTTTTTTTTCTGTTTTTTCCTCAGATATCAGTCACGGCCCAGAAAGTTCTTTGTTATGGTAGGTATTTTAACTTATTTTGTAGTTATCTGCCATTTATCTACGTTATATGCCGAGTGTTAGCATTTATATAAACAAACGAGACCTGATAACTTCATGAAAACAACGCTGACGCTGAATTGCAGAGATAAGTAAGCCTACCAAACAACGCCATTTATAGAATGATCAATATAGGTAGACGCCATGTCCGCTGTTGCCGCTTCGTGCACGCTGTCACAACACGAGAGAGCTGTGCAAGTTTTCACTGAAAAACCTACTTTATTCCTTCGAAACACGAACATTATTGCACAAACGAAGCATGTCAGATACGACGTTTTCGTATTGGGCAGTTTGGCAACCAACTTATAAACAACATGGCAGCTCTAAGCGATTTTATATCCACGTACGGGCAGGTAAGAGCTGTTTTGGCTTGCCCAGAGATAATAGGACCAATGCAGGGGCGTCACGTAGGCACAGAACAGAGTTGAGAGTCAGAAAGAGCTCTTTTGCAGTATTGCCAGGTACTGGACAGTCAATGTCAACAGTATTAATACAGAAAAATTGCCCCAAATCGCCTCAATTTTCAGTTATAGCAGCAAAATCAACGGTATAAAAAATCGTGTTTTGAGTTCGAGATGGCTTAATTAGAGATTTTCGCCGTTAGTTAGGGGTCTGTACTGTACCATAAAGTTCTACAAAATGTAACTTACGGTTAATTTAACCCATTAAAAAAAAACTTAAATTTCAAAGAAAGAAAGAACAAACATGTAAACATCCAAGATCTGGGTTTCTTTTTTTTTGTCCCCAGCCGGGATTCGAACCCGGGACCTCTCGCATGGTAGGCAGAAGCGCTACCGCTGCGCCACAAAAGTCGTCAAATTGGTATCTGTCGGATGAGAGCAAAAATGCGGGTGGCATTATGTTGGATTAAGTCGTCTAGAAAGCGTTAATTTTAAGCCCAAACTGCACAATGCGGTTAGAGCATGTGCCAGCCATGCGAGAGGTCCCGCGTTCGAAACTCGGCTGAGGACAAAAAAACCCAGGTCTTGGATGTTCACATGTTTGTAATGTCGCTGTTTCTGGTTCCCACGACACAGGGTATCCTAGTCTAGGACCAGAAGTAGTGAATGTGCCTGATGTAAATGTTTATTTATGTTGCGCTGCACTGGCGCCATCTAGCGGCACGAGTTAAAAAGATATGAGTAATGGCTATATTCTTGGTCTACTTTTGCGATGTATAAATGCACGACATGTTTTTACAAAGTTAAATCCTTCGCCGAGGTGTCACAATTTCGTTGCATGCGGTTTTAGCGCATGTACTAACTGTAGGTAAGACGTTTGACGTTATTTTGTAAACTGTGTTTTTTTTTTTTTTAACTTGTCTAGCACTACCCCTTTCTAAAGAGTACTGTGGAAAGCCACATCAGAATGGTTAGCAGGAAGAAAATATTTTTTAATATTAAGTTCACCACTTCGCAGATAAAAATAGAAAGAGAAAATGTTCTAAAGAATGTGCTGAAATGAAATAGAAGATATTTTCTTGTCCAACAAAGAATTTTGAAATAAAATTTTGACTTGTTGTATCACCGGCTCTATAGTCTGAATGGCGATAAATCTCCGAATCTGGCAACTTGAACTATCTAGTTGTCAAAAAAAATATTTAAAGTATTATTCTTACTAGAGACCTACAGACAGCGAAGCTGCGAATGAAATAGGCTTGGTGACGCGAAGGTCATACTATTAAATAAAAAACGTTTGGTAGGTCTAGGAATAAGGATAAAATAATAAGGTATTTTTATAATGTAGGTATTGTTCAGCGAATATCGTGAACAAAAGACACGCACCCATTGTACAACGTATTAAAGGTCATAAAGTAAATACAACTATGTACCTAACAATAGAGCCTTTTGTTCTATTGAAGACTTTCTGTACAGTGTTTGTTTTTTCTTTATTAAAGAGCTATGAAAGAAAAAAAAAACTTTTTCTTTTCTGTGTCAGGTTGGAAGATGTCAAGTGTTTTTTTTTTGTTGTTCTAAGTAAGCGATGGCTTGGCTCTTAGAAGAATAAGAGCCAAGCCATCGCTTACTTTGCAGGTAGTTGAGATTTACAGCAGGAAAAGTTGGCATTTCAGCATATCCGTCCGTCTTTCAGTCTGTCTCCGCGGTCTAACTTTGAGACGCTTACTAGAAAGTTGATAATTATTTGGCACAGACGACCTCTGTAGAGCCGCGGTTAGCGTGGCAGCCTACCATACGAGAGATCCCGGGTTCGAACCTCTGGCTGGGGACAAAAAAAACCAGGTCTTGGATATGTGCAAGCAACAGTTTTACAGTTTCGGAAGTGAGGTGGTCGGACTTCACCAATGCCTAATTCAAATCAAGCGCTTTGCTTTTTTCACTTTTGCAATGACGCAATTACCGACCTATGTTTTTTTAGGATTTAAG
The DNA here is from genome assembly GCA_947310845.1 of Yponomeuta plumbellus. Taxonomy (NCBI): domain Eukaryota; kingdom Metazoa; phylum Arthropoda; class Insecta; order Lepidoptera; family Yponomeutidae; genus Yponomeuta; species Yponomeuta plumbellus. Next base: position 2,308,622 of record OX371219.1, read on the forward strand.
TTTAGTCCCGTGTGACGTGTGACACACTCATCTCCAAAGTACTCTCTACTTTACTGGCGCTTCTTGTAGATTGTCTGCATAAAGGTGGTAGGAAAAAAAACTTGTGGGTGATTGATACTATTAACGAAAATTGAAAAGAGAAGGGGACTCAACACGCCACTTGCGGTACACCGGCAGATGTTCCACATCATTCGGGGAAAAAATCATCAAGATCGAATGCGGTGCCAGGCGCCTATGTAGATAACTACGAAACCGTTTGAGATACATAATATAATTATGTTAAGAGAACAAAGCAACGCCAACAAAATGTCGAAATCGACGGCATCGAAGGCGTTGCTGAAGTCAAGCAGCGACAGAACTGTCAACTGCCCTTCCTCCATCCCCAAACAGTGATATGAGCATTGTCCTGAGAATTGTTAAGATCATCATCATCAACCCATTATGTCCCCAATTGGAGCACGGGTCTCTTCCCTGAGGAAGGTATAGGCCATAGTCCACCACGGGGGCCAAGTCCGGATTGGTGGAGGCTTGTAAGACTAGTGGCTGGTCTTACCAGCCACTATTATGGTGATCAAAAACTAAGTGTCACTGTACATTACGTAGCAAACCACTTACCCCGTGACGAAGCACAAATCTAAACGATGACCTATTTAATTGTTTTGCTGTCAACGAAACACCACACACATGACACAATGATTTACTGTATTTGTCCATACAGCACGCAGCTCTGAACCAAGCGAACAAAAGATTATTTTTCTGTCACTTGTCACGACCCCAAATCTTCGCCTACCCCCATGACCAAGTGTCGAAAACGGGGAAGGAAAATACTGCTAGCGCCATCTCTTGGTTACTTACTGCCTATAATCATCTCAGTTTATAGCAATGAATTTAGAAGGAAATTCAATGTTTTGTAGTAAAGAAATCCCAAACCACAGGTCTTGGATGGTTACATGTGTGTATGGTCGCTGTTTAAACCTTATATTCATTACCCATTGTTCTGAAGTCAAGGCAAATTATTATTTGCAGAGTTGAGCCAAAGCTCGCTCGTAGCCTGGGCTGCCTGCATGATCTTAAACGATCACTAAGGTTAAGCAACATACGGCGCGTTCAATCCATGGATGGATCACCGTCTATGACTAACGCTAGTGGCATTTTTCCGAGCGGTTCCGTGCTTCGCAAGATATGTGTAAGCAGTTGGTGCCGGCTGCCGTCGATAGATGGCAGTCGTTAAGCCAAGTTAGAAGCCTTAGGGTGGCTTGAAAACTTCTGACAGTAAGACCAGCCACTAGTCTTACAAGCCTCCACCAATCCGGACTTGGCCCCTGTGGTGGAGTATGGCCTATACCTTCCTCAGGGAAGAGACCCGTGCCCCTCGGTGGGGACATAATGGGTCGATGATGATGAGCCAAAGGGTTAAGCACATTAGCCCTAGCAACAAGGAGTGGTATCTGTGGTGCTTTAATCTTATTTATAAACTTTTTTTTTAGATATGGCAGTTGATTGCAGTCAATGATGGTAAAGACGAGGCTTTGTTACCCTGTGACGGGGCCGTTAGACCCCACAGAACCACCGGCGGGTAAGTCTTCCCGTTGGAAGTTTGCACTTTAAATCAAATTTTGAAGATGATACGTACCACAGTAGTATGAGCATGGTTTATTCTTTTAAACTATGGTAATTTCAAATATTACTCTGTAAATAACTAATTTAGATGTGAAAGTAAAATGTTCTAGGTCTGAGGAGTTACGAAGTTACTATGTTAGTAAACTATGTTAAAATTTTTAAACTTACCTAACTCTAAGTATTGCACATCCTCATAGGAAGTATCAGTTTCCCGCTCTGCGTACTCCGGATGCTGTTTCTGTAGGTGGAGCTTGATGTTATGCACGGTGCTCTTATAAGACAGCTGCTTAAAACAAAACAAACACTCCGCCATGTAGTTATCCATCTTCCTGAAGAATTTCCAGGTGATTTGGGGCGTACGAGGGCCTCGAGGATTAAGCGGAGTCGCATCGCGACGTCTCAGAAGTTCCTCGCAGGAAGGAAACGCGTCTATATGTCTTCGCGCCAAGTGGGATTTCAAGTTTCCCGTTGTTGTAGTATACTTATAAACTTTGTGGCAGAGGTTGCATTCTGCTTTGTTTTCGGAAAGGTCGCCGACCTTCGTGAAGTGCTTCCAAAGGTCCAAACCTTCGTCATGTCGCTCCTCCCGCTCAACCAACAGAAGATGATCCTCGTTGCCGCCTTCTTCGGCGGTCTCTGTTTGCATTTTCGGAAACGTTGTTGATATTTTAACGGTATTTATGATGAAATACGGTATTTTAAAGCTACCTATTTTCTCGCGCAACGAACACTACAAAAGCGACACAGACTATATTTTTTTTTGTAACGTTACAAAATAATGTGAAAAGGAAATCGTAGTCTGTGGTAACTGTCAATGCAAAACGTGGCGGTAGCGCCATCAAGTGGGAAACGTAATGAACTAAAATGTTAGGCTCGGCGCAAACAGACCACCGACCACAGCCACTGCGGTGGCGATGGGGCGGTGGCCAGCGACAGCGACTTAACAGTTTTTCATACATTTTCATACAGTGCCGGCCACTCGCTACAGCAGTCAATACAATGCAAAATGTACGAAAACGTGTGTGAAGTCACTGTCGCTGGCTGGCCACTAGAGATGGGCGCCGAGAATATTCTCAATCCTCTCTAAGTGGAAACTTCCGAGAAGATTGAGAAATTACCGGTAAGTTTCCATATCTTCTCATTTTCGTGAGAAGATAAAATATTGTTAATAAATATTACTTTCTTCAACAAAGATGTGTCTAAAATTGAAGTAGAATGCATTTTAGGCTACACGTAAATATTGCCTACCTGGCGCACGTGCGATCAATAGAATTTTTATCTTTAGAAGTTTACCGCATGAGATCTTTTGTACGTGGGTTTCTTTTGTTCTTCGTAGTAGTTTATTACAGTCTCCCATTCAAGTTTTAAAACTATCTATTAGACCCTTATTACTACGAAACAGCTGTTTTATGACACTATTTGCTCAAAAATGTCTCTTACTTCATAGCCCAGTCATTGTAGATTTTGACCCGTGAATAATTAGTTCTTGAATTTTTTTTCTTAGGTCCCTCGGGGGGTCACTGGGAATGTAAGTTTAAAAAGTGGACTGAATCAGCCTCCTGCGTATATTCGACGAAAAATTGTTTCCATAAAAACAGTTTTTCTTGAATAACTGGGCCATTTTTGATTTTACATTAAAACCGTGAGAATAAAATTAATAGGAAATTAGATTTTCTACAAGTTTGGTCCTCACAATTATTCTTATAGGATCGAAATTTAAAAAAAAAATACTGAAAAAACCGACAAATTCAAAATATTATCATTATCTCCCATGTTCCACGTTTAACGGGATGGATGGATAGAAACAAAGTTGTAGAGAATCAAATTCTGAACAATTTCGGTTCCCATCTTTTTTTCCCCAAGATCGATATTTTGGAAATTAAACCTGAAAAATGCGAAAAAATCAAAATATTATCTTTATCTCCTATGTTCCACGTTTTACGACTTGAATGAAGAGAAACAAAGTTGTAGAGAATCAAATTCTAAACAATTTCGGTTCCCATCTTTTTTTCCCCAAGATCGATATTTTGGAAATTAAACCTGAAAAATGCGACAAATTCAAAATATCATTATCTCCTATGTTCCACGTTTTACGGCACGAATGAGGAGAAACAAAGTTGTAGAGAATCAAATTCTGAACAATTTTGGTTTCCACCTTTTTTTCCCCAAAATTGATATTTTGGAAATAAAAAAAAATACATTTTTTAGGACCAAACTTATAGAGAATGAAATTTCCTACAATTTTTGTCTTCACGGTTTTACTGTAAAATCAAAAATCACTGAGTTATTCAAGAAAAACCGTTTTTCGAATATACGCAGGAGCCTGATTTGGTCTACTTTTTGAATTCAGACTCCTAGTGCCCCCCCGAGGGACCTACGAAAAAAAATCCAAGAACTGATTATTAACGGGTAGGGTCGGTTTTTTGATAATGACTGGACTATCAGTCTATTATTAGTCTTCTGATAGTCTACTGCTGTCTTAAGCCTTAAAGGATCATATTTTGATCACGCTTGTTTATTGGACTCTAATACTCATTTATACGACGACTTGGCTTATTAAATTGTTACTGTGAATATTATCTGTGATTTGAACTATCAAAACCGGACACTGGTGAATACTTCTTGATTCGTAAGTACTTCTTATTTTATTATGTTCACATTTTGCAGAAATTTAGAATATAACATATAATTCTGTTGGTACTTTTGATTTTTCTTTATTTTACAATCATTAAAAAAAATCCACCTTGAAAAGCTGTCATTGTCACCAGATTTTTTTTTTCATACGTAGCGGACCAAGGAATATGTCTGATATGCCGTACTGAGCCCAGAACTACGAATGGAAAAATATTAAGATTATTTAAAAATTAACTACGAAGCCAAAAAAATTGAAACTTTTTTCTCGCGCTAAGGAAGGTTATTCCTATCACCAAAAAAAATATCAAGCACTTCTGATATTTTCATCCATTCCCTATTAGCTCTCCCTGGGGCTCAGCTGTTGGTTGGTTTTCCATAGATAAATAAAAAAATAGGTTATGACTCTAATTATAATAATAATAATAATGTTTAGTTCGGGGATTTCGTGGTGCGCGATAATGGAGTGGACTGTCTGGTCCATGGACGTGAATACAGTGCCACCATCTTATCTGTTCAGTTGATAGCGGCGCTAGTGGAGAATTTAGTTATAACATTTGAGGAATTTACCTTGACAAATGAAAATATTTAACCCGTCTTTCAATTTTAATGAAAATATATCTATAAATCTTAGTAACTTAATAAATAAAACAAAAAATGGGGAACAGGATTTACAAAGTATTCTGATTTCGAAATTAAGTGTCATATTAGTTCCGATTTCGAAATTATGGTAGAATCCATAATTCGATATACCAAATTGACAGTTCATTTCGCAAAAGTGTTGCAATAATCAGGCTGGTGCTGTTCTTGTCGATATTTTAATTGGTTTAGGTATCGATATCGGCTTTGGTAACCATTGGTATTTATTCATTTGTTCAATTATTATTTGTCAATAAATACATTTCAATTGTTTATTAACACATACTCAGATTTCGCGGACTGTCACAATATCAAATATAGATTTTTATTTACATTACAGAGTTAATTAACCTATCAGATGTATAATATACTTCACACTATATAAATAAATTACATCATTACTTCATTAAATTAAAAATATAAAAAACATAAGAATAAAAAAAAAAAAAAAAAAAAAAAAAAAAAAAAAAAAAAAAATAAACACACACACACACACACACACACACACAAGTACAGTCAATTAAATAAACCGCCCCGAGACATGTCCGACCCAAAGGTACCCATAACACTGGCAGCATTACCGCGCTGCACAGCGAGGGATATCCTTTGCATCAAAAATGCCCCTGAGCGGTAGTCAAAGCCACGGTTCCTGAGACGATGCCCTATCTCCTTAACAAAAGCTTTCCCCTGGGTACCCCAAACTCCAGTGGTTTCTACGGCGAGTGGCACAAACAGATAGCTGCTCATCAGCTGGCTATATTTTGCACACTTGAGTCTAGCTGCAGCTTCAGCAGCTGACCCAGGTACGGCAGCCGTAGAACCCACGTGTGAAGGTGCGAAAGTGCATACGCAGGTGGCATCCCAAAGCAGACACCGACCCCTCTCCCACGGTATCAAAGTGAGACCGTCCGGACGCTTTCCATCACTACGCATCAACCCCGGCGGTTCAAGAACCGCAGGGATATCCGCCGAAATGAGAGCCCTCCGAACGATATCATTAATGGAATGATGCCGTGATAATCTGCCCGCGCTCCGAACGCAATAAAGCCCATGTCGGCCCCGCGAATCCACTTCCGCACCACAAACACAGCGATGCGGTTGACAGATGTCACAACCCAAACGTAGCGCCACCGCCACTCGCAAGGAATTGTCGTCTAAAAGAGTTCCCAGAAAGGGTGAAGGCAAAGCATGGAGCCATAGCCCGGAGTCAGGCTGGGAAACTGCCCGCAAACGCGCAAGTTCAACACCAGAGCACTGCTCCACAAGTTTATCCAGTGCTACTCGACACATCTCTTCGTTCCAAGCTCGCTGCCGATCAGGCTGCTCCGGCAAATCACTACTTGGACAAAAAGCCCGCCACAGCCCCAAAGCCTCCTCCGCAAAAGGAATGCGGAACCCGTCACCATTAACTCGTAAAATGCGAGTGACCAGGTCCAACACGCCCCGCGAGGAAGCCAAAAAAGCCGGCAGTTCAGTGTCCTGCAGACGACGAATGCCCAACCATTTGTTATGATGACTTAATGATATTAATTTAAAATTTACATGAGATAAAGATGTGGTCGTTTTGCGATCAAGTCTGTATGTGGTTCTGGTCGTTTTAACCTTCTCATATTATAAGTAACATTGTGTAAAGTGGTTTAAATAAATAAAAAATAAGATAATAATTTGATGTATCATTAAATAACTAGCGTTAAATAACTAGCGCATAACTAGCCCATCGCAGGACACAGGCCTTCCCTCAGAGATAGAGTATGGGGCTTAATCACCACGCGACTCATATGAGTTGCAAATATTCTGCGCAATAAATTTCTATAACGCATAATTTAATTTTTATTAAGTTTTTTTATTATCAAAGTAATTTTGGACGACAAAACAGTTCTACTAAGAACGACAAAACAGACACATTTTATTTTTCCTTGTCGTTGCCGGCCACGATCCCAAGAGGTGGGAATTATTGGGAACAATGCATTAGTTCAAGTGTTCTTGGGAATAGTTAATTAGTGATTCATATGAAGCATGATATTCAATATGAAACTAAATCACCTTGGGATGTCCTAAATTCCGAATGTTGGAGGGAAATTTCTCTGTTAGAGGTTACTGACTTTTGAAAAATACCAAAAAATTCTAAAAGTCAAATTTATTTTTTTACTGTTCATAAAAATTTGCGGTAGCAAATTTCGAGTTTGTGTGAAAAGTGAAAAATAAAAACAATTTATAAACTTGAATTCATTAATATTTTGTAAGGGAGTTACAATAATAGGCATGATGACAGATTTTGAATTTTCCTTCTATTATGTCTAGTAGGTAGACGGCTACTATTTTCGAAAAAAAAAAAATCAACAAAAACACTTAGTTTTCGTACAAATTTATGATATTTTTTGCTATTCAATTTGAAATACGCGCGGAAACGCTCCAAAATATCATGGCGTCGCTTGTGACGTAATGACTTTGTAGATACGGCATTATATCTATGCTGAATTAAGAAAGGGAACAAAACGTCTCTCTGTGCAAAAACACCTCAACAGCAGCACCGAACAAACTGTTTATGTTCGAAACAAGAAAATATAATCTATATATATAAAAGGAGAAGCTGACTGACTGACTGACTGACTAACTGACTGACTGACTGACTGACATATCAACGCAGGGCCTAAACTATAAGGGTTAGAAACTTGAAATTTTGCACAAGGGTTTCGTTTGTAACGCAGGGGAGCACTAAGAAAGGATTTTTGAAAATTCATCCCCTAAGGGGGTAAAATGGGGATTCAAAGTTAGTATGAAACTTTGCCGTTTTTGAAGTTATTGGAATGAAATTTGGTACGAAGGTTCTTCATTTAAAATTATGAAACAAGTGTAAAATATTTTTCTTAAAATCATCCCTTAAGGGGGAAATGGGGGGTGCAAACTTAGTATGAAACTTTGCCGTTTTTGAAGTTATTTGAATGAAATTCAATATGAAGTTCCTTCATTAAATTTCGTGAAAAACATGTAAAAAAGTTTTTCGAAAATCATCCCTTAAGGGGGTAAAAGGGGGGTGCAAAGTTAGTATGAAACTTTGCCATTTTTTAAGTTATTCGAATGAAATTCAGCACGAAGGTCTACTGGGGACCTTCTGGTGTACGCCACGCATATATGGGGCGAAGCCATGGAAAATCACGGTGAGGCTCTAGCTGTGTCGCTCGATATCTCCAAGGCTTTCGATAGGGTTTGGCATGACAGCCTCATTAGCAAGCTACCTGCGTACGGAATCGCGTCTGGTCTGTGTTCTTGGATCTCCGACTTTCTGAGGAATCGGTCAATTCGTGTTGTTGTGGACGGTTGTTCGTGGGACTCGATGACTATTGATTCGGGTGTTCCTCAGGGTCAGTACTCTCCGCGACACTTTTTTTGCTGCATATTAACGATCTGCTGAAGCCCGGTACATTTGGGTACGCAGACGACAGCACAGTCACGGAGAGTTACGTATCCAACGCACGAACCAGTAACGCCGAGATAGTGTCTCTCAGGGAAGCCATGGTAGAGCGCACGAACGAAACCTTGAGGGCCGTGTCCGTTTGGGGCGATGCCAACTTGGTTAAGTTCAACGCCACCAAAACACAGGCGTGTTTATTCACTGCAAAGAGGAGTCCATTTACATCGACTCCTACTTTTCAAGGTGTATCCGTACCGCTAACCAATCACCTTGAGCTGCTGGGTTTGGACCTTTGTTCTAACCTAAACTTCGGCCGTTGTATTGAGTCCAAAGCGAAGACTGCTGCCAAGAAGCTGGGGATCCTGTTTAAAGTGCGGCGGTATTTCACACCGGGACAGCTCTTAAGTCTTTACCAAGCACAAGTCCGCTCGTGTATGGAATACTGCTGTCACCTTTGGGACGGCTCGGCCAAATATCAGTTGGCTGCTTTGGACTGCGTAGAACGTCGAGCGCGCAAGCTCCAAAGCCTCGAACACCGACGGAAGGTAGCTTGTTTGGCGGTATTTTACAGGATACATTTTGGAGAGTGCGCACGGGAATTACACGATCTTATCCCGCCATCTCCTTTCCATCACCGGACAACCAGGAGAGGGGAGTGACCTCATCCTTATGTGGTACAGACACCTTTTGTGCGCACGAAGCGTTTCGCCTCGTCGTTTCTAATGCGCACCGCTAAGGAATGGAATTCGCTCCCTTCCTCTGTTTTTCCGGAAAGGTACAATTTGGGTGCCTTTAAGGCTAGAGTGAATAGGCTCTTACTGAACCAACGAGGAACATCGTCGGCTCCATCTTCACTTACCATCAGGTGAGATCGGGGTCAATCGTTGGTCAGTTTTTAATAATAAAAAAAAGAAAGGTCCTTCATTGAAAGTCATGAAAGTCGTGTAAGTAGTCTTTCGAAAATCATCCCTTAAGGGGGTAAGAGGGGGTTGCGAAGTTAGTATGAAAGCTCTTTCGCATGCGCTAAAAGTATCCCTATCTTATTGGCAAACACTTTACTCAACTAAAGCCCACGCGGACGTAGTCGCGGGCAACAGCTAATGAGAGATAAAGTTATTATAGATAGAGATAAACTGTGACTTTATAAAGCATTTGCTGACTTTACGAAATATGGAAGTGCTATTAGTACGGCCAAGTGTAACAACTAGAGCTAAACTATCTAAAACTGAAGCCAAAATGAGCTTACTAACCCTGTCAATATCAACATGATGGGTGTACGCCAAGGTGACACCATCTCGCCTAAGCTCTTCACCAACGTCTTAGAAGACGTAAGACTCTAGACTGGGGTGAGACGGGTGTCACTATTAACGGCGTTTATATGTCGCACTTGCGTTTTGCCAGTGACATCATCTTGGCAGGAAATGCCACGGATCTTCAGTGTATGCTCGCAAACTTGCACGAAGCGTCCCTGGAGGTCGGTCTCAAGATGAACATGTCCAAAACAAAAGTCATGGCTAACCATCTGGTGACTATGCCGAACATCACTGTCGGTAATTCGGTATGTAAAGTATTTTTCAGGTATTATTTTTATATTTTTATTTCATAAAACATTTAATTTTAAGCCACTAATTTGAAGCTTTTTATTTTCCAAGTAACGGTTTTGTTTAAATTATTTTTTAAAGTATTATTCGTGATGACGTCATTTCGTAGCCTGAATAGCTTTAAGTCTTTGCCACGTTTTCAGTACATACAAAAACACTATGTTGTCAATGTCAAGTTTGAAGTTATCTATTAGTGTTTTTGTATGTACTGAAAACGTGGCAAAGACTTAAAGCTATTCAGGCTACGAAATGACGTCATCACGAATAATACTTTAAAAAATAATTTAAAAAAATCCGTTACTTGGAAAATAAAAAGCTTCAAATTAGTGGCTTAAAATTAAATGTTTTATGAAATAAAAATATAAAAATAATACCTGAAAAATACTTTACATACCGAATTGCCCGATAGAAGTTTTTTTTTTTAATCTTCATTTATTAGGGACTTTTGTACACTACAAGTGACGATGTCAGCCCCATCGTTCCTTATACTAAGTTCTGCTTATCTATATTACTTAAGTCTACGAATTACAAAAAAGTGTACAACATTCTAGCTGCCCTTGACAAAGGTTCAGCTAGGATGCTCTGGAATAAGCCTACATCTAAAATGTTGAGTTGCAGTGATGTTATTATATGGTCTCTCTTGTCTATATTACGGTCACATTCCATTAATATGTGCAGTAAATCCTCTTCCAACCCACAGACTTCACAATTCGGGGAACTAACTTTTTTCATAAGGTACGCGAATTTTTTTAATGGAACGTGACCGGATCGCATCCTGTGTGCGGCAATGACGTGATGTCTTTCTAGTCTAGCAGATTCAAACCATGGAACACGGGGGGGTTCGCTTTGGATAGTTTTATTCCAGATACCTTTAGGCCCAGTTTCTCCAAGCTCTGTTAATGGTCTAACAGTCTGTTACATCTTCTGACGGACTGTTAAATGCTGTCGAGTGTCCCACCACGCTCTAATGGACCGTTAACTTCTTTAACAAAGCATCAAATCTAATCCTGGCATTGGAGGTCCGTTAAAACATTAACAGTCGATTTAGTTCCGTCAAAACTGTCAAAATGGACGCTGCCTACAATATTATTTTTGAAAATGAAGATGTTTTAGAAAATTTGGATAATTTGGAGCACGTTATACGCCGTCCTAAGATTTTCAAAACACAGCGTGACTACTTTGACGAATACGATGACCTGGGCCTTAATTCTGTTGGTGCATTATAGTTCGATGACAGATCCACGGTCAGGTCACGCGACGTCTTTTTCCATACGATTGACGCCTACATTGCTTGATTTGAGTTTGCACGTAGACTTGAAGCGGCAATGAAACTAAATCGCCACGTTCATCCAGTTGTCATTGTACTACAATGCATTAACAGAATCTAGGCCCTGGACTTCTGCAGCCATCCTTCGTGTTTCATAGAAGTCGTAACGGCGTCTGTTTTTTTTTATTTGGAAAATAAACTACATCTTTGTTCTTTGACACTAAATGGGTGAGGATATCCTTTTCGTTAGCAGAAAAATTGGGTTATCATGTTTTCTTAGACATCCTTTGTAATTTAATTTAGAAAACGCACGAATTTAACAAAATCACAACAAAACAAACCAGAAAAATCTTTTCACAACCTCAAAAGCGTTGAACCACAGACGCAAATGTTTAACGTTTGACAGGAATTTGAATGACTGGTTTGCGTTTCATTCACGTAATGCTTGATTTACTAATGGTCTGTTAAATTTAGCTCATAGGACATGGACATTTTAACATTGCTTTAACATCCTTGTTAGTTTTGACGGCTGATTTATAAATGCCGCGTTTACCACTAACAAACAGAGTTTGATGAAACCGGGTCTTAGGCCCAGTTTCTCCAAGCTCTGTTAATGGTCTAACAGTCTGTTACATCTTCTGACGGACTGTTAAATGCTGTCGAGTGTCCCACCACGCTCTAATGGACCGTTAACTTCTTTAACAAAGCATCAAATCTAATCCTGGCATTGGAGGTCCGTTAAAACATTAACAGTCGATTTAGTTCCGTCAAAACTGTCAAAATGGACGCTGCCTACAATATTATTTTTGAAAATGAAGATGTTTTAGAAAATTTGGATAATTTGGAGGACGTTATACGCCGTCCTAATAAGATTTTCAAAACACAGCGTGACTACTTTGACGAATACGCTGACCTGGGCCTTAATTCTGTTGGTGCATTATATAATAGTTCGATGACAGATCCACGGTCAGGTCACGCGACGTCTTTTTCCATACGATTGACGCCTACATTGCTTGATTTGAGTTTGCGCGTAGACTTGAAGCGGCAATGAAACTAAATCGCCACGTTCATCCAGTTGTCATTGTACTACAATGCATTAACAGAATCTAGGCCCTGGACTTCTGCAGCCATCCTTCGTGTCTCATAGAAGTCGTACGTAACGGCGTCTGTTTTTTTTTATTTTCCACTACATCCTTGTTCTTTGACACTAAATGGGTGAGGATATCCTTTTCGTTAGCAGAAAAATTGGGTTATCGTGTTTTCTTAGACATCCCTTGTAATTTAATTTAGAAAACGCACGAATTTAACAAAATCACAACAAAACAAACCAGAAAAATCTTTTCACAACCTCAAAAGCGTTGAACCACAGACGCAAATGTTTAACGTTTGACAGGAATTTGAATGACTGGTTTGCGTTTCATTCACGTAATGCTTGATTTACTAATGGTCTGTTAAATTTAGCTCATAGGACATGGACATTTTAACATTGCTTTAACATCCTTGTTAGTTTTGACGGCTGATTTATAAATGCCGCGTTTACCACTAACAAACAGAGTTTGATGAAACCGGGTCTAAGCCTTAGACCGTTCGTTAAAGTGCTCTTTCCATAGGAGAAATGTGCTATTTCTATATTTATTGAGAACCTCCGTATAATGTGGTCGAGTATTAATCTCTTCTCCTTCCTCTGCGGCTTTCTTTGCCAAACGGTCCGCCGCCTCGTTCCCTGCCAAGCCAACATGGGCTGGAACCCATTGCATTGTCAAAGTAACTTTGTCATTGTCATTGTGAAGATCATATCATGGATCTGCTCCAGTATTTTATAAGCAGTTTCTACACCTGGGTACCAGAGGCACATCGAACAATGTGTTGTAACGCGCCTTTGCTATCCGTGAGGACGACCACTTTACTATAGCCCATTCTGTGAACCGAGAAGCCTAGGTCAAGGAGATCATGAGGCAGATTCAGCTTGGTTGGGCTGCTTTCGGGAATCTTGCCGATGTTTAAATAAGATTCCGCAATGTCTAAAAACCAAGACATATGACCAGTGTGTTCTAGTCATTCTCACATATGGAGCCGAAACTTCACAAAGCAGAATATGCACCGAATTAAAGTAGCACAAAGAGCAATGGAGCGAGCCATGCTAGGTCTTAGACTCGTAGATCGAGTACCCAATGTCGTCATCCGTCGCCGGGCAAGGTTTGATGACATTGGCGAAAGAGTCTCAAGACTGAAGTGGAAATGGGCGGGACACCTGGCGAGGCGGGAAGACCGCAGGTGGACCAAGCCAATCACAGAGTGGTGGCCGAGAACAGGACGACCGTCAGTAGGCAGACCTGCGGCCCGATGGTCGGACGATGTCGTTGAGTCGGCGGAAGGTCCGTGGATTCGGGTGGCGAGAGACCGTGTGAAATGGCATTTGGGGGAAAAGGCCTATACCCAACAGTGGGCAGCGGTAGGCTAACGATGATGATGAAATAACTTTTCACATTTTGGTATTCAGATGAACAAAAATGTTTATTTGATGCGAGAAACTCGCTCAATATCAACAAGTCAACTCTGGGTAAATTAAAGCTATTTGCCTCAATAAAATATTGTTCCATTGTTGATTATGAAATGAACCACGATATTGAGCCACGAATAAACAATAACATCCAATAATTAAATTATGCGAAAATTAATCGGAACAGAAGTCACAACAAAAAGTCAAACAACACGGCCGTTGTAGCTAGTCGTGACGTCATTCACTTTGATTGCTGTTTCAGTTAATATGGCCGATTCCGGTATTTTGTACTTTTGTTTTCTTAAAAATCCTATCAATCTCAATGTTTATTTTATAACGGAGTCATTTTAAGGAATTATTTTGACATTTATTTTTTTCTAAAACCATTCATTGTTTCATTTTTACTGTTATTGTTGTATTTAAAGAAAACTTTCGAAATATTTACAAATTTTCTAATTTTGACTCATGTTTATTGGGAAATCATCATTCATTTATTTAGCATATTTTTTGCCAGAAGTTACTTTAGTTATTTCCTTATGCGTACTTTTTTTTAACCACAAGTTTAATTTCTAATTACAGCTATATTTTACCACATTATTTGCCATTAAAGTTTCCTATCTCTACGGTATGTTTGGTAAATAAAACAATTTCTGAAAACAGTCTCTCCCTTAGTGAGTAGGGAATTGACTATTTTGAAAAGTTATGTAAAGTTATAAATAACAATACAAAATAAACCTTACTTTATTGCAATATAATCGACTTTATCCGATAGTAGCTGAGGTATATTCTAAAAGCTACAGACTGTAGGTGTATGTCTAAAACTCGTAGTCTGTAGGGTCGTAGAGTTCCGACAGCAACCGGTAGATGTAAGAGGGTGAGCTGCCGCCTCTGAAAAAGACAATTAATATTTATTTACCGCCGTCGACTTTATAACATAAGAATATTCTTTATTGCCTTCTTCAGGGTAGAGACTCGTGTCCCTTGGTGGGTATAATGGGTTGATCATGATGATTCTTTGTTGCAAGAAAACACACAAGAAACAAGAGGTAAAAAACTTACTAAGTATTTTTTATTTAAAAAAAAGAACAATGGGGGCCTTGTTGCTAGCAGCAATTTCTTCCAGACAACCTTGTGACGGAAAGGTTGAGAAAAGGAGAGACGGGTTGTTCGTCCAATTTATACGAATAATACATACTTATAAAGGCGGCTATTTGTACCACGGACAATTGTAAATATTTTGTGTTTCTTTTTGTTTTTTTTAGTTTGCAATAAAGAATACTCTATTAGATAGAGACTATATTAGATAGAGACTCTATTAGATCTTTCTTAATAATAAACTTACATAATTCTTACTTCATCATTAGCCCATTATGTCCCCACCGAGGGGCACGGGTCTCTTCCCTGAGGAAGGTATAGGCAAAACTCCACCACGGGGGCCAAGTCCGGATTGGTGGAGGCACATGAAGTATTGTAATGTATAAAAATAAAATATAATCGCCAATAAAGCGACAAGATACTCACAGATTGGTAAGGAAGAGAGTGATATGATCGGCCGGCACCACGTCGTATCGGGGAGAGTAGGGAGAACAAGCGCCGCTCTCTGCACTCCTGAGAGAACAGAAATTTATTTCAACGTAAAGAATTTACATTCTGTTTGTTGAATGTCAATGCACATACACTAATTAACTTATGTATAATGTTAGCCGCTGCCTTGGGGCCGTGTGTAGTGGTGAAAAAGGCAGCGCAAAAAAACTCCACTTGAACAAGTTAAGGGTATGTAGATAAACATGGCACACGTTAGAATATAATAAAAAGTAAAAAAAACTATAAAATTATGATTTGTAAAAAAACACAAGATATTTGATAATTATGTATCTGCAATCGAAAACGGCCTGGATTGCCCGATTTTATGATGACGTCACATAAGTAAAACGCCAGTTTAAGTAAGACGCCAGTAAAAATGGCGTCTGTCATTTACTCTTTCTTACGTTCATTGGTTAGTTTACTGGAAAGAGACGTCATAATTCCAGTGCGACGCCATATTGCCCAAGATAGCGTTTAGGCGACTTTTTTTAAATGTAAATTTTCGTTTGCCTTTTTTAGAAGAAATACAAGGAAGAATTTAAAATGACCCCTTTCTGAGGACTCCATGAACACCAACAAGATACACGAGGCCAATAAATAAATACGGCACTTTGAATCGAATTTTTAAGATCATACAGACAGTAAAGTTGTACGTCATCAACCCATTATGTCCCCACCGAGGGGCACGCGTCTCTTCCCTGAGGAAGGCATAGGCCATACTCCACCACGGGGGCCAAGTCCGGATTGGTGGAGGCTTGTAAGACTAGTGGCTGGTCTTACTGTCAGAAGTTTTCAAGCCGTCCTAAGGCCTCCGACTTGGCTTAACGACTGCCATCTATCGCTTGCGAAGCACGGAACCGCTCGGAAAAATGCCACTAGCGTTAGTCATAGACGGTCACCCATCCATGCACTGAACGCGCCCTATGCTGCTTAACCTTCGTTAAAGAAAATTATCAAATTTTATCCTGCTTTTGTTGGACTAATGATCCATTTTTTTTAGTCGTCATTGGAGAGAATACTTCGACGAACGTTCGCTGTCTAAAGGAATATGGTATAAAACGATGCGTCCTCTTCGCGTCCCTTGGTTCGCAGAGTCACACCTGCCTAGAAGTGATGTAGTCCTTATGTTTAGACTTCGATCCGGACACATTCCACTAAACAAATTTGCTTTTATGATGCGAAAAGAAGATTCACCAAACTGTGCTGAATGCGGTAGCATTGAGGATGCTCATCATATCTTGGTGGAGTGTGCCCGGAACGAGACTTTAAGAAGACAATTGTTTAAAAATGGTTATGAAGTTGGTGTGTACTGCAGTGCTTTAGCGTCACCACACTCGGAAGAAGCCAAGGCACTGCTTAAACTAGTATCATTTGGTCTCAAAACTAGAAAAAGTGTAGATATATAAATACTTAGTTGATAAGGTGTAAGTAATTAATAAGCATAATTTGGGTGACATGGTCACGTAGTGTACCAAACCTTAAATAAAGATTTTAAAAATAAAAATAAAAAGTATTGTCCTGTCCATATTCTGAATAGGGAATGGATGAAAATATCAGAAGTGCTTGATATTTTTTTCGGTGATAGGAATAACCTTCCTCAACGCGAGAAAAAAGTTTAAATTTTTTTGGCTTCGTAGTTAATTTTTAAATAATCTTAATATTTTTCCATTCGTAGTTCTGGGCTCAGTACGGCTTAACAGACATATTCCTTGGTCCGCTACGTATTAAAAAAAAATCTGTGGTGACATCTCAGAAGAAGGAGTACCATAGAAGGAGGAATAAAATAAAAAGTAACAGTTGTATAGCTGTCCATGTTACTCTTACGATAAATCTCTGCGCCAGAAAGAGACAGCTGTAGTGTACTCATGCACTAAAAATGTTACAATCGTACACGGTTGCCACAGATTACTGAACAAAGCCAAAATCGATAGGGCTGGGACAAACACCATAAAGATGTCGATATTATTTATTCCGATCTACATAATCTGTGTATTTTTTAAAATTAATGGTGGTAATTAAGTATTAATATTAAAAGATAAAAAAATCTCAATTTGCAAAAAGTATCTTTTCAATCCCATCACCATGTTTAATAGTGATTTTTCGGACCCATGCCTGTGTACCAAAAAACCTACGACTAAATTCCATTATTAGAATTCCAATAATTTAAATTACAGTCATGGGCCCATGATAATCACTATTATCACCATTATCTATCTATCTAATTATCAATGTATTTATCTCTAAAAAAATATAATTTTTCCCTTGGTGGTGCTAGTGAACCAGCTGGAACCACTTACGGTTATGTTATTATGTGCTAAGTGTGGTACATACCATATAAGTTACAATAAATATTTATAAGTAACAGTAAGTAATTCTACATCAGGTTTTCAATAATATAAATGGGACTAATAGGGCTATAGCGAATCGAAAAAAGATTTTACCAAGTTATGTGGTAACATGGCAAAAAGTATACGTACGGCGAATATAGAACCTTTTTTTTTATATGTTTGCAAATCATCAATTATCACCATATACAGCGCCACCAAGTTATCTGTTCAGGTGGGTAAAATTGTAACTAAGTAATTAATTGTAAATCCTGTTCCCCATTTTTTGTTTTATTTATTCACTTACTAAGATTTATAGATATATGTTCATTAAAATTGAAAGATGGGTTAAAATATTCTCATTTTTCTAGGTAAATTTTTCAAATGTTACTACTAAATTCTCCACTAGCGCCGCTATCAACTGAACAGATGAGATGGTGGCACTGTAAGAAAGTATAATGAATAAAACAAGACCATAATAGGAAAAACTATTTAATAACATAACATAGCATTTACACACAGGCACATAGATTGCTTCTGGCCCCACACTAGGATACCCTGTGTCGTGTTAATAGATTACGTATTTGTTTCCAATAAATACCTACCACCTAGCATAGTTACTCAAGGCACCCGTTGTATTAACATCATCAGTCCAGGTTCGATGGAATAAAATAAAAATTGAAACCAAACGATTTATTGGTACAAGATTATTTGTCATCAAATAAAGTACGTAATTTCAAGATTTTCACATAAAAAGTGGCAGGTTGCAGCTCAATAGAGAAGAAACCAACACGTATTACTATAATCTATATGTTTTTTATCCCTGACTTCTGTTTTACAAGTACCTATTAACGTTTTTTTTTAACAAAAATGTGTCAGCCATAATGTAAAAGATAATATAATATTTTATGAAATTAAAATGAAATCAGCTTGGTTGCAGCTCACGAACATTGTCCATTTCCGCGGAGGTCGCAACCTGAAAATTGTTTTTATTTAAGTACTTCACGTTGATAACTTCCACATAAAAAATAATAAAAATCACTTGCATCAGAATCAGACTATGATAGTATTAAACTAGTTATGACCTTTAACTGCTAAACGTTGTCCAGGATAGAAAAAAACACCCAGTCAGGCAATAATCAGAGAAAAATTCTACAAGTGATATACGGCGCCTTGCAGGTTGGAACTGACAACCTGTTTTATTATCCAAGTAGAGTAACCACTAGACCAACGAGACAGTCGGGTCTCATGTGAAATTCCTGATGTACATACATACAGCAAAACGTGCACCTCAGTCGACATAATTGTGCACTATATAGACTTTATTTTGTTTTTAGTATTATTATAATGTATAATTATAACCTTACCAATGATCTGCGGGCTAAGGAAAAGCGTAAAGTAGGTACGGCACTTGTTTCCAACCTACGCCACTTGCTATTGTTTATGAAACAGTCGCTTGCTGCAAATGCGGTGTAAATTTTTCCAAGACTACTTTGTACGTGATACTGCGTAATCGACATTTGTTATTTTGTGCTGTGTTCGGGTAACCTGCAATAGATAATTAACAATTAAAACAACTATACGAACGCAAGAAATAACTAAATATGCTCTACGAACTATCGATACTTTTTTTCACTGAGAAAGTCCCATCCCTATTCCCCTACAACAAACAACAAACTTGTATTATGATTTATATCGAAAATATCACAATAATCATGATGAAAACACCATTCTCTAATAGCTAATTTGCAATTCTTGTAGCCCATAGTTGAAATCTTAGAGAAAATACCCTTTTAGGTACACAAAATTGAGACTTACCGGTGGAAGCTGATGAATGTTGTTTCATTATCTTCTCGGGAAGAATGAGATATACATTCTAACACAACACACGCCATGCCGATGGTTATATATACTATATACCATGAGAATCCACTAAAATTCACTTCAAATGGTGCTTTAGTAAATATAAAATACACAAGCTTCTTGTAAACGGCGCACTCCCAAACCTCTTGTCGAACACACTGCCAAACACAGAACACCCTCTGCCAAAACAATGTCATTGGGCGGCACATTGCATGCCGTCATTTTCTGAGCCGTTCTAATTTGGTCGCGTAATGGTAACCAAAGGTAACCAACTGACGTTTAAGGGTTGTACGCTCGAAAAAAGCAACAAAGACACGACTATATTTTTCTCTTTCTAACACGTAGCTTGCGGCTATTTAAATTGACGAAACAGACTATGTGGCACGTTTTCATTTTTTAACGCTCCTTCTATGGTACTCCTTCTTCTGAGGGTGACATTGACAGCTTTTCAAGGTGGATTTTTTTTTCATACGTAGCGGCTAAGGAATATGTCTGATATGCCATACTAAGCCCAGAACGACGAATGGAAAAATATTAAGTATATTTAAAAATTAACTACGGGGCCAAAAAAATTTAAACTTTTTTCCCGCGTCAAGGAAGGTTATTCCTATCACCAAAAAAAATATCAAGCACTTCTGATATTTTCATCCATTCCCTATTACTCACTCGGCCGGGGCTACGAGCGATTCACGATTCAAACTGTGTCTGTCTGTCTGTCTGAGTAACAAGACTCACTCGTAAGGCACGGCGGCAGAGGGCGCGGCGAGCGCGTTCAGACGTTGCAACTCCCGCGCGTGACGCGGCGTCAGCTTGTATAGAGGCGCCAAGGCTAGAACCTGCGGACAAATGTTTTTTTACAAGATAAGCAAGTCACATATACAGTGTGAGTCTTCATAAAGTGATCCTCGCTTTCAGACATTTTTTTACACAAAACTAATTTATTTTACCAACAGAACCAAACTTTGTCCATATTGAAAAGTTTTTTTAAATGTAAAATGTTGGCGCCAAGGCGCAAACATCGAAACAAGCATCATCGCCGCAGACTCGTTCGTTGAAACCTTTTTTTTTTAAGTAGAGGTTCACCCTTCTCCTGCTGGAGGAGATCGTATAGGTGTATCGTTATGATTAAAAAGTTATATTATGATACAGGTGTCCATACAAGACCTGTATCGTAATAAAACTTTTTAATACAGAAACTGTATTAAAAAGTTGCAAAAGAGCAACTGTTGCTCAAAAAGTGGCATATTGCAGGGACGTATAGCGTTCGGAAAATGGGCTATTACACACTCGAGCTTTTTCTTTACCTTTTCAGCACTCGTGCGTTCTCTTTCCCTACTGTCAAAATTATGTCTATTAAAAAGAAAAAAAATCAACCACGAAGTTTTTATGATTCATACAAATATTTTTACAAAGAACCTACTATAATTTGTTTCAATAACAGATTTAATTATTTGATTCAATTGAGTTAGGTTTGGTTTCATTTTATTAAATTTAATTTTCATTTCATATCAATAAAAAAAATCTACCGAAGACTTGGCTGTATGGGCTAGTTCCCTTTGCCTACCCAGAATGGGTGAAGAAAAAAAAAACTCTTTTACGGTTGGCGCCATTTTCCAAAAATTTTCTTTATTAAATTGCTTAATTTTTTCGCAACTGTATTAAAAATAGTTGTTCAGTACACGTGCGGAACCGTCATTGCAACTTGTTCCGACTGTCAACCCTCGCCTTCTGCGCCTCGGCTCGGGAAGACGTTGCAATGACAGGCGATCCGCACTTGTAATGAAATATAATTTTTTTTTTGGCCTACGCGTAATGTTTTTTATAGGAGTTTTGTTTTCAGTTTTATGATCGTATTATAGTATCAGAGTAGATAAACACATAAATGATGAGACTCACCGGTACGTTATAATATTTGGCGGCGAGGGTGACGGCGGCCGCACCGCAAGCCGCGAGGGCTCCGCTGGCGAGTACCGCCGATACGCCTAGCACCACCTTTAATGGACGACATAAACGTCATAAGTCGCGAGAATTTGACAGTTAATGTACTGGAAAGTCGCGACTTTTGACGTCGTCGCGCGCGACTCGCGTCCTCATACTACCTTTGCTGGAGGGATTGGAAACCGTTATTTTTTTATTTGATTTTTTTAATCTGTAGTATTTTGGCTTTGTTTTGGTCTAACCAGAATATTTTTAGGTGCCATAGTTATTTTTTTATGATTTTTTTTGTGAGCCGAGCCGAGTCGAAACCTGTCTATACACGAAACTTCAAACGCGATTTTCTCGAAATCAATTATTTTCCCTTGAGGTCCCTTTTTGGTCAACCACTCACATATAAGTCCGTAATTGGCCTATGTTTGGCCTACATTAATTACCTGTTTTTTTTTATAATGGCTTGTGCTGTGGACTTTGAAAGATTAATAAAATGAATAAATATAAATAAAATAAGTACCTTGTTGACCCGAGACATGAGTCCAGCGATGGCGGCGGCGCTGACGACCGTCACGGGAACCCCCGCCGCCGCCAACCGAGCCGCCATAGCTTCAGTCTGCGGAGAGGCATATCATGTGGAATTACAATGAGAATACGCTACTTGACTCGTATCAAATTGGACGCGATAAATGGATATTTCCTGTAGTATCTAACGTAAAAAACCGAAATATATTGACTTTGCTAAGTAAATATGCAGGATGGCTGCAAAATATGCAAATAAAAAAAAATATTTTTCGCTTTTAAATCGGTACGGTGAAAACACTATCCGCCATCTTGAAAGCACCTTTGGTTGTAAACAAATATCTGTCAGTCGTGCGGGCGTAGGTTCTATTGTGACTCATACTTCTTTCGTGGCACGAACTCTACCTATGTTGAATGTCAAACTATGTTTACAAACGTAGAGGACGTCAAACCATAGACGAAAATGGCGGACCGCGTTTTTGGCTGTTTAGCAAAGCAACGTTTTAAAATAATGTTTTTGTTGCTTTTAGGTCCTCAAAAAATATACTAAAATATTTTTTGGTATAATGGAAGAGATATTTACCATTTAAGACATACTTGAAAAAAGAGTCAAGTAGCGGATTGTCCTGAATATCTATCTATCTATCTATACAGGGTGTCACAAAACTCAACGTTAAGCCGGTTCCAGGTGAAAAGGCAAATCATAGTGGTTATCAGAAAAATATAAAAAAAAATAGGTTTTTTTTTCATTTTAAGTACAATGAATTTTTTTATTTATTTTTTATATTACTTATTCAAGAAATTTCACAAACATAATGAAAAAAAAATGCTATTTATTAAAATTAAAAATTAAAAATGGGCAAGTCTCTTTTTCTTCCAAGCTGGAGCAACTGGTTTTGAAATTTTGTTAACAGTTTAAAGAAGCATTATTCAGAGAATACAAATAAAAAAAAATTGGAAAAGTTAAGATTTGTGGCAACAGGATTTTTCAATTTTTTTTTAAATTCACATAATTTTTTTTCACACAATTTTTATTTTAAATTTTTCTGATAACCAGTATGACTTGCCTTTTCACCCGGTTCCGGCTTGACGTTGAGTTTTGGGACACCCTGTATAAATAAAATTCAAAGTTCTGCCTGACTGATGGAGGACGTCTATGTCCAGCAGTGGACTTCTTGTGACTGAATGATGATGAATGCAATTTGTAATAATTTACATTTTTGCAAGCATTGTGTATTTTTTACTTCATTATGGTTCTGAGCGTCTGTTGTTGCAAATGAACGCTGTTGTTCTTGCTTCCTCTCCTCAGATCCGGTCTCACCAAAAACTGACACACCTGTGGAAGGTGCGGTGGAAGGGGCGGCAGCCTAGTCCAGTACCGCCCTACCGCCCCTTGCCCGTACCGCTCGTCCAAACGCTGTCACCTCACCTCCAAATATAGCCCGGTAATGTTAGCTTATCCACCCAGTCCGCACACCGCCTCTTTCCTCAATAATTATTCTTCTAGCAGAATGCGCTGATTGGCTAGATAATTAAATAAAAATAAAAAAAAACTCACGCCCGTTATCCCCGAAGGGGTAGGCAGAGGCACCAGTCTCTAGAACTGGACCCACGTTTTGCCGAGTTTATTAGGTCCCATACGTGACAAGTGGCAAGCCTGTCGCCGTTATCCGGGCACAATTTATCAGCGAATGGTGTTGCTGTACAAACAAATGTACGTAACTAAAAGTCATTGGTACATGCGTGGTTCGAACCCAGACCCTCATGATCGAGAAGCGAGGGTCAACCCCACTACGCCACCACCGAATTATCTAGCAGAATTATCTAGCCAATCAGCGCATCTATCACTGTCTTTTTGCAAAAAAATATAGCCACAACCACAATATGTTAAGTATTAAGTATTAATCTCGCCTTTGTGCAGATCTTTTCTTGTGCAATAAAGAATTTTTATTCATTCTCCACCAATCCGGACTTGGCCCCCGTGGTGGAGGATGGCCTGTACCTTCCTCAGGGAAGAGACCCGTGCCCCTCGGTGGGGACATGATGGGTTGATGATGATGATGATTCATTCATTCATTCATATATTTTTACTGTGTCTCTTGCCAGCCCACTGTCCTGACTCGTCTCTTAATCTTCTAGAAGAGAACTCTTTACAGTTTAGCATCACTATCTTTTTCTGTCTTCATCTGTGTCCCTTGCACTCTTGGCAGCCTTAGGCCCTTTCTCCACTGCTCCGGTCCGGCGTCGGAATCGGAATCATTCATCACACTAATATTATAAACGTGAAAGTTTGTGTGTGTGTTTATATGTTTGTCAGTCTTTAGCGCTGAAACGGCTGAACGGATTTTAATAAAATTTGGTATGGAGTTAGCCGATACCCTGGATTAAAACATAGGCTACGTTTTACCGCGGGGAAATATCTTATTCCTACGGGAAAATCGATGAACCGCGGGTAACACCGCGGGGCACAGCTAGTTCATTCATATATTTTTAGTCATTCATACAGTCTCTTGCCAGCCCACTGCCAATTCGTCTCTTCATCTTCCTACACACCTGTGGATGGTGCGGTATGACCAGCCGACACTTCCTAGTGGCGGCAGCCTTCAGCCACCTTTCCAGTACCGCCCCGCCACCCGCCGCTAACAATAGTTCATCTGAATGCGCGTGCTCAGCCGCCAGTGAAGCCAGTGCCGCGGCACCTTCAAATTGGATGTGGAGTGTTATGAATCTTGTTCTTCGAAGCAAATCATCATCGTCATCAGGCTATATTAGTCCACTGCTGGACATAGCCCTCCCCTAATGAGCGCCATTGCGCCCTGTCTTCGGCTTGCCGCATCCAGCATCTGCCTGCAGTTTTTCGGAGATCGTCATCCCACCTGGTTAGAGGGCGTCCTACACTACGTTTGCCGAAGCAAATAAATTATTATTATTATTAAACAGTTTTTTTTTTTTACAAAAACAAAAACCTTATTAAATTACACAATTACGCCAAACTGCAAAGCCTGGATTACATTTGCTTTATTTTCATGCCTTTTTAGCATGTTCCATTCAGGCATTTAGAAAACTCGAGTATGAGATACCTACTGGAAAAAAAAGTCTAACGGCCTTACTAATAAATAAGTTATACACTCTGAATAACTATTTGACGTATATCAATTTATACTGGTTTAATCGCATTTAGCGTACAAATAACCAGTTTGTCAGACCTCGCACAACGGCTGTATACACAGCTCATAACATTTATTAGTAAGGGACTTCACACACCTTAGAGACCGCTCAGAACCTTTAAGATACGAAGATGTAAAGATGTATGTTATACTGCCGCCGTACGGAGAAAGGCCGTAACTTAGTTGAAACTAGTTTTGAGTAAATTAAAATCTGGTTTGAATTGAAGTTTGAAACATTAATATTAACTTTAAGCCTATGATAGTAGTTTTAAAATTTATGGAAAAATATGTTACATTTTTATGGTTTGTGTTTTGTTTCCGTATAGACTAGCCTTTCTAATAATTTGCAGATTTCCCTTTCACTTAAGTAAAAAAAATATTTTAAGTAATATAATGTTAAGCAAGAAAGCCATAATTAGAAAGTTAAGGCTTTTCTTGTTAAATTTATCAAGTCATCAGTAATATAATTTTGGATATTTCTTCAGTTGAAAAAGCCCTCATTTCATTTTTTCCGAAGAAAACTATCTATTAAGAAAACTAACTATTAATTATGGCATGAAATTTAATATTATGGAAAAAAGGTATCAAAATTAAAACAAAAATGATCGAAATGAACGCTATGAACCATAAAAAAATATTTAATTATTGCCAGTTATTCGAATGTTT
This sequence comes from Yponomeuta plumbellus, assembly GCA_947310845.1. NCBI lineage: Eukaryota > Metazoa > Arthropoda > Insecta > Lepidoptera > Yponomeutidae > Yponomeuta > Yponomeuta plumbellus. The sequence goes on from OX371219.1 coordinate 2,334,347, forward strand.
GTTTTTATTGTATGTTATAAGCAAGGAGGTTATTTTAATCTTTGTACTATAACATTCAAATAGGCTATTTGACAGTGTGAAAAAAACTGTATTATTTATACGTATTCGTAAAACCGCCTTAAGCCATTTTAAATAAAAAAATATTATTTATAAAATAGACACAGGATAAGTAAACTTTTAGTCCAGATCAACTTACGGGTATTTTTTTTATCGGACGAGTCCAACCAGGTTTCGCTCCGATTTGCAGTACGAAGCACCCGTAAGTTGATCCGGACTAAAAGTTTACAATTTGTTGTGCTTACGAAAGTTTTAGGATAAAATTTGATAATTTTATGTACCTATCTGCAACTATTGTATCGAAAACGGCCTGGATTGGCCGATTCTATGATGACGTCACAGTTCAGTAAAAATGGCGTCTGTCATTCATGTCGTTCATACGTTCATTGGTTTGTTTACTGGTATGTGACGTCATAATTCCTGTGCGATGCCATATTGCCCAAGATACCGTTTTGGCGGGTTGTTTCAAACGTAAATTATTGTTCGCCTTTTTTACAAGAAATCCACGAAATAATCTAAAATGACCACTTTCTGAGGACTCCATGAACACCGACAAAAAATATGAGATGGTGTTCAGAAATCTGTCAAATAGCCTATTGTGTTGTGATCGATACATTTTCCTATAATTTCCTTAAGTGTGTAGATGATTTAGTAATGTCAAAGTTAAAGATACTCATTATTATTAAAAAATAAATAATAAATAATAAATAATAAACTCACGCCCGTTATCCCCGAAGGGGTAGGCAGAGGCACCAGTCTCTAGAACTGGACCCACGTTTTGCCGAGTTTATTAGGTCCCAAACGTGACAAGTGGCAAGCCTGTCGCCGTTATCCGGGCACAATTTATCAGCGAATAGTGTTGCTGTGCAAACAAATGTACGTAACTAAAAGTCATTGGAACATGCGTGGTTCGAACCCAGACCCTCATGATCGAGAAGCAAAGGTCAATCCCCAAAACGCCACAACCGCTGTATTATTACTATTGAAATTACTGAATTATAGTTATGATTTTTTTTTGTTTTGCTTAAAAAAAATATATCTTATAATTTTATAAAGGTTAAGATATCAGATATGAAAATAACATGAAAAGCCGCAACTTGGAAATTACGGCTTTTCACGTTAAGGTTTGTTGTTATTTAAAAATCTTTGGATTCAATTACGGCCTTTCATACTAGTCAAACGTGATTTATAATGTGAAAAGCCATAACAATCAAAATGCGGCCTTTCATTTTAAAGTTCAAGCGATTTTTGTTGGAGGATGGCTTTTTACGCCCTGTTATTTTCGCCTAGGTAGGAGTTAGACCTTATTTACATAGACCGAAAGATAGATTTTTCTTTGCTGATTCCAAATTAGTACTTAACTAAATTTTGCCAAAAACTTGAGTTACGGCCTTTCTCCGTACGGCGGCAGTATAGCTGTCGTGTGTGGTCTCCTGAAGATTTCTATGGAAAGATGTAATGAGATATATCGTGCTATAATATACATCTTTACCTTATAGCCGCCGTGTGTGGAGTCCCGAAGGCCGTCAGAGTGTAACAGTGTGACTTAAGGTGGTGTGACATTCCGGGTATAAAGGGCTAAGTCAGACAACTCTATACAGTGGACTCTTACTCTTACGTTGCACCCCAGTGCTAGTTTCGTGACGAGATTTGTGAAAGCGGCTGGGAAACATTGGACGAGACTCTCGTCATGGAATCACACTAATATCGTCTATCGAAGACAGTACTGGAACATTTTAAAATTTACTATACTCGAGTAATTGACAATCAAGGTTTTGATCTTTTAGGACTGTAATGGTTTTAAGTAATTAAAAAATAAATAAAAGGAGTGTTCGAGATATTCGTATACTGCACTAGATTGCAGCGGTCTAGTGCAGTCTATTTTGAAACCTTTGGTGTAAAAAACTGGATTTTCAAAATTTTGGATATGTTCCAATACTGTCTCCGATAGACGATATTATAAAGGCGAAAGTTTGTGAGTGTGTAAGTTTGTTACTTCTTCACGTCTAAACGGCTGGAGCGATTTTAATAAAATTTGGCATGGAGTTAGCTGACACCCTGGATTAGCACATAGGCTACGTTTTACTGCGGGAAAATAACTTATTCCCGTGGGAAAATCGATGAAAATGAAATTTTGTAAATTGATCTTTCCGATGCTCAAATTCAAATTATTTTGCTTGTACAAATGTGAATAATAATTATTTTTTCTGTTAATACACAATTTATTTTCCCTAATAAACCGCGGGTAATACCGCGGGGCACAAGTCTGTTTTTAGTTCAATACAAAAAAATTAAAGTCACGTTGAAATCTCAATACAATCTAATGTCTGAGTGTTGCTAGTAAGCAAAAACCAAATTAGCCCATTTTACTTCCAAGTAAAAATTATTTGTGCTACGTAGGTGTTTTTTTTTTAATTTGCTCTTACGAGGAATGAAACTTTAATGTCTGTGATGTGATAACGATTTTGGTCACCAAGTCTTCTATTCACGCTAAAAAAAAACTACCGAGTAAACCTATATTTTATAACGGTAACACCACGTAATTTTTTTTTGCATTGAATAAAAAAAAACGGACTATAGTAATAAATAAATCAAAATAAGCCTGTTCAGCCTGAGGACCGTGCTCAGTGGCGTGTAATGGGAGAGGCCTATGTCCAGCAGTGGACAACCGTAGGCTGATGATGATGATGATGATGAAGCCTGTTATACAGTACCGCCAGCCAACTCCAGTCTGAGTTCCGCAGCGTGCTCCCGCAAGTGTTCCCGGCGGGGCGCGCGCGGGGCGGCCGGCGCGGGCGCATCCCCCAGCACCAAACGCTGGAGCGAAGCGCCCTCTGCGTGTGCGGTCTTCGGGTGCAAAATTAAGGGTATGATTTAAGCGATCATCAATTTGTATAATAAGTTTTGAATGTTTTAAATCATAAGGTTTGTCCGTAAACTAATAGATCTGTCATCAAAGTGTAGTCGCCAAACAATATAAAAACAATTTCATAATAAATCACGGGCGGCCGGCGCGGGCGCATCCCCCAGCACCAAACGCTGGAGCGAAGCGCCCTCTGCGTGTGCGGTCTTCGGGTGCAAAATTAAGGGTATGATTTAAGCGATCATCAATTTGTATAATAAGTTTTGAATGTTTTAAATCATAAGGTTTGTCCTTAAACTAATAGATCTGTCATCAAAGTGTAGTCGCCAAACAATATAAAAACAATTTCATAATAAATCACGGGCGGCCGGCGCGGGCGCATCCCCCAGCACCAAACGCTGGAGCGAAGCGCCCTCTGCGTGTGCGGTCTTCGGGTGCAAAATTAAGGGTATGATTTAAGCGATCATCAATTTGTATAATAAGTTTTGAATGTTTTAAATCATAAGGTTTGTCCGTAAACTAATAGATCTGTCATCAAAGTGTAGTCGCCAAACGATATAAAAACAATTTCATAATAAATCACAATTAACCATTGGGATATATTATCAAGTATCAACGAATAGTATTATTTGTAACTATTGTACTGATGACACAATAACAAATAAAAACAAATCTCAATCTGCGGACGATAATCGATTTGATGATTCCGAGTACGAAGCTATATTTTTGGAATAAACCTATTATTTTGAGAACATTATTTTTTCAATGGATTAACTACGATTTCAAAGACAATCCATCTCTTTTCTACGTAAATATTGACATTAATTTGGTAATTTGTACCTGGAGACACTTTTAATTTTTCTGAGAATGAAAATATTTCGTGGCGATAGATCTATTAATTAGATGATACAGGTTGATGACAAATACAAACATTGATGACACAAAATATAGTTCCCCAAAATAAAACTCCACTCTGACCATCTTTTCTGTGTATCTGATTCTGTGCAGATCACCTGGTCAGTGGCGCGCTGGTCATCGCGGATGGCTCTCAGGACGCGGCGCACCACGTTGGTGGCTGCGGGCTGCAGCGGCAGCGCTCGGGACGCCAGCCGGCCCACTGAGCGCACTGAGGCGCAGAGCTCACTGCAGACACAAAAATCTATACAAATAAAATTCAAAGTCCTGACTGACTGATTCATTCACTCATCAACGCCCAGCCCAAGCCGTTGGACCTAGGAAGCTGAAATTTGGCACAGAGGGTCTATATATAATGTAAGCAAGGAATAAGACGGGATTTTTTTTAAATTCAACCCCGAAGGGGACGAAAAGGGTTGCCAAAATTTGTACAGGAGGTATAAAAAAATGTAGTCTAATTTTCTTGAAACTTAATATCAATAGAGAAGTAATTAAAATGGTTAGCAATTATAAAACTTGGTCAACCACTAAAAACAGCATTTAAATCATTTGGTCAGCATACAAAGATTTTGTTTGCAATAAAAAAAATCAGGCCCAATCCTTGTTCGGCAACGAATTTTGACAACGAATAAAATTCAAAGTCCTGACTGACTGACTGATTCACTCATCAACGACCTGCCCAAGCCGTTGGACCTAGGAAGCTGAAATTTTGCACAGAGGGTCTATATATAATGTAGGCAAGGAATAAGACCGGATTTTTTGAAATTCAACCCCAAAGGGGGCGAAAAGGGTTGCCAAAATTTGTATGGGAGGTATAAAGAATGTTGTCTAATTTTCTTGAAACTTAAAACTCTTCAACACAATTGATTGAACACGTTTGAACACGTATTTCACCGTTAGTGTAAATTTAATACTTAAAGGAGTTAACGGGGTCGCAAAATTTTGAACTAAAGTCCACGCGGATGGAGTCACGGGCGAAAGCTAGTTTTTTGTAAGAATAAAAAAATATTAATTTACACTTCTATAAATAATAAAACGGTATGTTTTATTATTTATAGACAAACACATCCACTCAGGGAGTAAATAAATTAAATAATCTTTGTATGAAATGCATCCATTTTGCGCATGACAAGTAAAGTATTTTTGCTACCTTTATATATGCAGCACAAAATGATTTTATTTGCTAACACTCTGAGTGCTCACCAAAATTTTATTAAACAGGGGCAGCTCATTGCGGCTTATGTAATTAATATTCTGTACAAAAATAATTACAGCCATCCAGAGTGACATAAATTGCTGATTGATTTTGAAATGTTTGCGGGCCATGAGTTGCTGATCAATTAGCTATTTCTGCTCACAGATTATATTTTTCTGCTCACAAAAATACCAATACTATGCTAACCATTTAAATAACACCCAAATAAATACTCTTCAACACAATTGATTGAACACGTATTACGCCGTTTTTTCTAAGTTTAACCCTTAAGGGAGTGAACGGGATTGCAGAATTTTGAACTAAAGCCCACGCGGACGGAGTCGCGGGCGAAAGCTAGTTTGTAATGTTAGCCGAAACTACTTTCGTGAAACTGAGGTCAACATGCATGCCACTAACTTCGTAATGTAAATTTGGCTTAAAGAATTCACAATCTGAAGCAGATTGCTGGCTGGTTAGGTGATCTAATCCATGATTCCTTTAACTTTGATTCTGTTGGTACGAAATATGAGTTTTTCTATTCTATCTAATCTGTGAGACCTAAATACACTAATATACTCTAGAGAATGATGAAGAGATGTCAGTAGAGAAGCAGAATGGATAGTAACTGCTTGGAGCTTCGCGATGTCGCTAGCTACCTATACAAGCACTCAGTGGCGACGTCGTATTGAAATGCGACGGTTGGCGACCAACTGAGTTAGTTACCATACATTTCAATTGTAAATGATTGGATACGTAGCTGGCGACGTCGCAATGGTGTCCCAATGGGGCACGGCCCTCAAAACCACTTACGAAGCTGTTGCGTCGCCAGAGTCTGCAATTATTTGCTCCAGCAGGGTCAGAGTGGCGAGCGCGACATTGCCTGACCCCGATATTTTGCTGCAAACAAAAACCAAATCTTGCAGTTGTATACAGTGTGTCCCTGGATAAAGTGCAATCCCGAAAGGGGATGAAACTAGACCATGAATCATTGACTAGAAAAATATAAAAAGAAATTATTGTAGGATTTATTGGTATTTTAAGATTTTCATGTTTCATTAAGGACTCTATGTACAAAAGTATTGATTTCTTCCAAAATAATGGGTCTATTTCTTTGAAATAAAGAAAAACAGTATGCCTAATACCTGGCGATGACCATGAAATAATAAATAGTCCGCAAAAAAGTAACTATCTTGGGTAAAAAAATGTATTTTTATGAAAAAAATTATTTTTTTAGACGTTTATTTTAAAAAACTTCAAATTACTAAAAAAATGTGCCCTATAACTATGTAATTTTATAGCTTACTTTTATTCTTTACCATTTTAGCTTCCAAATAAAAAAAAAACAATGTTCTAACTAAAAAAACACGCTATCTACGAACTTTTAAAGTGGAGCCTAATCGTGTTACCGTGCAGGTAGAGACCGTTTTTTCCATTGTTTCCGTCCTACTCTGTGCCCTTCGGCAGTCGCAGTCCTTTTGTTCTACACTCAGGTAGAGGGAAGGCGAGGGGAGGGGAGGCAGGGGGTTCGAAACAGGACTTACACAGTCGCTCCGATATTCTCGCCGCTGCTACTACTGTTCTCGTTCTCGCATTGTGTTCTCGTTGATTTGTTATTAAGTTTTTGTTACATTGTTGACTGTTACGTTTTCTACTGTTCGTTACGTTTGGACTGTTCCTGTTCTGCTGTTAAGTGTTGACGAAATGCCGCGATTGACAGAGTTCTCACCTCGAGAAATAGCCGACATGCATTATTATTATGGCATGTCACATGGTCGCACAACAGTCGCTCGGACTGCATACATAAATGCTTTCCCGGGCAGACTCATACCCTCAGCTCGAAATTTTCAAGAGATTCATAGGAGGCTCTCCAATATTGGACTTGGTTTGGCACGAGATCGCCGTGAGCAACCAGCTGTCGTTATTGACAATGCGATAGAAGAGGCCATTTTAAACGATCTGTTTGCTGACCCTACAACAAGCATAAGACGATTAGCGTTGCGTCATGGCATATCGAAGACGTCTGTCTGGCGAATTTTGAAAAAGGAGCGATTGCATCCTTTCCATTACCAACGATTACAACATTTACACGAAAATGTAGATAATCGTCCAAGATGCGTAATGTCGACGTGGATTCTAAGAAAAATTAGAGCTGACCCAAATTTTCCCAAATGCATTTTTTGGATGGACGAAGCGACATTTACCCGAGACGGCATTACAAACTACAGAAATTTGCACCAGTGGTCTCACGAAAATCCACGATTGAAGCGGGCATCTACTTTTCAAGTAAAATTTTCAATAAACGTATGGGCAGTCTTAATCGACGACATTTTAATTGGTCCAGTCATTTTACCCAGAACCCTAAATGCTGAACGTTTTTTAGAATTACTACAAAATTTACCCATGTTGATGGAAGATGTTCCCTACGAGCTACGAGACGGCGTGGGCGTATGTATCTCCAAATGGATGGAGGACCTGCACATTATGGGCGGGAGGTGCGGCGATTTTTGAACGAAAATTACCCGAACCGGTGGATTGGCCGAGGAGGGCCAGTAGGCTGGCCAGCGCGTTCACCTGATCTGACACCCCTAGATTATTTTTTATGGGGTGTCATGAAGCAAAGAGTATACAGCACGCCAATAAATACCGAGGCACAGTTGCACGACCGAATAATTCAGTGCGCAAATGACATTAAAAATGATCCAGGAATGATTCGCAGAGCCACTAACCAAATTAATATTCGTGCAGTAATGTGCTTGCAAAATCGAGGAGGCCATTTTGAACATTTAATGCATTAAATAAAAATGCAAAATTGTAAATTACGGATAATTTTATTAATAAAGTTATTGTGATTAAAGTCTGACTTTTATTACCTACTAAAATGTAAATAACTCCTACCTAGCCAATTTTTTAGTTAGAACATTGTTTTTTTTTATTTGGAAGCTAAAATGGTAAAGAATAAAAGTAAGCTATAAAATTACATAGTTATAGGGCACATTTTTTTAGTAATTTGAAGTTTTTTAAAATAAACGTCTAAAAAAAATCATTTTTTTCATAAAAATACATTTTTTTACCCAAGATAGTTACTTTTTTGCGGACTATTTATTATTTCATGGTCATCGCCAGGTATTAGGCATACTGTTTTTTTTTATTTCAAAGAAATAGACCCATTATTTTGGAAGAAATCAATACTTTTGTACATAGAGTCCTTAATGAAACATGAAAATCTTAAAATACCAATAAATCCTACAATATTTTTTTTTTAATATTTTTCTAGTCAATGATTCATGGTCTAGTTTCATCCCCTTTCGGGATTGCACTTTATCCAGGGACACACTGTATGTTAGAAGGGGTCCCGAATTTTGGTTTTTAACCTTTAATTGGTGATGTGACAAATTTATAACACAGTAAGGGATGTGACGCCTCACAGGCTACTACTTTCAAATGAGTATGATTTAAGCGATCATCAATTTATTAAGTTTTCAATGTTTTAAATAATAAGGTTTGTCCGCAAAATAATAGATCCGTCATCAAAGTGTAGTCGCCAAACAATATAAAAACAATTTCATAATAAATCACATATAATAATCGGGATGTATTATCAAGTATGAAATAAATAGGTTTGTATTTATTTTAATAGATTTGTCCTGATAACTGTATAATGAAATTAAGGAAAAACAGTCATTAAGAAAATGAAATATGTAACTTAAAAAAATCATTAACCAGAATAATAATGTTTTTGTACCTATGACTTTAACTACTATCTTACATTAGGTACTTGTGTACTGGTTGTACCAATTGTTATTTCTACATCTGCTGTAGTTTTATTTACACCCTGTAAATATTTAATGAACTGAACTATTAAATTGGTAACGAAAAGTATTATTTGGAGAATTGATCGAAATAATTCGTACATACCGTATTCGTACGGACCTAATAAACTCGGCAAAACGTGGGCCCCAGTTCTAGTGATTGGTGCCTCTGCCTACCCCCTCGGGGATAACGGGCGTAAGTTTTTTTATTTTATTTTTTATTATTTTTGATCAGAATAATTCGTAACTACTGTACTGATGACAAAATAACAAATCAAAACAAATCTCAATCTGCGGACGATAATCGATTTATTTGATGACAGATCTACTATTCTGAGTACGGAGCAGTTATTTTTGGAATAAACTAAATATTTTGAAAACAAATTGTTTATTCAATGGATGAACTACGATTATATAGATAATCCATCTCTTTTTCTACATACATATTGACATTAATTTGATAATTTGTACCTGGCGACACTTTTTATTTTTCTGAGAATGAAAATATTTCGTGGTGATATCTATTAATTAGATGATACAAGTTGATGACAAATGTAAACTTTGATGACACAAAATATAGTTCCCCTTTCAAATGTTGTCATAAATTGCATTTGGCCGATTCAAAATTGTGTTGATATTTAACTATTGGAATATAATAAAACAATTATAAATATTTATAATTATAAATAATATCAATCAGTTTTTATAATTGCCATAGGAGAAAAACACAAATATTAACACTTATTAGTACTTTTTAACCATAATTGACAATTTTCGGCTGCTTGAATGGTTAAAGTTTTGCTCACATCGGAGTACTTGCGTGCTGACTACAGCACTTCAGCTGCAGGTATAACTGAAAAAGTTGCTAAAAATGAGAATAACTGGTTGACGTACCCATTTCTGATATCTGCAAGGAATTTGATCACTAGCTCGGTGTGTTTGGGCTCCAGCTCCACTGGTGCTTCTGCTTGTGGAGTCATTGCGGTTCCTCAGGCTAAAATAGTCGATTATTTAAAAGAAAACCTTAGAAATTATTATGAAATTTAGAAGAAAACATAACCTCAATCACCACAATATACAAAGCTAGCTGTCAACACAGAGTACATTATTACAACAACTGTCATAAAAAGTCAAAGTCAAACGAAAGTTTTAATCTGTGGTTTCAAAACTTTTTTTTTACAGTAGGTCCACTCAAACACCGAGTCTTTTACTGACGGGCCGGGATCCAACCCGCTAATGACTTCCGTTGATTAATGTTGTTTCTTTTTCCATTTTCTTGCGAAAAGAACGTCACTCACGCAAACGTGGAGTAAATTAACCACGTGGGGTATAATGGACTTCACACACGCGGCTATAATATACATTACATCCCAGGATGTATAGCTTAGAAACCGCTCAGTACCTTTAAGATACAAAGATGTAAAGATGTATATTATAGCTGTCGTGTGTGGTCTCCTGACGATTTCTATGGAAAGATGTAATGAGATATATCGTGCTATAATATACATCTTTACCTTATAGCCGCCGTGTGTGGAGTCCCTAAGATGCTGTACGTCGTGTGTAGGTACCTACTACGTAGCGCTTTCCCTTCACCATTACCGCCTGGCCACGGGGCAATTCGCCAATTCTTTGATTTTGGTTGTAGTCGCTAGTCGCAGCCGCGACTGAAACAAACTCATAGAAATGTGCGTAGCAAGCCACACGGTAAGACGCCCCGCCGTTCGCGCCGCGCGATCTTTCGCGCGGGCGAATTGCCCCGTGGTGGCCAGGCCGTTAGAGCTGCAGTGAGGCGCGTAGTACGAACAACGTTACTATTAATAAGATTCATGATTTCATCGTAAGCCTTATGATCAGATTACGTTATAAAATTAATCTGAAACCTTATGGTTCATGCATTAATCTTATCGAATACATAGACTCTTTCCTACGTGATTAAATTACTTGTGTGAAAGGTACTTAGGGTTTAATTCCATTGCATTAATCTGTGAATTGAAAAGTGACAAAATAGTTTCTTGATGTTGTTTTACGTGCTGTTTCTTTGAAATAATTTTTTTTTTCCAACAAATAAATCCATTTCACCCGTGTCAACCAACACACTTCTAATAAGAGAAATTGGAGAAAAGTCTGAATAGATCAACAGTGACTAAACTGCCGTGATCAGTAAACAATCCTAAAAACCACCTGTGCTCTCCTCTTCGTGTTCTCTTCGCTACTATGAGTTCCGGCGGCGCTGGAGCTCCGCCTCCTGGCAGCAGCGCACTGCAATTCCTGGCGGAGGCTCGCCTTGGGCGCCCCGAGACAGCCGCGGATGCCGCTCCGCCTCCCAATCCGCCTGCCGTACCACAAGGTAATGAAGTAATTAGTCCGTTTTTTAAACAAGTACAGTCGTCCGGCACAGCTGATTAAGTTGATAAAACTATCATCTATCCCGCCCCCACGATACAGGCTCGGCCTAGTGTGGGGACCACCGTTACTTCTAAACTTTTCAACAGCCTATAAGTTGCACTCATGTACCTCTTTAATTTAAGCATTTTAAACTTAATGTTTTCCTTGCAACCTTATTTATATAAATTATTCTATTCTTCTTCTCCTCCTTAAAGTACCTCTCCATCACTCGAGGTTGGCAGTCAGCTCTTTATAACGGTCTCTGTTCAGTGCAATTCTGAACAGTTTCTCCGCGGTTTTTAATACTGGTCCATTCTTTGATGTTCCGCAGCCATGCTGTACTTCTCCTGCCCGGCCTCCTCTTTCCTTCCACCTTGCCCATCAAAATGGTCTGCAGTACTTGATATTTCTTCCTTTGTAACACATGGCTTAAAGGCTACTTTCCACTGCTTGATGGTGCGAACAAGGTCTACCGTCTTGTGCATACATCTAAGGACCTCAATGCCTTTTTTCAGTCCAACTGATCCCTAGCATTTGAGCATTCTGTTTTACATTACCATAAAGGTCCACATTGCATAGATCTGGGGTTAATTTTTGTCTTGTAATTTTGTCACTGACAACAAATAAGTTGAAACTTCAAATGAATTCTGCAAGTTGTTATTGGTTAAGAAATCAATATTAAGGGCCAGCATGTGAAAACGAAAGTAGTGTACTGCACCAGAGTACTGCTGGATATCCTGAACCCAGCTTTACAAAGCTAGTAACGTATCAATAAGAAAATAATTATGATAATGAACTAACCAATGCATCAATGTAGGGTTGATGAGGATTCCTCTTCCTCAAAATGAGGAATTTCCTCATATTTATGAGGTTCCTCATCCTCTTCCTCTTCCTCAAAATTGATTTAAAAAAAAACCTCTTCCTTTTCCTCATGAGGAATTTAAGAGGAAGGAGAGTTATACGTTTTGTTGAAACGAAATGTGTTTGGGAGAGAGAGAGAAGTCTCGCTGTATTAAAAAGTTAAATGAAGACAGAAATGGAAATGACTTTTAGTTACGTAGATTTGTTTGTACAGCAACACCATTCGCTGATAAATTGTGCCCGGATAACGGCGACAGGCTTGCCACTTGTCACGTTTGGGACCTAATAAACTCGGCAAAACGTGGGTCCAGTTCTAGAGACTGGTGCCTCTGCCTACCCCTTCGGGGATAACGGGCGTGAGTTTATTATTATTATAGAAATGGAAACATGCTGGTAAAGAAGTACAATACTAGCGTAATCTATGTAATGTTATTTTGTTCTTCGTCTAGCATCCTCTTCCTCATCCTCTTCCTCTTAGTTTGCCAGATTCCTCATCCTCATCCTCTTCCTCAAAATCGACTTTAAAAAATTCCTTCCTCCTCATCCTCTTCCTCATAACAAGTTCCTCAACAACCCTACATCAATGTAAACCTTGTCCCTCAGGTGAGCAGCTGCCACAAGCTGCCCAGCAGGCTCTAGTGCCGGCGGGAGTGAGAGCGTTGTGTGCGGCTTGCGAGAGAGTGTACCCAAACCAGCCTAATCCGCTACAAGTCACGACACGGCTCAAATATTGGTGAGTTTACATCTCAGGCTGAGTTTTGTAAAACAACAGTTCATAGATTATATGACAATTTTATTAGGGTCTTCCTTTGTTTAAATGGGCTAGTTGTCCTAAAAAAAGTAATTAGTCTGTCTTTTAGATTATTCAAAAATAAGGGACACGTATTTTTTTTATTTGTAAATTAGACCAAAAATGACAAAGATATAGCCCATTAAAGTTACGTGTGACGTCACGCCATTGTTAGAATCACTATTGTTTACTCTGTATTTATGGGCAGGTGATATTTAGTTTTAAAATGAAATGTCAGTGTGTTGTTTACTATCTGCGTTTCGTTATATCCACGAGAGTTATTTGTAATGACAGATACTTCGTAGATTTGAATGAGCTACACAGAATAGTGAGATATAACGAAACGCAGGGATGACAGCTGTCAACGGATCGGACGATACGAACATTATTGTATGAACTGGATAAAAGTGTGAATTATATCGATTAAATTCAAAGCAATCTCTTTTTATTTCTACTATTTCTGAGTGGATTCTTTAGCTCAGAAGTGGGATTAAGATAGCCTACAGCCCATTTCCGCGTTAAGCCTCCTAAAAATGGACGATGCTGAGAAACCAAATCGGAAAAGCCGGTCACGTCATCGAAGTCACCGGCAACAATCCCGTGAAGATCAAACGCGAAGCCGTAGTAAAAAGAACAGGGATAAACGACGAGACAAAACCCGCAATGAAGAACGCAAACCTAAAAGGCACCGTGAGATTGCAGATCATATTACTGTACGGAGTCGTAAAACACGAAGCCGGAGTCCGAATACTCCTCCACTAGCACGAGAGAGTCGACGTTTACGTGATCGTGAGACACGAAGCCAAAGCTGGGACACATCACCAACGACGCGCAGAAGAAAAAGGAGGAATCGCACACCAGATGACACGGGCGAGATCAGATCGAGTGAAGAAAGTCGGCGGCGTAGGAGACGTAGGAAGCACAGCAGAAGCGATAGTGAGTCGAGTGCAGGAAGAGGTCGACGCAAGAAGAGGAATCACGTTAGCAGGAGTGTTTCTTCGTCCGAACGAGGTCATGTGAGTCACGCTTATAACAATACCGAATTGATTTTGACTGAATTGATTAAATCATTGAACCATCGTCCGGAAGGAAATAAATTCCCTATGTTAGGGAACGTCATACCAGAGTTTGATCCCATGGTAAAAGGCCAAACTGTTTCCACTTGGCTCAGCAAGGTGGATGAATGCGCTCGATTATACAAGTGGGGCGAGGACCAAATTATCCACTACGCTTTACCCAAGCTCAGTGGTGTGGCCAAGACTTGGTATCAGGCTTTGCCGTCAATGTCATTCTCGTGGCCTGAATGGAAGGTCAAACTTACTGATTCTTTTCCATCCAGTGATGATTATGCAGAGCTGCTTAACGAAATGCTTTCGAAAAAACTTAAATATAACGATTCAATAGAGTTATATTATTACGAAAAAAATTAATCTTCTAACTCGATGCGAAATTTATGGGAAAAGAGCAGTAGACTGCTTGCTGTTTGGTATTGAAGATAGATCACTCAGGTTAGGAGCAAAGGCAGCTAAATGCAACGAACCAGAGCAGGTATTACAATATTTTCAATCAATAAAACAACAGTCACGTGAGCTAGATAATAGAGCCAAAGCACCTCAAGACAAGAAACCTGCCATGAACATAAACAACGCTAATAATAGCACTCAGGCAAATAATACAAAACCATTTCGTTCGCGCGAAAATACCGGAACCAATATAGTTTGTTACAATTGTAACGAAACTGGACATTACAGTTTTAAATGTACTAAAAAGATACTTAAATGTAATGTATGCAATAAGTTGGGTCATGTGAGTACTAATTGTCCAAGATTGCCAACGGACCCGAACAATAAGTCGTCTGATTCTCCTAAAGAAAAGACGGTAATGAAGTTATGACAATCTAAGACCGACGATGACAAATATTTAATTGATCTAAAACTGAACGGCCAGCTTGTTAAGGGATACGTAGACCTAGGTAGCCAATGCACGTTATTGCGGCTTACGAATGCCATAAAATTAGGTATTCAGTGGACAACAGAAGAATTGCCTGTAATGCGAGGTATAGGTAGTAATGTTGTGTTACCGCTGGGTAAGACCGTGCTGCAAATCGACATTCAAGGCATTGTTGAGGCTGTGGAAGTCTACATTGTAGATGACAACGTCATAAAACATGCAATTTTAATAGGTCATAGTTTTACCGAACGACCGGGAATCGTAATAACAAAAACTACTGATTCATTAATATTTGAACGAGAACTTCCCATAAAATTGCATTTAGTTCTTTATGAGGACGCGGTTGTCCCTACAAATAGCTTGATAGTGATCAAGGTTGAATGTAATGATGCCAACTACTCAGGCCCAGTTTACGTCAATGGGTCATTGCGTGGTCCTTCAGGTAAAGAATATTACTTATTACCTGGGGAATACAGCGTAGTAGATGGTCGAGGCTCTTTGCTGGTGCAAAATGTTACAATGAGCGAACTTAAACTACAGAAAGGACTATTAATAACAAGAGCATTGCGTACTAATCAGTTTGAACGCGTGAATATACTGAACTTTGATGACCCTGACGTACAAAAATCTATTAATTACGGCATAAACATGTCCGAGCCTGAAAAAGAACGATTGCAGCAATTTCTAAAGAGATACAATGAGTGTTTTTCCCACTCTCTGGCTGATTTAGGATTTACTGATATTGAAGAGATGCAGATTGACGTGACCGATACAAAACCGGTAGTATACAGGCCTTACAGACTTTCGTATCCTGAACGTGAACTTGTTCGATCAATGGTAAAGGAAATGCTTGATGCGAATATAATTTGTGAATCAACCTCCGCGTACGCAAGTCCAATTCTCCTCGTGAAGAAAAAGACAGGAGATAAACGCTTTTGTATTGATTACCGTGCCTTAAATAATGTAACCAAAAAGGAACATTTTCCGCTGCCATTGATCGAAGATCAATTAGATAGGTTATCAGGGAATTCGCTTTTTATATCTCTTGATTTAGCGTCAGGATATTATCAAATTCCTGTCGCTGAAAAGTCCCAGGATAAGACGGCCTTTGTTACACCTGATGGCCAATATCAATTTAAGAGGATGCCCTTTGGCTTGGCCAACGCACCCTCCATATTTCAGCGGACAATGAATAAGGTTCTGGCTGGAATTAGCTATGTCATTATCTACATGGATGATATCTTGATACCCGCTCACGACTTTGATGAGGGTCTAATGAGGTTGGAGGAAGTTTTAGGTGCAATGCGTGAAGCAGGGTTTACTCTCAAATTGAATAAGTGTTTTTTCTTTCACGAGAAAATAGATTTTCTTGGTTTCGAAGTTAGTGGGTCGGGCATTCGGCCAGGTTCACGAAAAATAGCAGCAGTGTCCGAATTTCCCACACCTGCAAATATTCACGAAGTCAGGAGATTTATAGGATTGACGAGTTTCTATAGACGTTTTATCAAAAACTTTTCATTAATAGCTCGACCACTAACGGACCTTTTGAGAAAACACACTACTTGGAGATGGACCAACGAACATGTTGAAGCCTTTGAAACTCTCAAAAATAAACTAGTTGAGAGACCAATCTTGGCACTATACGATGCTAGTCGAGAAACCGAGTTGCATACAGACGCCTCAAAATTTGGTATCGCAGGCATTCTTATGCAACGAGGTACCGATGGACTGATGAGACCCGTAGCGTATTACAGCCGTAAGACAACTATTGATGAACAGAAATTTCACTCATTCGATTTAGAGACATTAGCTGTTGTAGCATCATTGAGCCGATTTCGAGTATATCTACTTGGTCTGAAATTTAAACTTGTCACGGATTGTAATGCGCTGCGGACCACCCTCACGAAAAGGGATCTGATACCCAGGATTGGCCGGTGGTGGATTCAACTACAGGAGTATAATTTCGAAATAGAATATAGGTCCGGTTCTCAAATGCCTCACGTTGACGCCCTAAGTCGGGCTCCTGTCTCCGAATCGTTGAACGTTAATGAAACTCACGTAATTGATGTCCTTAGTGTAGAGGTTGATGATTGGATTGCCACAGTACAGGACAATGACGAAGAAGTTAAAAAAATAAAAGAAATTCTTTCAAACAAAGACACCAAGTTGGTCGTGGACGTTCACAAGAACTACCAAATTAAGGGTAATCATGTCTACAGAATAGTTGACGATGGAATAAAGTGGGTGGTTCCGAGATCTGTTCGATGGCAATTGTTAAGAATGAACCACGACGATGTGGGACATTTCGGATACGAAAAGACTTTAAAGAGACTCAAGTCTTCCTTTTGGTTCTCAAAAATGCGCAGATTCACCAAAAAGTACGTCAGCGCATGTCTCGAGTGTGCTTACCACAAAGCTCCTGGAGGAGCAAAGGAAGGGATGCTTAATCCTATCCCCAAACCAGACATTCCTTTCCATACACTACACGCTGACCATTTGGGACCGTTCATTCGGTCGCGGAGAGGCAATACTTATCTGCTTGTTATAGTAGACTCTTTTACAAAGTTTGTAAGCATAAAGCCCGTTAGAGATACTAAAACAGCTACAACAATAAGAGTACTCAAAGAACATTTTAGTTGTTTTGGAGTACCTACTCGACTGATAACGGACCGGGGCTCATGCTTCACAAGTACAAAATTCAAGGCTTTTGTAACAGGCATAGGAGTAAAGCACATACTAAACGCAGTAGCCACTCCGCGAGCGAATGGGCAGGTCGAGAGATTTAATAGGACAATTTCCGATGCGTTAGGTACAAAATGTCACGGTAAAAATGACAATACATGGGACGAGTATGTTGGCGATGTACAACTTGGAATAAACACGACTGTCAATAAATCTACAGGAAAAAGTCCGTCTGAATTGCTGTTCGGATTCAAAGTTGCAAGTTCATCTGAGAATATATTAAATGAAGTGATTACTGAGACTGTGGAGAGAGTTGATGGGGAAAATTTGACTGATCTAAGAAATAAAACAAAGGATAGGGTCGAAAAAGAACAAGTCGTTGCCAAAGAACGGTTTGATAAACATAGAAAACCACCAACAAAGTATTGTGAGGGAGATCTCATCAGAATAGAAAGAACAATGTTCGACAAGGACAGGCAAGGTAAATCCAAAAAGTTAATACCCAAATTTCATGGTCCTTATAGGATAACTAAAATTCTACCAAACGATAGGTTCCTCGTCGAAGATACCCCTCTTACTAAGAAAGGAAATAAAAGATATGAAAACGTTGTTTCGATAGATAAGATCCATCCATGGCTTAATTTTAAGGGATTTAGTAGCGAGAATGACAGTGAAGGTAGTGACATTGAAAATGACCATAACGATAAATAAGTAAGGTGAATGGTAAACATTGTTAATAAATTACGCCAGTATCAAGTTGAAGTTTGATTCGAAGTTTATATAACATACATGTACACAATATATAATTATATTCTTAACGATTGGAGTGAAAGTATAAGATAAATTTGTATATAAGAATTAGTAAGAGATGAAGAACTGATTATGAATTAAATGTATTATACATACATACATACATACATAAGCTCACGCCTGTATCCCAGAGGGGTAGGCAGAGACCAGGGACTGCCACCTGCCACGATCCTGACAAACCACTTTCGCTTCATCGACATTCATTAGTCGTTGCATGCACGCACGCCGGTTTCGGGTACTTTTTATCTTGCCCTTTGCTAATACATCCCCTATTTGGTCGAAGTATGTTCGCCTGGGGCGTCCCTTACCGGCCCTTCCACTCACATTCGCTCGATATATTTGCTTCGTCAGTCGTTCTTCCTTCATCCTCTCCACATGTCCGAACCAACGCAACATTCCTTTCTCAATTCTAGTCACTACATCCTCTTTCAGTCCACAACGTTCTCTGATCACACTATTGCGTATTCTGTCATTCAAAGTAACACCACACATATTTCTCAAGGCCCTCATTTCTACTGCATTAATCCTACTTTCATGATTCTTCTGCCACACCCAAGTCTCGCTACCATACATCAGTGTTGGGACCAGCACACCGTTATGGATAGCCAATCTTGCCCTTTTGGAGATATTCTGGCTACTCACGAAGGAGTGCAAGGCACCATTTACACAATTTCCCGCTTTTACTCTCCTTTCTATATCACCTTCACACTTACCATCCCTTGTAAACAGGCTCCCCAAATAGACAAATTCTTTCACCTGTTCCACCCTTTCATCTCTAATCATTATTTTGCACTCAGTCATGTCATCATCTTTTTCGAAGACCATTACCTTCGTCTTACTCACATTAAGATGTATTATATAAAATAAAAGTAGGCAAAATAGTAGATAAGGTATTAATAAGTGAGATTAAGGTATAGCATAGGTTATGAGCGGTCAGTGCTGACTGGAATAAATATGGCACAGATGGCCGCAGATCATGACAGACTATGCTGTATACTTAAAACTTTGAACATGATTGTGACTAGTGATAGTGACTGCGATGAAAAGACACAGGTTATGAGCGGATAGTGCAGATTGCGAGTAATGTTGGTTAGTAAGTAACCGATGTTGCACAGATATCCGCAGATCATAATAGACTGTGCGTAGATTAAGATTAAGATTAAAAGCGTGAGTTATAAGCAAACAGCGTGATGGGAAAAATGGCGCAGATGTTTGCAGATTATAACAGATCATGCAATGAGAATAATGATTTGTAATTGAATACTTAACTAATTTGTAACGATCAACAATTAATAAGAACGAAGAATGATGACTAAAAATTCACTTGAATTCTGCTTAATGAGAGGACTCATTCTAAAAAGGATGGCCGAGATGTTAGAATCACTATTGTTTACTCTGTATTTATGGGCAGGTGATATTTAGTTTTAAAATGAAATGTCAGTGTGTTGTTTACTATCTGCGTTTCGTTATATCCACGAGAGTTATTTGTAATGACAGATACTTCGTAGATTTGAATGAGCTACACAGAATAGTGAGATATAACGAAACGCAGGGATGACAGCTGTCAACGGATCGGACGATACGAACATTATTGTATGAACTGGATAAAAGTGTGAATTATATCGATTAAATTCAAAGCAATCTCTTTTTATTTCTACTATTTCTGAGTGGATTCTTTACCATGCTGCATTTTTTATATAGCATGGAGTGTCGTCACACGTAACTTTAATGGGCTATATCTTTGTTATTTTTTGTTTAATCGAAAAAAGAAAAAATACGTATCCAATATTTTTTATAATCTGAAATACGGACTAAATAGAATTTAATTATTTTGACCCTGGAAACTACCCTATTGACTCTGCAATAGATAGATATCGAATACGTTGTGCATAAAAAAGGAGATTACACAGATATTTCTCAATCTAAGACTGCGGCCTTATCACTAAAAGTGCATACAATAAGCCCAAACGGTGGAACTGCGAATTTTAAGGCTAAGGACTCACGAAACGGTTTTCACCCGCGCCCGCCGCGGTGGTGGAATGGAGTTTTATTTTCAAAACTCACGAGACCGGAGTTATGTGCGGTTACGCAGCCGTCGCGGTTGCGATTAGCGCTCGCAAACTTGGCGGTTGATTATCAATACGCCATACGGGCGGTTGCAAGACGGGCGGTTGCAAGACGGGCGGTTAAACGATCAGTTATCCAATGAACTACAAACGAGCTGTTGCGTTATCCTTACTTCACAGAAGAATTAAAAAAAGAAGACCTAAAAGATTCTGGGTGCATCCACTGATTGCGGAAATTGATTGTCCACTGCGGTCGCCCGCCAACCGATCGCAGAGTGCGCGGGTGCAACCAGTGGCGTAGCTAGGTAACCAAGGGCCCTGGGGCAACTAAAAAAATGGGGCCCTACTGCTATCTAAGCTGCTTACGTTTTATCGAGTAAAAATATTGAATACTTTAAAAATGCTAAGCTATTTTATCATCAGCTCTTTTTTTGTGCACTGCAGGGTTATTAATAAAAATATTAAACAGTTATAACATAAATTACAATTAATACTTTGTGTAGGTAAGGTAAATTTTCATAATCGCGTTGTGCGCACCCGCCTGGTGAACATTGTTTTTTACTTAGCTCCGCTGTATTAATTCCTAAACTGTGCCTAAGTTGTTTCTCCTAAGGCAAAGTTATATGCCTGTAAAGCCAACAATCGTACCAAGTGACCACAACTGGGAAGTTCTGATAGCCCTCACCCTGTACAAGTAGTGACCGAAAACATCAAGAGTGAAGCCAAGATAAGTTATTTATCAACGCAAAAGTCACTGCCCCATCGCGCGGCCTTGACGCCACTTGTTGACTGGTACAGGTCGTCGACCCCTACGATCGTCGGTCGCTGTTCTTCGCATCGCTGCGTCCCTGTCTACGCATAGTCGAACGAGCCGGATTTTGCACAGCTTCATAGTGAGTCACGCATCGCTTTATGGACGCGGCACGACTCGAAACGCCTGCGCCAATTGCTTTAGCAACGGCGACTATCGCCGTGTTTTGTTGCTATGCCTGTAATACACCGCTTGACGAAGGAGAGGAGGAGCTGCTATGTATGGTCTCTGGTTGCTCCAACCGCTTTCATTATGCTTGCGCTACAGCCTCAAAACTTACAGCTGAGGAGAAAGCAGAGTGGGTCTGTCCTCAGTGTCGCTGCGCTATAAGAAAAAGTGGAGATATAAACACCAGTCGGAGCCTCTAAGATCCGTGCAGGAAATGTTACCATCCGCCGGCCCGCCGACCAAAAAGATGCGAACAAGGACGCTGCTGCTGGGCACCTTAAGTTCCAGAGTACAGATTACTTGGAGATTATGTCTGAGGTAAGCCGCGTGCGCCATGATATGGCAAATATGAAAGATATGCTGGGCCAGGTTATGGCGATGATGATTCAGTACGACCAAAAACTAGACTCCCTCACAGCTCAGCTATTGAAAACCCTAGTACGGTCACCTGAGGAAAATGAGCAACCTGTCGGGCTTAAGGCAAAGCGATCAAATCGAACAGGTACATACGCAGCTGCAGTGGCGGACATCTCACCTACAAAGAGCGATAATGTTGCTTCGGATACAAAAAAACGACTGAAATCTGCTACCCAGCAAGCGACTGCCGCTGAACTTGCGATGGCTGAAGGTAGGCCTAGGTCTCAAGTAAGTGTAGAACCTAACCTGGCAAAAGACGTAGGTGCTTGCATGCGTGCCGCGTCGCTTACGGATGTACGCAAAGGCAATGAGTCGGGTGGATGGCAGTTAGTGGAAGGGAAAAAATCCCAAAGGCGACTAACATCCTTGCGCTGTACTGCGGGTCCGGATGTTACCCCTCTTGTAGCTGTCGAGAACCGGAAACACATCCATCTATGGAATATGGTATCTGGCATAGATGATGTCAGAGCGTACCTGCAGAGCCTGTGTCCCGGAGGAACCAGTACCGTGGAAGAACTCAAACCTAAGGGGGACTACAAATCCTACAAATTAGGCGTACCTGCTCCGTTCTTTGATAAATGCCTGTCCGCAGACGTATGGCCTGAAAATGCCAGAGTGAAAGTGTGGTTTTTTCGAAGACACCGAGATGCCAAGCCGCAAGATCCAGTCCAAAAAGCAGAATAACCAGCATGGAGGTTCCTCGTGCAACATAACGTACCAAAATGTTCGAGGTCTAAACAGCAAACTGAAGCATTTCAGACAGAGTCTCCTTGTTATCGAAAGTGACGTAGTAGCTGTCACTGAGTCTTTCCTGTCTAAGTCAGTAGAAGATCCAGAGGTAACGTGTGGTGGATGGAGTCTTCAGCGCCGAGATCGTGCTACCTACGCGGGTGGCGTCCTCCTGGCCGCTCGTCCGGGAATATCTCTACGGCGCAGACCAGAGTTGGAAACAGATCGCGGGGAGGATCTATGGGTCTCCTTTATGGTGAAGAAAACCTACTTCACAGTAGGTGTTGTTTATATTCCGCCGAAATCACCGGACTCTATCTATATGATTTTTTTCCAAAAAGTTGAATCTGTTATTAATTGTATGCAAGGCACCGTAGTCATTGTTGGAGACCTTAATTTAAACCCTTTATATACATCACTTAATGTTCTAAGTTACTATACTTATTTTACAACAGTTTGCGGGTTAAAAGAGATGAATGAGGTAAAGAATGAATATGGAGGGAAGCTGGACGTCGTGTTAGTGCGGGAGCGAATTGGTACAGTGGCGGTAACAGAGGTAGATGGGGGCGGATTGGTCCCACACCGCGATGCCTATCATCCTCCGCTAGAAATCAGCATCCCGCTAGATAACGCCGCCCATAGGCCTAGCTCTGACCTCGACCCTGGTAACGTTGACGCAGGACGCGACTGGAACTTTGGTAAGGGGGATTTTGAACTTCTTTACAAATATATATCGCAGGTGTCCTGGCTGAAAGTTTTTGAAGCCAGGAATGTCAACACAGCCGTTGAATCGTTCTATGAGACCATATACAATATATTTGATATGTGCATACCTAAAAAAACTCGTTCTAGCAGTAGATGCAGGCGTTACCCGGTGTGGTTCACAGGGGATATTATAGCCGATATAAGACACAAATCGGTTATTCATCGGTCCTGGAAGCGCACTGGAGACAGCGCTGCATACGCCATGTTCTCACACCTTAGAGCAGATTTGAAGCAACGTATCTCTACAGCTTATGATTTTTACCTCCGTCATATCGAAAAAATTTAAAAAGCAATCCTAGGGCATTTTGGCAACATATAGATAGCCTTAAGTCCAAAGGCGGTTTCGAACCTCGCGTCTCATATCATGGGAATGAGTTTGTCGGTAAAGACGCGGCAAATGCCTTTTCGGATTTCTTTTCTAGTGTGTTCTTACCGGTCTCTCCATTCCTTGATCACGATAAAGCTATGCGTCAGGACAGAGCTACTTCGGCTAACTATGTGAATATTGAAAAAATAACAGCAAAGGAGGTTGAGGGTGGTATAGCACGTTTAAAGCCGCTTAGTTCCCTAGGGCCAGATAACGTTCCGGCGTTCATACTCAAAGGTCTCAAAGAACATCTAAGTAGTCCATTACAATACTTGTTCAACTTGGCTATCACTACGGGAATATATCCGGATAGCTGGAAAGTCTCGCGAGTTAGGCCAATACCAAAAACAAGTGATGCCACAAGCGTTGAAAACCATCGTCCAATAGCTATCCTCTGTTCCATCGCTAAGCTGTTCGAGTCTGTTCTGCACAGATCAATCTCTGCACAGCTAAAGCCGTTTCTATGTGATGCGCAACATGGCTTCAGGTCGAATAGATCGGTTGAAACCAATCTGCTTACACTGGTTGACATTATTTCAGAACACCTGGATATGGGGACACAGGTCGATGTCCTTTAATTTGACTTTAGGAAGGCCTTTGACCGGGTCGACAACGATGTTCTCCTGCATAAGCTTTGTAGCATCGGTTTTTCACCTAAGCTTTTAAAATTTTTCGCCAGTTATCTGCGTGACAGACGTCAATATGTTCGACATGGACACTTTGTCTCCCCACCTTATCACACGCGGTCGGGTGTGAGTCAAGGCTCAATCCTTGGTCATTTACTATTTGGCATCATGGTAAACGATCTTCCATCAGTGTCCAGAAATGCTAGATGTCTTTTGTACGCTGATGACCTGAAATTGATCTATGGGATCGAGAAGAGTGCGGACTGCGACTTGTTACAAGCGGACGTCAACTGTGTGTACCAATGGAGTGTAGAGCACAAACTGCTATTCAACCCCAACAAGTGTTGCGTCACTACGTTCAGCCGCGCGCGTGTACCCATCCACGCCGTATATATGTTAGGTGTCGAGACCGTCACCCGTGTATATTCAATGAAGGATCTGGGGGTCACCTTTGACTCACGCCTCACCTTTCATGACCACATTAGATCCCTCGCTATAAACTGCTACCGAAGACTAGGTTTCGTTATTCGCAATGCCAGAGACTTCAAGGATCAGAGAGTCATTAAACTGGTGTACACGGCACTGGTGAGAAGTAAACTCGAAGCAGCCTCCATCGTGTGGAATCCGTACGAGGTCACCTACGTTCTGCTTTTGGAAAAGGTCCAAAAAGCCTTCCTAAGATTTTTGTATAAAAAAACTTATGGTTACTACCCTTTTCTCTACCCCACCAGGTTTCTTCTTGGAATGTTGGGATTTAACTCCCTCGAAGTAAGGCGTAACCACAGTCTGTTATCAACAGCGTGTAGAGTTCTTCGTGGCGACTCGGATTGTCCAGAACTAGTGGGACAGCTGGTGAGGTTATACGTGCCTCCCCTGCCTAGATACAATTTCCGACCGCGTCATAATGATCTGTTAGCGGTACCGCTGGCTCGCACTGTATCGCATAGGAACTCACCGCTTATCCGCGCTTTGCTGTATCTCAATGAGCTCCTCGCATCAGCACCTGACTCTGATGTGTTTGACGATGAATGGCCAGCTGTACGCAGTGAGTGTTTGAGGTTTTGCGAAAGATAGGATGAAGTTATACGATGATGTTTCTGTCTTGTTTCTATTATTGTATAGGACTGTTTCTATTTAGTGTCATATTGTGCTAACTGTGTAATTATACTTTACATTAAGTCTTATAGCGCATTAGTTTAAGCTGTAATGCTGTAAGATTTTGTTTAAGAATAAATAAATAAAAATAAATAAATAAGTTCAGTTCGATCGAGTTTTTCTGGCGAGTGCCCCCTGAGGTTGAGGGCCCCGGGGCACTTCCCCGCCTAGCCCATAGGTAGCTACGCCACTGGGTGCAACCCGCCGCGCGTACTAGATGACCGCCGGTGCAGCGGGACCCGCAAACAATCGTACACGCCGCGGGCGTAAAACGCGTCGTGAAATGTGCTTTAATTTTTTACATAAATATCTGTATTCTACAAAGGCTGCGGGGCCGCGGGCCGGGCGCGGGTGAAAACCGCTTCGTGAGTCCTTAGCCTAAAAGTTTGAATTCGCACAACGAGAACATCCCTTCAACTTTTTTTTGTAATTCAATATACCTAATGCAAATTGTTAGTAAAACTATTGTACCTATGATTAAAGTACTTATTAAATAAAGTTTTAATTAAACATTAAAATTCTTGCAAATCATAACAAAGGAAGAAGAACAGAAAAGGTAAGATGGCTTTTTAACCGCATGCTTTTTTTTCTTTATTAAAATAGCGAGAAATTGCTTAACTAGCAACTCCAGAGCGAGACAAGACCTTATAAAAGGCTTTAATTAATGGAAACTTAAAATATTTCTGATTTTTCTAATATGTGACCGTTCTTCACTTCAGCCCTCAATGGTCCTCTGTTGCAATTAGTAAAATCAAATCAAAATCGTTTATTTCAACATAAAATCACAAATAAAAAAGCTTATTGCAAAATCAACAATTAATTAGAAGACAAGGACGTCTGGCATTAAACAGTAATTTAACATTAAAATTAATCAGAGGATAACTGTCTAGTGTTCAACACATCCATGAGACTTTTTAAGTTTCAAACTTTGTAAATTAAGCTAAAACTGTTTTGAAAAGAATAAATGTGGAGTTTCTTTGTTAGTTTCTTCTCCAAGTAATCTTTGACGTTGACTACACTTACTTATTATTGTAAACTTGTGTCAATAATGAAAGGAACCGGAGGCGTCTAGACACATGCCCGGCCTACTAGTATAGACGCCAGTGTTCACAATAGGCTATTTGACAAATTCTGAAAGCCATCTCATATTGTTTGTTGGTGTTCATGGAGTCCTCAGAAAGTGGTCATTTTAAATTCGTTCGTGTATTTCGTCTAAAAAATGCAATCGAAAATTTACTTTCTAAATAAGCCGCCAAAACGCTATCTTTGGCAATATGGCGCCGCACTGGTATTATGACGTCACTTCCCAATAAAACAACCAATTAACGTAAGAAAGAATGAATGACCTACGCCATTTTTATTTAATTGTGACGTCATCATAGAATCGGCCAATCCAGGCCGTTTTCGATACAATGGCGGCAGATACAATTTATCAAATTTTACCTTGTGTTTTTTTACAAATCGTAATTGTTTTTTTTAGTTAAAATGCCTTAAAGCTGTTCTTAGACATATCATTTATACGAATTCGTCAAATAGCCTATTTTGTATTGTGTAATTACTTGTAACAATTCGGTAACTTTTAAAGTGTGCAAATAAACTTTTTATTATTATCATTCTTATTCCATTCTCTATTCTAGTCCCAATATAATATTTGAATTTGCATTGCAAGAATTCACATTCTGCTGAATTTTCTCCAACCGTAATTTCTTTCTGCCCAAATTATTTTGTTGCATGAACCCTAATTTAGTTTCATTGATGGTGAATCGCTCGTAGCCCGGGCTGCCTGAGTGATCTGTAACGATCACTAAGGTTAAGCAACAAACGGCACGTTCAGTCCATGGATGGGTCACTGTCTATGACTAACGCTAGTGGCAGGTTTACCACCGGTTCCGTGCTACGCAAGGCACGTTAAGCATTTGGTGCTGGCTATCGTCGATAGATGGCAGTTGTTAAGCCAAGTCAGAGACCTTAGGGCGGCTTGAAAACTTCTGACTGTAAGACCAGCCACTAGTCTTACAAGCCTCCACCAATCCGGACTTGGCCCCCATGGTGGAGTATGGCCTATGCCTTCCTCAGGGAAGAGACCCGTGCCCCTTAGTGGGGACATAATGGGTTGATGATGATAATGATGATAATGATAATCGTGTTCACAGGTTGGGCGGCACGGATCCCCTGGACTACATCAGCATGTATTGGAATGACGGTGATGCAGCACAGAACATACCGTCGCACTGGCATTTTGTCAGGTACAAATACAAATCCTTTATTTTCGTAAACTGCTTAATTTAACGGTACATAGTATCTGGAGCCACCTTTTAAGCATGTATAATGCCGGTACTAGGTGACATCGCACTTTCATACCTTAAAAAACTTAGTATAATTTGATATTTTTCTTATTTTAAAGAATTTTTTATATTTTAAGTCAGGTAATCAATAACCACATTGATGTATCTTGAAAAATGGTGGTAGCGGAAGGGTAAAGTCTGTTCGCTATCATAGTGTCACTTTCATATTTACCGCCTCGGCACGTGGCGGCTTTTCACAAAAGAAATTAAAGGAAGCCGACGCGGCGCAAACACGCCAGTGAATTTGGCTCGCAGCTAGTCTCATTCTACTATTATGTAGATCACGCAATTAAAGAAGTAAATCAATCAGTATTTTAGAATGGAGTTATAACGAGACGATCCTGCATCACTTAGGTAGGGACCTATTCTAAATACCGGTGGAGATGAATATTCTGAGGACACTTCGAGTGATGAAGAGTAGTGTTTTATTTTGTGCTTCATTAGGTATATTGCGTACTATGTTTTTTTTCTATTTAAAGTATTTTTGCCGTCTAAGTTATATTATTGAAATAAATGTTTTTTTACTAAAACCAAGATTGCCTTCGTGTGTACCGACACTATCTAAGCGAACGGACTTTACAACAATTTGAATAGGCTTTTTGACGTGTGAAAAAAAACAGTATTATTTATACATATTGTTATAAATTATGAGTCTTAAAACCTCTATAAGGCAATTGAATTAAAAAAAAAGATTATTTATCAAAAAGAACTATAATTGTCGAAAACCGCCTGTTTTGGCCGAATCTATGATGACGTCACAGCTCAGTAGAAATGTCGTTCTTACGTTCATTGGTTTTGTTTACTGACCTGTGACGTCATGACGCCATATTGCCCAAGATAACGTTTTGGCGGCTTATTTTAAGAGCCAATTTTCGTCTGCTTTTTTATGAAGTAATACACTAAAGAATTTAAAATGACCACTTTGTGAGGACTAAATGAACACCAACAAAAAATATGAGATGGTTTCACAAACCTGTCAAGTACGTAAAAACCAAATAACCCCATTTTACTTCCAAGTTAAATTGTGTATGCTACGCAGGTGTTTTTTTTTAGACTTTGCTCTTACGAGTAATTAAATTTTAATGTCTTTGATGTCATAAGGATTTCGGTCACATAAGACTTCTATTCGCTGTAAAAAAAATCTACCGAGTTAACCTATAGCTTTTATAGCGGTAACACCGCGTCATTTTTTTTTGCATCGAATTAAAAAACGGACTTTAGATTATCATCATAATCATCATCATTCAGCCACAAGAAGTCCACTGCTGGACATAGGCCTCCTCCATGGATTTCCAAAAAGACCGGTCGGAAGCGGCTGTTTTATTTATTGGTAAAAGATGTACAGAACAGCATTATAGACACAACATTACAATGCAATTATGATAGGGTATTTAACTAACTATAACGCCAAATAACGTCTCCAGCGTCTTGATGATCGTCGTCTGGTGCGGCTTTAGATCATTTTGAAGAAAAAACTGGCCTAGTTACACGCCAATCCACAGTTTCGGCCTCTCAGACCTGCACGGCGACGGGCGCGTGCATCCCCCGGCGGCCGAGGCCGAGGCCGAGGCCGGCGCCCCTCGGGTCTCCGGCGCCGGCTTCGAGCTGACCTTCCGTCTGGCGGCGGCGAGCCGCACTTCGCCGCCGGCCCTCTGGCCCGCTGCATTGTTGCAGGCGTTGGCACGATACGTCTTTACCACTGGTGAGTGCAGAGTTTGTTGAATGTCAATGTACATACACTTATGTATAATGTTAGCCGCTGCCTTGGGGCCGTGTGTAGTGGAGAAAAAGGCAGCGAAAAAAAAACTCCACTCTGACCATCTTTCGGCGTTTCACTTGTCTCCAACGAGGACCACAATCTGAGTGCTTATACTGAGTTTTTTCATTCACTTTCGATAGCGAGAGCGTTTGCAATTTGTATAGGAGTGACAAAGCGCGCCACCTAGTTGTGTTGTTTGTCACTCCTATACAAATTGCAAACGCTCTCGCTATGGGGCCATCCATTAAACACGTGATCTTTTTTTTTGAGCTGAAAAAATTAATTATTTATTGCACAAAATAAATAGTGCTCTGTATCAGAGTATTTATTGCAAAGTAAAATAAATAGTAAATGTTTTGTTGATGTTGAATCGCTCGTACCCCGGCTGCCTGAGTGATCTTAAACGATCACTAAGGTTAACCAACATACGGCGCGTTCAGTCCATGGATGGGTCACCGTCTATGACTAACGCTAGTGACATTTTTCCGAGCGGTTCCGTGCTTCGCAAGGCACGTTAAGCAGTTGGTGCCGGCTCCCGTCGATAGATGGCAGTTGTTAAGCCAAGTCAGAGACCTTAGGGCGGCTTGAAAACTTTTGACAGTAAGACCAGCCACTAGTCTTACAAACCTCCACCAATCCGGACTTGGCCCCCGTGGTGGAGTATGGCCTATACCTTCCTCAGGGGAGAGACCCGTGCCCCTCTGTGGGGACATAATGGGCTGGAAAAAATGGTAAATGGGAAAAATGCCACTAGCGTTAGTCATAGAATGGTCACCCATCCATGCACTGAACGCGCTCTACGCTGCTACCTTACAGTAGTGGATTGTTTTTTTCTACATATTTGTAAAGTGTGCATCTGTTGAAAATAGCAATAAATAAATACAACTCTGCTTATCCCTCCAGGTAACAAGCTATGCGCGGGCGACCACGTCTCCTGGCACGCTCCGCTCGACGCTACCGCCCCCGGCTGTCGCTTGCGGCACTTGCTCGTGGCCACCGACCCTCAACTCGCGACGGAAGACACGCCGCACGGGACTGTAGCCTTTCTGCAGGTATGTTCAAGGGTCACTTTGTCGTACCAATAGGCTGTATGACAGGTTTCTGAAAACCCGCTCAGATTTTTTGTTAGTGTTCATTGAGTACCTACTCCTGGAGTGGTAATTATAATTATTTCGTTTAAAAAAAGTCTTCTAAAAAAGCAATAAAAAATTCACTTTTAAAATAAGCCGCCAAAACGCCATATTGAACAACTAGCTTTCGCCCGCGACTCCGTCCGCGTGGACTTTAGATCAAAATTTTGAACCCCGTTCACTCCCTTAAGGGTCAAATTTAGAAAAACGGCGAAACACCGTTCAAGTTCAAGAAAATTAGACAACATTATTTATACCTCCCATACAAATTTTTGCAACCCTTTTCGCCCCCTTAGGGGTTGAATTAAAAAAATCCGGTCTTATTCCTTGCCTGCATTATATATAGACCCTCTGTGCAAAATTTCAGCTTCCTAGGTCCAACGGCTTGGTCTGGGCGTTGATGAGCGAATGAATCAGTCAGTCAGGACTTTAAATTTTATTTATATAGATATGCCGTCATGACGTTACAGGTCAGTAACAAAGCGTTCACTGGATTTGTCGTCGCATGACGACATGAACGACAGACGGCATTTTTACTGAGCTGTGACGTCATCGTAGATTCGTCCAATCCATGCCGTTTTCGATAAAATGGCGATTTATATTTATGATGCATATGGTCGCATAGGAATCATGACGTCAGTAAACAAAACCAATAAATGTAAGAACGACATGATATATTTTTTAAAGCGGTAACACCGTGTCATTTTTTTTTCATTCAATTACGACGACCTCTGTGGCGTAGCGGTTAGCGCATCTGCTTACCAAGCGAGAGGTCCCGGGTTCGATCCCCGGCTGGGGAGAAAAAAAAACTCCAGGTCTTGGATGTTTACATGTTTGTGACGTCGCTGTTTCTGGTTCCCACGACACAGGGTATCCTAGTGTGGGGCCAGAAGCAATGTATGTGCCTGTATGTAAATGTTTATGTTTATTAAAAAACAGGCTTTAACGGGACATCATCTCGTTTTCAGATGGTGGGGTGTACGAGTCGTGAACTCCGCGCGGCTCAACGAGGATCTGGATTCGACGTACTACGAGCCATGGCGAGCGATCCCAGGTATTCTGCTACTCTTGGGACCTACCCTGAACTGACAAAGGATGAATCAATCAATCAATCGTCATCAACCCTCTCTGCAAAATTACGCTGCAAAATTTCCTACAAAGACTGACGTACGATGAGACAGAAATCCTCCTGAACATTGTAATTTAAGTAGTTTTAAGTATAATGGGCTAGTTGCCCTAAAAATGTAATTAGTCCGTCATTTAGATTATTCAAAAATAAGGGACACGTATTTTTTTATTTGTATTTTAGACCAAAAATGACAAAGATATAGCCCATTAAAGTTACGTGTGACGTCACTCCGTGCTAAAAAATGCAGCACGGCGTGACGTCACACGTAACTTTAATGGGCTATATCTTTGTCATTTTTTTGTTTACTCGAAAAAAGAAAAAATACGTGTCCAATATTTTTTTATTATCTAAATGAGTACTAAATAGAATTTAATTATTTTGACCCTGGAAACTACCCTATTCTAAGGTATTCGGGTTCCTTCCCGATTCAAACAAACACAAATTTTGCCAGAAGCATGGTTTTTACGTAACTATTGTTAATTTAAGTCATCATAATTATTTAAGCATTTACATTCCGAGCCTAAAATACAGGTTTATTCCTAGTTTAGGCTACGTTTTTAATTCAGTTGTTATGTTTACTACGACCTATGATTTTATGAATAAATCTTATCTTATCTTATCTAACCCATTATGTATATTCCCTGAGGAAGGTAAGGCCATACTCCACCATGTTGGCCAAGTCTAGATTGGTGGAGGCTTGTAACTAGTAGCTTTTTCAAGTTGGAACCTTTTTGTTAAACTACCTCCATAATTATGGTTAAGTTTTGTTCTGCTCTATCTCTGAGGCTCGGCGGTAAGCGCATCTGACTACCATGCGAGAGGTCCCGGGTTCGAATCCCGGCTGGAGCCAAAAAAAAAGAAACCCAGGTCTTGGATGTTTACATGTTTGTGACGTCGCTGTTTCTCTTTCCCACGACACAGGGTATCCTAGTGTGGGGCCAGAAGCAATGTATGTGCCTGTATTGTTATGTTAAATGCTCAATAAGCATGTTTTATTTTGACGTCCCCCCGCCAGGTGTGGTGGCGCGTGGCTGGTGTGCTCTGGCGCACGGGGGCGTTCGGCGCGCGCCCTTCCCCGCGCCGCTGCCGCCGCGTCCCTGGCCGGGGTCTCTGCCAGGGTGCACTGGCAGCCCGTGGGGGGAGAGGATGACCAGGTCAGTGCTGGATCGCTAATCATCATCATTATCATTCAGCCACAAGAAGTCCACTGCTGGACAGGCCTCACATTGAGTTGGTAATGTGTAAAGATTTTGATGTAATAAGTGTCATCATCATCGTTCAGCCACAAGAAGTCCACTGCTGGACATAGGCCTCCTCCATA
Source organism: Yponomeuta plumbellus (assembly GCA_947310845.1). Lineage (NCBI taxonomy): Eukaryota > Metazoa > Arthropoda > Insecta > Lepidoptera > Yponomeutidae > Yponomeuta > Yponomeuta plumbellus. Next base: position 2,367,452 of record OX371219.1, read on the forward strand.
GACTTCCAAAAAGACCGGTTGGAAGCGGCTTGCATCCAGCGTCTCCCTGCCACTTGGATGAGATCGTCTGTCCATCTTGTGGCTGGTCGTCCTACGCTGCGCCTGCCGATGTGTGGTCTCCATTCGCTCCATCCAGTCTGCGGTCAATTTAATACAATGTAATAGTGGTCCCGACGGTATACCAGCAATAGTGCTAAAGGCCTGTGCACCTGAGTTGTCTCCTGTATTAACACGCCTGTACTGCCTTTCCCTTAAGAAAAATCAAGTTCCGGAGTCATGGAAGCTTGCTAACGTGCAGCCTGTGCCCAAAAAAGGTAGTCGTGCCGACCCGTCGAACTATCGACCAATTGCAATCACCTCCATACTGTGTAAGATTATGGAACGTGTATTGAATACCAAGCTCCTCGCGTACCTAGAAGGTAACGATCTCCTTAGTGACCGACAATATGGTTTTCGCCGAAATTGGTCTACTGGGGACCTTCTGGTGTCCCTCGATATCTCTAAGGCTTTCGATAGGGTATGGCATGACAGACTAATTAGCAAGCTACCTGCGTACGGAATCGCGTCTGGTCTGTGTTCTTGGATCTCCGACTTTCTGAGGAATCGGTCAATTCGTGTCGTTGTAGACGGTTGTTCGTCGGACTCGATGACGATTGATTCGGGTGTTCCTCAGGGGTCAGTACTCTCCGCGACACTTTTTTTGCTGCATATCAACGATTTGCTCAAGCCCGGTACATTTGGGTAGGCAGACGACAGCACAGTCACGGAGAGTTACGTATCCAACGCACGAATCAGTAACGCCGAGATTGAGTCTCTCAGGGAAGCCATGGTAGAGCGCACGAACGAAACCTTGAGGGCCGTGTCCGTTTGGGGCGATGCCAACTTGGTTAAGTTCAACGCCACCAAAACACAGGCGTGTTTATTCACCGCAAAAAGGAGTCCATTCACATCGACTCCTACTTTTCAAGGTGTGTCCATACCGTTAACCAATCACCTTGAGATGCTGGGTTTAGACCTTTGTTCTAACCTAAACTTCGGCCGTTGTATTGAGTCCAAAGCGAAGACTGCTGCCAAGAACCTGGGTATCCGGTTTAAAGTGCGGCGGTATTTCACACCGGGACAGCTCTTAAATCTTTACCAAGCACAAGTCCGCTCGTGTATGTAATTCAATACAAATTCAAAAATTCAAAAAAATTTATTTCAACGTAAAGAATTTACATTCTGATTGTTGAATGTCAATGTACATACAGTTATGTATAATGTTAGCCGCTGCCTTAGGGCCGTCTGTAGTGGAGAAAAAGGCAGCGAAAAAAAACTCCACTCTGACCATCTTTTCTCAAATCAACTTAAAGCTAATACAAATTAGATATGAGTGTTCGTATACCAAGAATCTGCTGTCACCTCTGGGACGGCTCGGCCCAATATCAGTTGGCTGCTTTGGACTCCGTAGAGCGTCGAGCGAGCAAGCTGATTGGTGATGCTCCTTTGGTAGAGGCCAAACTGCAATGCCTCGAACACCGATGGAAGTTTGTCTGTATTCTGTCTGTATTTCTGTATGTCCTGTTTGGCGGTATCTTATCCCGCCATCTCCTTTCCATCACCGGACATCCAGGAGAGGGGAGCGATTTCATCCTTATGTTGTTCAGACACCTTTTGTGCGCACGAAGCGTTTCGCCTCGTCATTTCTAATGCGCACCGCTAAGGAATGGAATTCGCTCCCTTCCTCTCTATTTCCGGAAAGCTATAATTTGGGTGCCTTTAAGGCAAGAGTGAATGGGCTCTTACTGAACCAACGAGGAACATCGTCGGCTCCATCTTCACTTACCATCAGGTGAGATCGGGGTCAATCGTTGGTCAGTTTTTAATTTAGAAAAAAAAGAAGTTAATAGTCATGAATTACAGTTCTATAGATGGTAATAGGCTAATTGACAGATTTCTGAAAGCCATCTCATAATGTTTGTTGGTGTTCATGGAGTCCTCAGAAAGTGGTAATTTTAAATTCTTTCGTGTATTTCTTCTAAGAAAGGCAAACGAAAATTTACTTTTGAAATAACTCGAAAAGCTGTCTTGGTCAATATGGGGTCGCTCAGGAATTATGGCGTAAACATATGCCAGTAAACAAATCAGTGAACGTAAGAACGACATGAATGACAGACGCCATTTTTACTGAACTGTGACGTTATCATAGAATCGGCCAATCCAGGCCGTTTTCAATACAATGGCGGCGTTTCATTCCCCCAGGAGCTGACAAGTGAAAACGGAACTGGTGATGGCGCTCTGTCCCAGCGGGTGCAGGAACAAATCAAGGCGACTTTGCGGCGCGGCTTGGTTGGGATGAGCGTGGACCAGACGGATGATAAGCTTGAAGGTGAGTCACTCGGCCGAGAACTGGCTTGGTTGGGATGAGCGTGGACCAGACGGATGATAAGCTTGAAGGTGAGTCACTCGGCCGAGAACTGGCTTGGTTGGGATGAGCGTGGACCAGACGGATGATAAGCTTGAAGGTGAGACACTCGGCCTAGAACTGGCTTGGTTGGGATGAGCGTGGACCAGACGGATGATAAGCTTGAAGGTGAGACACTCGGCCGAGAACTGGCTTGGTTGGGATGAGCGTGGACCAGACCGATGATAAGCTTTAAGATGAGAGTCTGCTGACAACTGGCTTGGTTGGGATGAACGTGGACCATACGGATGATAAGCTTGAAGGTGAGACACTCGGCCGAGAACTGGCTTGGTTGAGATGAGCGTGGACCAGACGGATGATAAGCTTGGAGGAGAGAGATTCGGCTGAGAATTGGCTTGGTTGGGATGAACGTGGACCATTTTTACCAGCCCTTTTTACTGACATGTGACGTCATCATAGAATCGGCCAATCCAGGCCGTTTTCGATACAATGGCTGCAGATGAATAATTATTAAATTTTATCATGACTTTTTTACAAATCATAATTGTTTTTTTAGTTAAAATGCCTTGAAGTGGTTTTAAGACTTATAATTCATACGAATACGTATAAATAATACTGTTTTATTCACACTGTCAAATAGCCTATTCTATGAAAATTGTGATAATGATAAATGATAAGAAAATCTTTCTTTTTGTGAGTAAGAAATGTTACATGTAAAAATGTTCGTCTTATGCTAGTAATTTATCTTATCTTATCTTGAGTAGTCGTGCTGGGGCCGACAAATTAGTCGGCGACGCTTCGACCCAGTGGGATCTGTTGTGTCTGCCCCATGACCTTACACCTAAGCCTAATCGAAGATGTTCTCTAGGAGGTCGATCACACCCTTTAGGGGCAGGTGCCTGAAGTCCTCTGGTTTGGGGTAAGCTATTCTTAGAAGGCTCATTCTTTTCGCGCAAGGACATAGCAGTCACACAGTCACTTCAAAACCGCATGCCCTGCAGGTGTCGTCTTGGCACATGCTAATATAAATAAATAATAAATAAATAATAAACTCACGCCCGTTATCCCCGAAGGGGTAGGCAGAGGCACCAGTCTCTAGAACTGGACCCACGTTTTGCCGAGTTTATTAGGTCCCAAAGGTGACAAGTGGCAAGCCTGTCGCCGTTATCCGGGCACAATTTATCAGCGAATGGTGTTGCTGTACAAACAAATGTACGTAACTAAAAGTCATTGGTACATGCGTGGTTCGAACCCAGACCCTCATGATCGAGAAGCAAGGGTCAACCCCACTACGCCACCACCACTGCTAATACTTTACATTATTTAATGATTCCAAATTATCGTAAATGACGGAAAGCTTTTGTACTTTTTCACTCTAGTGAACTATTAATTTAATAATAATAATATATTGCCATGCCGTGCCCGGTAAAATTACACTTGAATAATACCTATTTCAGACCTTTTACTGTAATTTATCGCAATGCCTGTATGTAATTTTTTTTTATTCTCACCTTATCTATTGTCCCCCAGAAGCCTCACAGTCGGCCAGTGCCGCCGTGGACCTCCCGTCCCTCCTCCAGGCGAGCTGCCGGCTGGACGGGCCTCCTTTGGCGCCGCCCGCCGTGACTTATCCTCGCGCTGTGCACTTGTTTATGGACGCTGAGGCCGCGGCCCTCTTGCCTCTGGCTATAGAGTGAGTCATATGTTTTAAGCTCCCACACAAAACCACGATGCGAATAGGGTAGTTTCCAGGGTCAAAATAATTAAATTCTATTTAGTCCGTATTTCAGATTATAAAAAAATATTGGACACGTATTTTTTCTTTTTTCGATTAAACAAAAAATAACAAAGATATAGCCCATTAAAGTTAAGTGTGACGTCACTCCGTGCTAAAAAATGCAGCACGGCGTGACGTCACACGTAACTTTAATGGGCTATATCTTTGTCATTTTTGGTCTAATTTACAAATAAAAAAATACGTGTCCCTTATTTTTGAATAATCTAAAAGACGGACTAATTACATTTTTTAGGGAAAGTAGCCCATTGCTGCGATACGATTTTGTGCGGCAAAAGTTTGGTTAGGGTAACCATACCTTCAGCGGCAGTCAGCGGTATTGGACGTGTTTTTAGGAAGCGTGAGATGGATCGCAAAAAGATGTTGCAATAGTGTTATTGTTAAATAAATATAAAAGAAAAAGAAGATTTTGGGTCCATCCATTTATTACGATTATGAATGAACCCTGATGGGAATTATTTTATTCGAAAGTATTGTGGGTTGAGAACAGAAGAAGATTTTTTTTTTTATTATTTTAGAATGAGCATATCTTCATTTGAAGAGCTTTTGTGTATTTAACACCATGCCTACAAAAACGATCGCACAAGGGAAGAATTCCTGTTATGCCTTTGGAAATGCTGGGACTGACGGAATAAAATGGCAACACCAAGTATGACGTAACATCGCAGGAATGCGCGATACGAATCAGATCGGAGGTTCTTGCGATGCATTCGTGCGAGTTCGTAGATATTTGCGATGCGATGCGAATTCGTGGTTCTGTGTGGGAGCCCTTAAGGGGTCTCTAAATGGGCCATGTTTTGCTGCAATATGTGGCTACACTTTCAGCAAATCATTTCCCGGGCAACACAATATGTCCCATTATCCTGACCCTAAACATTATCGCGGAGCGAATGGATATTTTCCGCGGTGCTCTGAGTGAATTCACAAGAATAGCATTACAAGTGCTATCGTACAAAGATTAGAAAGTTAAGTTTATTTTTATTGTAGGTGCGTTCGACGGCGGATCAGCCTTTACATTTCTGTTACAAGGTCACGTTAGGTCACGCAACTGTAGGTACACCAGACAGGCAAGCATCACGGGGGTGGACTCGGCTCTGGTCTGACTTTATGGCCTGGTTTATCTTTCTACCCTACAGAAATTTAGCATACCATCTCGCTTAGAAAGACAAGGGACTGTGGTCTACCTCTGCCATGTTGTTTTTTTAAGCTACATTTATGAAAATACTTTTAAATTGTTGTTTTTTCTATCGCATTAGGTTTAAGCCTGCAATGATAGATGAAAACTTGTAGAAATAAATAAATAAATAAAAAATAATGTTTTATTGCAACTGATGGCCGAGCAATCTACGGGTAGGGCCGTGTGTTGCAATATGTCTGCAATAACAACTCGGATCTCATCAATAGGTTAATAGAATAGAATATTCTTTATGTATGTACACCAGGAATTACACATGAGATCATACGTTCAAAATACAAGCATTCATGATTAATAATAAATCAGTTTTAATTGTGTGCATCAACAAGTAGGATAAGTCCACCATAGCAAGTGCGTAACTCAAATGTTCTATCTACTAATGGGTCAATGTTCCATTAAGCCTGCGATGTTACACAAAAATGTAGCATGGCCAATGGACAATATTTACGTCACGTCTATGGTCACGAATCAAGAAAGTTTCTTCTGGGAATGTTCTAGCGGCAACGTCGCATTTTCCACTAACTTGCGCGTTTTTTTTTCGTTTAGAAATTGCAACGATTTTTTTCACCGCTGGGGGTTTTTTTTTTTTTATTTGCGTTAGGTACTGCCACTATTTATACTGTGGCAACCTTTTAGTCATTTATTTGTAAAATACGTCGAGTTAGATATACTATTAGGTAATGTAATAATGTTACAAGATTATATCTGTAAAGCTAAGTTAATGGGATTTGATTTGTGTCATGGGATGGCTTGTCTTTTCCTTCCTATCTTGTCTTTTTTTTTTTCCTTTCTTTTCTTTTCTTTTGTTTTTTTTTTTTCTTTTCTTTTCTTTTACAATACCCATTTACATTTTTGAGCGATGAAATTACCTTTGGTCAATACTCGAATTAATTTAAGATAAAATTACTGTAAAAGTCATCATGAGGGTCTGGGTTCGAACCACGCATGTACCAATGACTTTTAGTTACGTACATTTGTTTGTACAGCAACACCATTCGCTGATAAATTGTGCCCGGATAACGGCGACAGGCTTGCCACTTGTCACGTTTGGGACCTAATAAACTCGGCAAAACGTGGGTCCAGTTCTAGAGACTGGTGCCTCTGCCTACCCCTTCGGGGATAACGGGCGTGAGTTTATTTATTTATTTTTTATTTTATTTTTACTGTAAAAGTACCGCTGGGGTTGTCATACCCCACCTCGTATACGGAAGGTTAACATAATGATGTTATCTCGTCTTTTCCAGCGGGCGAGTCCTCCAAGGGCGGCACTTCACGTGGCGGGGGGGTCACTGTGACGTCACCGTGCTACCGGAGCGCGTCCCGGGCGCGCTTCCCACCGTGGAGAGACCCTACGCCGCGCGCGGCCAGTGGCTGCAGGTGAGGTTCACACCGTGGAGGGACCTTAATGGGTAGTTTGACGACCTCTGTGGCGTAGCGGTTAGCGCATCTGCTTCATCATCAACCCATCATGTCCCCACCGCACATACGGCAAAATAGCCACTTTAGGAGGCCAGAAATAGCTTTACTTAGATATTATTTTCAAAACGTATTTTATGGTTAATCCAGGCAAATGTTTGTTAATTTACACACAAAATGAAGTTTCCTTTATGTTACTAGCTGGGTATTTCGACACACAGGTAGTTATCGTTACTCTTAAAAGTTAGTAAAATACTTTTAGACATTATACAAGGATTTATTCAACGTTAATTACACATTAACAGAGAATAATTTATATTATGTACAGACGATTTATGGACGTAACTTAAATTTATTCGCTATCTTCGTGTATCTCATTTTCATCAAGGGGATGTTCCAAGGACGCAGAAATTAGCATATCAGTAACCACTTTTGTGTATGGATTTCTTTTTTTTTTTATTGTCCGTCTGTGAGATACAATAACTGGATCTGAAGCCACCAGCATCCAGTGTACTATGTCGGTGTTAGTATCAATTCGAGACGTTTTTCTTGCATGGCCTAGTCGCAAACTCTTATAATCTTTTTGGTTTGCTTCCAAAACGTCCTCGGAAAATTGACCTACTGGTAAAGGTAAAGACTCAATGATATCAGCCCCATGTATCAATAGCTTATGGACTGAGGCACTCATCTTATACCAGTCATATAAGCGAACACACAATTGTGCTGTCTCAAAGCAATATTCCTTAAATTTTGGTATATTGACGTAGTGACCACAAGAAATCACACTCAAAATACTAGAAAATTTTTCAATGACAGCTTTATCTATTCCAGTGATTTCAGATGATTTGTCTGGATCATCAAAAAAATTCCGGGCAGTATTGCCATCATTAGAGTTTCCTCCGCCTTGTTTGGGTTGATCTACGACCAGACCCATCTCTTGGTAAAAAGATGTGGTAATTATTTATTTTCTTCTCTTCACATTTTCCTTGGCATCCTCACCTCTCGCCTGCCATTGTTTTATGTCCATTTTGTAAGCAATGTGCAATAAATATTCAAAACATCTGAGATAGGAGTGCAGTATTGAAATTCCGAATTTGTAGGTGGCTACGGAACATGGTTTCTTTGTTACAATATCCAATTGGTTCATCTCTTTTGGTGTGGCATGACAGACATTGCATGCCTGTGAAGAGGCAGTATCAGTCAAAACATTACAGGTTTTTCCGTCCATCATGGTACAAACAGCAGTATGCATGAAAGTGTATTGTTGGTCACCTAGTGTAACTATGGTCGGTTGTAAATTCGAAATTTCTTCTTCGATTGCCTGGTATAGAGATTTTACTGAGTCTTTTGTTTCTCTTGCTATGAGAAGTCTGATAAGTCTGCTATACTTAGGCGAGGAAGGACTGGGGTTTCTCCAATATATTTTTATTACATCACAATTTTTGTTCGACATCTCAAGCGGAACAATAGTGGACAATAATATATTGGAGTCCGCATATTGGGAGTTGTTGGCGAAGTTTTGTTTATAAATGCTATCTCCTCCACTGCCATCAATGCCCCATTTGTATGTGACTTCAATTGTTTGCTCCAAGTTATGGTACAGTAATACCTCCTGTTGGACATGGGCTAACTTTGTGATTGTCAGATCCAAAATATCCTGAAGAGGCACCCAAACTTCGGTCTCCGTAATAGCCATATTTGGAGGGTAGCAAAGTTTTTTAGCATCAGCAATTACGTTGTATGGAGGATAAATATTGGCTCCTTTTGCCTTTGCCCCTGTTTGTATTTGTATGTAGTCATCTTTGCCCATGCCCGTGTCTACAATAAGAGCCAGCGCTTCTTCAGGAGAATAGGATTTGATCATTGAGGAAGTTGGTGAATCGTTTTATTCTCTTAAATCTTCGTGGTGTTGTTGTTAGCGCAAGCTTGACCATTTGTGCGGCTGTTCTCTTTCCAGTTTTTACCAAGCTTGTTCTTGTGGCAGAACATAATTCCTCGGGACTTATTTTCGTCACAGTCGATCGTACATTTCTTCGTTTCGTTCTTTGGGCACATTCTGAGAAAGGCTTTTTTGGTCTACCTTTCGGTTTTTGAGTTTCGAGACTGGTGCTAGGTGCAGCAGCAGTTTCAGCATCCGGGAAGGGTCCGGGTAAATTTAACTCACTTTCCAGCCAAGCAGAGTTCTTCTTACAAAACCTCTGTTCGTTTTGTTTCGCATTCTTCCACTTGTTCAACAGTTTTGATACAAACACTTTTATCACATCTTTAATTTTCATTTCAATGTCTTTTGAATAACTAAACGTATCTAATATATAACTAATTAATCGTTTATTGCACTTTGACGATGTCAGTTTATAAAAGTTATCACTCCGTAACACTAAAAACAGTTCTTTCTTCGTAACGGTAAGTCTCGTCGTTGTTGGCTCCTTAGCACTACCTGTGAATAAAGGGGTCTCAATTAGAAATGGATTAACTTGGGGTGCTAGATTTGGCAATGTTAATAGTAATTGAACGAATAAATATTTTACATATGAAATTATCGAGGTACTCGGTGGAACTTTTTTTGTACGTCTCGTAAAAGGAAAAAAGTTATAGAAAAATAGACGTTTTTACAAACATGCATATATATCTCTTAAATACTTATGATAAAAAAAATGTAAACTAAATATTCAAGTACGTACTTGTCTCTCCACAATCCATAGTTTTGTTTGCAACGGTTGTTTATCATCACCACAAAAACACGCGTTGAAATGCTTCCAATTTCTTGGGACAACTAACGGTCGCTCGGACCTTTTTACCTGCGCTTGCTCGGATTCTTTTGTTATCGCCAATACAATAAAAACGTATTCAGTGGGGGGTACATCGGTTAATGTACTACCAATATCCAAATGATTTGAACTTTAAGGCACTATGAATAAAGTGCTTTTTGGCCTCCTAAAGTTGCTATTTTGCCGTATGTGCACCGAGGGGCACGGGTCTCTTCCCTGAGGAAGGTATAGGCCATACTCCACCACGGGGGCCAAGTCCGGATTGGTGGAGGCTTGTAAGACTAGTGGCTGGTCTTACTGTCAGAAGTTTCCAAGCCGCCCTAAGGCCTCTGACTTGGCTTAACGACTGCCATCTATCGACGGCAGCCGGCACCAACTGCTTAACGTGCCTTGCGAAGCACGGAATCGCTCGGAAAAATGCCACTAGCGTTAGTCATAGACGGTGACCCATCCATGGACTGAACGCGCCGTATGTTGCTTAACCTTAGTGATCGTTTAAGATCACTCAGGCAGCCCAGGCTACGAGCGATTCTTTAAGATCGCGCATCTGCTTACCGTACCCTTATGTACCCTATAAGGGTACGTAAGGGCACTACAATACTAATGATTATTATTAGTCTGTTTTTTAATTCAATGCAAAAAATAAAACTGTCATGTTGACGTCTCAATACAATCCAAAGACTTGTCAATGTCTGAATGTTGCTAGTACGCAAAAACCAAATTACCCCATTTTACTTCCAAGTAAAAATTGTTTGTGCTCCGTAGGTCTTTTTTTTAGACTTTGCTCTTATGAGGAATTAAACTTTAATGTCTTCGATGTGATAAGGATTTTTGTCACACGAGTCTTATCTATTCACGATGAAAAAAAATCTACCGAGTTAACCTATATTTTATAGCGGCAACACCGCCTAATTTTTTTTTACATCGAATTAAAAAACGGATTTGACTGATTTTTTTCTGATTTAAGCAACATCTCCCCTCCCCCAGATCCTCCTAGACCGGCAGTTGGCCCTGGAGGTGTCCCGGGCGGCCTCACAACTTGCGGACGAGGACTCGGCCTCGTCCGACGAGGAGCGTCCCCGCCGCGGGCCCGCGCCCCCGCCCGCGCTCGCCTGGCCCGCGCGGGGACTCGCCGTCACAGTGATACCTTAACGACGCCTTGGCGACAGATACTGCCGATGTTGGGGGCGCGTTGACAACTGACAGACTAGCCGCAAAAGAAGAACGTCGAGCCGGGCTGGTTTCATTCGTTCATTTGTCAACTGAACTCATTCATTTGCTCTAGCAAAATAATTCGTTCAACCGAAATCACTCCAGTAAAATAATGTTCATTCACTGGTTCTTCAAACAAGTAACCGAAATTCATTCATTCAATCATGTCAATTCTTCTATTCTGCGTTCAAGCAAAGTCATTCGTTCAACTGAACTCTCCTTCGTTCAAGCAGATCATTCGTTCAACCGGAACCTTATTATATTCCAATAAAATCATTCAATCGTTCTTAAAAAAAATCACCAAAATCATTCGTTCAACGACAATAATTTAATTTTCAACCTAAATCATTGTTCTAATTCTTGAACCAAAAATATTCATTAATTCAAGCGTACACAGCCTTACAAAAGAACGATGTAAACTGGAGCGTAGGCTACATTAAGAACTACCCTCTATTATTGTTTAAATTCTAACTGTCTGTCGATATTTTGAATTATTACCTACTTAACTAATTGTTTCTCATGTAAGTGGATTTATGTAATCTTTTTTGAGAAATAGATATCTTAAACCTTAAACCTTAAGGCGCGGGGGCTCGCCGTAGAGGCGGAGAATAGCGCTGTTGGAGGTAGCTGTGTTGGCTTGGTGACGCCTTGGCAACCGAGGCTAGCTATATTGGAGACTCGGAGAGTACTTTGGCAACTGATGATGATGACAAGACTAGCTGCAAAAAAGAGCGTCGTGCCGGGGTGGTTTCATTCGTTCATTCAAGCAAAATCATTCGGCTCGACTGGCCCGCGCGGGGGCTCGCCTTCACAGTGATACCTTAACGACGCCTTGGCGACAGAAACTGGCGCTATTGAAGATTGCTCTACTGTCTTAGTGACGTGCTGACAACTGACAACTGACTTTGCGGCTAGCGCAAAGGAAGAGCGCCTCTCCGTGCTGGTTTCATTCGTTCATTTGTCAACTGAACTCATTCATTTGCTCTAGCAAAATAATTCGTTCAACCGAAATCACTCCAGTAAAATAATGTTCATTCAATGATTTTGGTTCCATTCGCATTCACCGTGCTGCATTAGCGACGGAGACTAGCGCTGTTGGGGGGTGAATGAATGAATGAATGAAAATTCTTTATTGCACTATAAAAATTATGTACATAGGCGAGCTTATTAATTATTAATTACGAGCATAGGGGGTGCTTGCTGTGTTGGCTTAGCGACGCCTTAGAGAACACAACTAGCGATGTTGGACAGTGCTGTGTTGGCTTGGTGACGGCTTGGCAACTGATGACAGGACTAGCTGCAAAGGAAAGCGCCGTTCCGGTTTCATTAGTTTAACCGAAATCATTCATTGGTTCTTCAAAAAATTCTTTCATCTTTATTATAACCAAAATCATTCATTCGCGTATCAAAATGATTCATTGGTTCAACCAAAATAATTCATTCGTTCAACCGAATTCATCATGGAACCAAAATCGTTATTGACTTAATAACGATTTTGGTTCCATGATGAATTCCGATCAAAATCATTCGTTTAATCGAAATCAGTCCACCAAAATCATTCATTCTCAACTAAAACTATTCATGTCTCTGCCTACCCCTCTGGGATACAGTCGTGAGCTTATTTATGTATGTAGAAGGCATAAAGCTGCCAGGTGTTACCAGGAGTTGTGGAGTTAAGTTTAAGTTTTATTTTTTAAGTAAATAGATATATAGAATTTTTTATTGTATGTACACCAGGAATTACACATGAAATGCTCGAATAAATCAAAGTAGATGTTTAGACGTAATAACTTAGTTGACATTCTGGTCGGCCATACTTTTGTATTAAGTTCAAGTTAAGTTCTTCAGTGGTTTAGCTATAAACGTACTTTTAGTTATAAAAGCTAGATTCTTTAAAACACTCCAAAAACGCCGACCAAAATAGTCTGTGGCAGAGATTTTAAGGAAAAGAAAAAAGAAATATGTTTTACAAGGAAAACATGTAGCCACAGATTAAAAAAGACAGCGTTTTATATTGGTTTTAGAACAATCATGTTTTTTATAAAATATTAGCTGCCCCGGCAAACTTCGAACCGCCATTATTTTCGTAATTTTACCATATTTCCTCACCATTTACACATTCCCTGGAATTTCACGAAAATTAAAAACCAAAAATTCTCGAGTTTTAGCGAGACCAACGAACAGCGATTCATTGTTATTTATAAAAAAAGAAAGAAGAAGATAATCTCACTCCTAGGACCTAGATTTTGTTAATGCATACTGTATGTACATGGCGATTTATACTAGCATAGCCCGCGACTTTGTTCGAGCCACAGGATTAGCCTATGTCCACCCTGAAGGTTCATCCTAAACACTCGTGAAACCAAATTAGATATCTACTTTCGGATATTACCCTTTACATACAAACTTTTCCTCCTTTTAGTCTATCTTATGTCTAATATCCCTTCTAATGGCGGTAATTAGCATAAATAAGTAAAATTCTTGGTCTAATATACCTAATTTAATCACTATATTATTATTGGAAGACACTGTTGACGAACCTATTTCACATGTCGATTGTGATCTGGCTAATTTTACTACTTACCTACTGCGATGGCTCAGCGACCCGAAGTGGATCTTGGCGGCTTGGCTAATTTTATTACTAATTTTTAATAATTCTGGATAAAATCCTATCTCTAATTTGACAATTTTACAGTTTGGACAAAAAAAAAATGGTTTGTCCACTAATCAGGACTTGGCCCCCGTGGTGGGGTATTGCCTTTAATATTAAATTATGGCCTATAATAAAAAATATTGTTTTATATTAAATTTAACCAGAAACTAACTAACAGATAACTGTGTCTAGTGTTCAATACTTCTAGGGGTAATAATTTTTAAGTTTGTTGATTACGCTATAAAACTGTTTTGAAAAGAATACAATTGTGGAGTTTCTTTGTTAGTTTCTACTCCATATAATCTATTAATTAGGTACACACTTAAACATTTTGTTTGTACTATGAATAAAATATTTGAATTTGATTGAAATGTTTTTCGTAAATAGTCCTACAAAAAAGCCCATCACAGTGTTTGTCTATTATCTTATGTATAAGCCATTATAGCCAAAACAGTGAACCATATAATATAGTTTATAGGAGCATACTGCAGTAGCTACCTATAGGTCTATGATTAAGGCTCTGCTTAATTACCGTATTTCTTATGTTGACAATATTGTTACCTTAACAAATGTAACATCTCAACATTGTCAGCCTGTTATATTTTTCAAATGCGACCCAAAAAATATTTATGTGATAATTTTAATGTCATAATGTTTCTTTTCTACGCTACGCTAACGAGCTACTCGAAATACTAATCCTTCGCAGACGAAGTCGCGGGCGCCAGCTAGTAAAAGATTGATGTCATTGTTTCATTCATTCACTTTGTCACAACACTATTTTTATTTCGTCAAAACCTGGCAACCCAGTAAACGTCAGTTTACTCCGTTTAATAAAAAATACGACTTTAAGTAAATACTTAAGTAACGTTCTGTCACGCTCTTATCTGAGAAATTTGACGAGACGGTACTACAGTTAAGTAGTTATTTAGCGAAATTGGCCCTATCGGTGCTTACATAGAGAAACAGGTAACCCATAGCGGCAAGTCTGCTCATGCTGGTTAATACTTGCAGGAATGGAAAATGGTCAGTAAAGTACCTAAAGTCTGATTTTTTAATTCCGTAGAATTCTGAAAGTTATCATTTTTTGACATGTCAGAGATTAGAAACCTTTTTTGGCCGGGCACTTTTTTCAATTTCAATACGAGTGTGAACATCTGAGTCTACACATTTAATTTGTAACTGAATGTATTTTATTAAGTGTGGAGCTTCAAATTAAAAGAAAATTTAAGGCGACTGACAATTGTGTCCCTTTTCATCACACAAACAGTATAAAAAAAACAAGTAAAGAAACATATTTTTAATAAAATATCTAATCATCATTAATACTAATATCATCTAATATCACTATCTTCATCATCGTCATCATCGCTGATATGAATTATTAAGAGAGCTAACAGCGGCATACTTCACTTTTCCAAAAAGGTTTAAGAAACCTTGAATTAGTAAGCAGTGATGCCAGCTAAAGAATAAATTAAAGTAATTAAAGTTGATTCGATATATTGTCCGTGACATTGAAATATTTGTTATTTTTGTATTAGCTCACTTGAGTAAAGAAATATTTAGATTAACCTTTTTGTAGGTAAAACATAAAAAATTATGGGTCAAATTTGCCCCTTTTTCGGTTTTCAATAGCAACACTTATGAAATGTCAGAATTCTACGGAATAAAAAATCAGACTTTACTGACTTTGCTGAAAAGTCAGTTTTAAAGAAAAGTCGGTAAAATTTACTGACCTTAGCTAAAAAAAATACTGTCACGGTTTGACATTGTATGTGTGTTTATGAAGGGATTGTAAAATACAACTATTTATAAAAAAGCGGTGGTGGCGTAGTGGGGTTGACCCTTGCTTCTCGATCATGATGGTCTGGGTTCGAACCACGCATGTACCAATGACTTTTAGTTACGTACATTTGTTTGTACAGCAACACCATTCGCTGATAAATTGTGCCCGGATAACGGCGACAGGCTTGCCACTTGTCACGTTTGGGACCTAATAAACTCGGCAAAACGTGGGTCCAGTTCTAGAGACTGGTGCCTCTGCCTACCCCTTCGGGGATAACGGGCGTGAGTTTATTTATATTTTTATAAAAAAGTGCCTTTTGTTGTAAGGAATTTATGGAATAAAACTTTTATCAATGTGACGCTATTGAGTTGTTTTATTTACTACAGATTTTCGGTGTCTACAAAAGTAAAAAGGTATTTATTTCCATTAAGTTTTACATACTTGACAGAAAACTGCGGATCTTACACTGGGCGGACCTGTATCGCGAGATCCAAAACATAATAATATTATGTTAAAATTGGGTGTATCTTGGATAATATAAAATAACTGAACGAAAGTCGTCGACATAGCCCAGCGGATTAGTAAGTTGAAGTGGCAGTGGGCGGGGCACATAGCACGCAGAACTGATGGCCGATGGGGCCGAAAAGTTCTCGAATGGAGACCACACATCGGCAAGCGCAGCGTAGGACGACCAGCCACAAGATGGACAGACGATCTCATCCAAGTGGCGGGAAGACGCTGGATGCAAGCCGCTTCCAACCGGTCTCTTCGGAAATCCATGGAGGAGGCCTATGTCCAGTAGTGGACTTGTGGCTGAATGATGATGATGGAAATAACTTACGTAATAAACTCACTAATATAAGATTTACATACAAACTAACATAACATTTACATACAGGCACATACATTGCTTCTGGCCCCACACTAGGATACCCTGTGTCGTGGGAACCAGAAACAGCACGTCACAAACATGTAAACATCCAAGACCTGGGTTTCTTTTTTTTTCCCCAGCCGGGATTCGAACCCGGGACCTCTCGCAAGGTAGGCAGATGCGCTAACCGCTGCGCCACAGAGGTCGTCAAACTAGGATACACTAACGTAACCAGGCAAGAACGTCACAAACATAGAATCACGCCCAGACCGAGGCCTTACGAGGTCCCCCAGTGGAAATTGAACCCACGAGCTCAGACTTGATAGTTAAACGCCTTGAGGCAGTCAAGAATACCAACAGGTACATTTTATTTTTCTCCAGTAGGTACTTTTATAAAACTAAAAAAAAATGTTTTCAGTGGTAACCTTGTTTATAATTTGCCAAAATGATGCAAAAGCCAATAACTCTCTCTTGAAAAGACGATTTCCCAACTGCTTCATCAGCATACGCATACGCATGCACTGGTTACGAGCACTTTCTATCTTGCCCTTCACAAATAGGTACGAAGATGAAATTTCCAAGATTACTTAAGCCTGTCTCTCATAAGGCCGACTATACGTATACAAATAATCACGAAGTTACCAAAACGGCATTCTTAATGACGGTCACTAATGACGTCACTTTACTGATTGCGTGGTCGCTTAGGTAAGCGTTTGAGATCACATGCAAAAATTGTAGGTCAAATGAGAGCGAGTGTACTTTGCATAGCTATTCAGTGGGTCGACGTTGATGATGATGTTCGCGGGATTCTTGCGAAATCCGCGCAATGAGAGCGGATCGGGTGAAAGTTCCTCGCGCGCTGTCGTCGTAGTGAAGTCATTCATTTTTATTTGAAAAGCCCGCCATCTTGTCGCACCTTCAACGCAGAAAGCAAACAAAAAGCAACAATAGCTTTGTCCCTATTCAATTATCTCAGTAAAAAAGAGAGATCGATACCGTGTCATATTAACTACGGCTAACTTCGCTTTGCTTAGATTTGTTAGGTTGGCAGCATTATAACAACAATGGGTGGGGTTTTATGTCTGTACAGCGCTAAAGCGCTTCATACAAATTGATAAGTTGGTGTCGTTTAGTCAGTATATTTTTTATGAAGCGCTGTAGAGCGATTAAGGCTAAGTTCTAAAATAAACAAGTTGTGTAAACTTTTTTTTTACACAGGCTTACGTTATCGTGTCGTACGGTCGGGCGCATTTCGTGCGCAATGACTTTTTTGTTATTTTCTTCGGTTTTCCTCATTTTCCAGGAGTGATTTTTAGTGGAAAACAGTGACTAAACGTGCCAAAAGATACATTGAGTTTGTAGAAGTTCTCAGCTGAGTGCCATAATGATATTGGAATGACTGTCTGATTCACATTAATTATGTGAACGGTGACGAACCATTTTGTGTGCGCGATAACACGTATATCTCCCTACGCCTGCACAGGCCATGAATGTGACATTTTTATTAAATCTAAGAGCCAAGGAAAGCTCATTTGCGTCGACACGTAATATAAAATCAATACTTAGCTTCAGATAATTAATTTTCTGCGCACATTGCGGTTGCACAGTTCAGTTTACATTTCAAATCGATATCACAATAGACCTGTCGTAACTAAGAGATTCCAGATCAATTTTCCTGTACAGTAATAAACTATTTCCTGAAACTATTGTTGGCGGTCGCTTTTGAACGCGCTTCTCAAATCATCCGCTAGAGTTCGCTTCCGTGGTTCGTCAGTGTGGTGACGTTGGTGCGCCTGCGTGCGTGGAGAGCGGCTAACTTCACATTCTATCAGTCTTCTCCAAAACATCGAGGCAGGGACGCCGCGGGAGCTCCAAATTCGACGATATTCAGTGGTTTCTCGCGCATCACCGCGGCTGTGAAAGTGTTGTGGTGCAGTGCAGTGTGTGTGGTTGGCGCCGCACGTAGCGGCGCTCCAGTGCCGGGCGTTTGGTGTTCGATCGATAACCAGTGGAATGGCGCAGCAAGAATGAGCCAGGGCGGCTCACGGCGCCCCTACTCCCGCGGAGGCCCTCGCTGGCACCCGCGGTACAAGGACTACTGGGATTACGAGCAAAACTACAGGTAGATCTACCTTCTAAGCGTCGTTTGTCCCGTGGAAATCGACGGGGAACTTTCGCCTCGGTCATTGACAGAGCCACATGTATAATATAAACATAGCTTGCGCATGCATGCCTCGGTAAAAATGTCGCTGCGCGCTGTGGTGTGTGTGTCGCACGCACTTGGGAGATTATACAGTTGATGCTAACAGGCCCTCTGGCCCATGGCAACATTCGCTCATCACGTAATAATATTGTGAGTGTAGGTACCTACTTGCTGCCTACTCGCATTTGACTGGATGCCAACCAATAAAACTTGTAGGTAGGTAACAAATGAATTCCTATCTAATTAGAGCAGTGTGGTTCACACAAGCGTTTATCATGTCCTTTGCAACCCAAGTAGGATATTCTGCTAACTGTTTCTTCAATATTTATGAAGCATAATTTAAAAAAATCTCAACATAATTATTTTCCTATTTCTACAAATCGACTCCGTCAAGGTTTAAACATGTATGAATAGTATAAAAATAATCTTGTTGTTAACAAAAAAAATCCAAATTAATCTCTTGCTTTGATATTAAAAAAAAAAACAATTAAAAACCACAAGAACAGGTTTTTTTCTCCTACCCCCTCTTAACCCTAGATCACTAAACATATTTTCAAGTTACACAGTCACTAAACATTAGTCATTTTGACTAACAAAATGAAATGGAAATATTTTTCTTAAAACGACATTTAAGAAATAAAAAAGTAGGTAACATGAGAAGACATACATTAAGACTTCTTAACCCATTTACAGCGACCAATCGTTATAAAGATCAAAATAATGTATCAAAAGTACCCTCGATTTAAAAATGTTAACTAATGGAAAACATTCATTCAATTGTCGCAGCGATCGTCTGACAGTGTTTTAGCATAGTCATAATAAACAAATAACTGTCCTTTTGAAGTGAATTTGTGTTTTAACTTGTATGAGTTGAATAAATATTTGCCATCTCTTCAAAGCGGTAAGTTTTGATAAATTTGCCTTTAAATATAACAAACTTACTGTATGTTATTGACAAATCTATAACCTATAAAGTAACCCCATGCCATAATATTGCATAATTGTATTCTTTTTTATAATGAAATATGATGATAACTTTCATGATCGTTATAAAGATCAGTAGTAATATGGGGATACATTTTGTATTTCCAGACCAAGGTGTAACAAGCCATTGTCTCTGAATGAAATCATTGACGAATTGGAGCAATTAGACGTCAAAGCCTCAGTTTCAAGGAAGATAAATAAATTCCACCAGATAAAGCTAATGCTGATGTCACAGATGAAGATTCTGGTGACGAGGAAAATGTTATCTTGACCAATCTTCCAGATTTGATATATCTTATAAACTTTGTAGAAATGTTGACGTATTTCTCTTACGCTGAGTTGTCGTTAAATATTATATATTTTTTCTAGGTTCACAGCTAAGAGCTCCTGCAGAGGTAGAATATAATATATTCATATTATGTCCTCGGACATTGATTCGGATAGTGCGCCTTTAGCAAAAAGAAGTCGAACCACCCAAGAAGCCCTGATTGAACATTGTCAATCTGAGCCATCTACATCTTCATCTTTAGACAGTTCAGATTCGGTTACAGTTAACGTATTTGCAGTTTCTTTTCTTACTCCAACTTTACTATACTTAAGTTTTACTCTACAATGAAAATATGGGAGGTGTCGATAGGGTCCGACCAAAACATAGGTCTATACATCTATCCGTGGCAAGAAATGGTATTTTTCATTATTATGCCCCTGCTTGGACATGGCCACTCACAATGTATGGCAACTTTATAAAAGTAATGGAGGAGAGTACGAGCATCTTACATTTCAGGGAACTATTGCCAGGAGTATCTTATAAAGACATAAAAAAGTGAAAAGCGCTGTCCGTGTCCCTATCGGGAAAATTCTCGCTATGACAGAATTAATCACCTAATGGTGTACGGCAACTCTCAGCTTCGATGTGCGCTTTGCAAAAATAATACAAACTTTACATGTCAAAAGTGTGGGATCCATTTGCATCCAAAAACATGGTTCAATACATACCACACTGAATAAGTACCTACCTAATATTAATTTTATTATTGTACATTTTGATAATAAAAATAAAACTGTTTTATTAGTAACATTTTCGTGTTTTTCTCATACATATTCGAGACACTCGCCAAACGAGTTCTTGTATGGGCGATATCCTACCAGCCTATTACTACTGATCGTTAAAACGATCCTAATTTTCCAAGCTTTCCAGAAAACCCAGTTTTTTTTTTGGTATTTTTCCTTTATAGCTTTATGACCCAAAGCAACAATATCAAAAAATTGTAGTGATACTAGTCAAAAAATAGTTTCAGTAACAACTGGGTTAAAAACTGTTTGGAACTTCAAAAATGTTAATCCTGGCAGCTTGAACAGACAGGAATAGTATGTTCGCCACAGATGGCCTTCCTGTGGGAGTGGCATGACACTTTAGTCATCCTGTGCTTCTGATATGGGCAAAATGCGTAAATTTTTCGTTTGTTTGGCTCGGCTTGAGAAGTACTAGCGACGACATCTTCAATTTGTAGGATATCTTTGATACTGGCCTTGATATTCTTTCTCAAAGTTACCGTTCCCGCAAACACGGCTCAATAAGATCGTCAGCCAATTTTTGCACAAATGCTCTTCGTTTTAACGGTTTTTGTCGTTGCTGTACCATGTTTGATACATAAACGACATACGCATTGATGATGCATAAGTTCATGACAACATGTTCATGTTCATGCATGTTTTGAGTATTTATATTATTTTTTTCCATAAATGTAGGCTTTACTTGTATTTTGTATACCGGATTTTGAACTGAAGTCGCGGGTTGGTGTGGCTGCGACCGCTCGGGAGAGTCATCATCAAAGTGAAAAATCAAACGTAGGTTTCAATTACCTCTGCCTATGTTTAGATCCTCATCAGAAGAAACCAAGGATTATTCGTCACTTGCGTCGGTGTTTACGCAGACATCTTCCTCTCAGTTATATTCTTGCTCAGAGTCTGATAGCTCACTAGGTAGTTCGATAGGGCGAGTTCTTGGTCATCACTCTCATTGTCAGTCATAAAAAAACTGCAGAATTGTATCTTGTTCCCGTATCAAATCCATCAAAAATAGAATAGACATCGTTACATATTTTGAAATACATATTTTTGCTATAGGTACCCACTAAAGTAATAACACATTGTTTTATATTATATTACTAAAGTAATAAAATTTACAGAAATCAATAAAAGGTCACTTTATTTTTACAAGAAGTCAAAAACAAAAACTTTCAAAACTTACCTTGAGTAACTTTACACGCGTAATCACTAAACATTAGTCCGTGAGACTAACAATTCGCCAAAACTCCGGAAGTAAAATATGTGTGGATGCTGTGCATGCACATGGGGCATTAAAACATTGCATTAGGAGGGTACTGAGCGCAGTGGGGCTGGGGAGTGTCAGGAACATACCTAAACAGCAAATACGTCGGGGACGTGTCGCCTGTGAGACTAATGTTTAGTGATCTAGGGTTAAAGTTCTTCCAATCCAATCGGTTCATACCTCGATGCTGAGGATTGTAGCTGGAGAATACATTTAAATACATGACAGAGAAGGCCGTAGATCATGGCCGTGAAACTATTTAGGATAAAAACTTGGGTTGTGACAGCATTAACATAAAACTACCGTGAGAGACCCTGTTACGAAAACTCCGCTGTCAGTCTATCTCCACAGAACCAGGCTGTATCTCATGAACCGTGATAACTAGACAGTTGAAATTGTCACAGATGATGTATTTCTGTTATTGGTATATCAACAAAAATACATTTATTAATTTACGTTGTCAACACGGGACTGAGGAGGTTCAGTGGAGCTGCATACAACAAGCTGATTTTTTATGTGTGGTTTTTCCCTTGATGGCAACATCAATACACTTGAAATACACAGAATATTTAGTTTTGCATTTACTTTATTTGTAAATAATTATTAATAATAATGAAATCTTCAAGTTAAAAAGTGATTTTTTTTGCCTATTTCTTTACTCAATATTAATAAGGACTGTACGGACTCCTTCATGCGTGAGTTCAACTCTTGACCTGTTTTTAGCGTAACTGCTTTACAGTTCCAGATCCGTGATCGTAGGTTCCCAGTTTTAGGTCCTCAAAATCACTATTATTAAGAGATTGTGACACTGTTTGATCTGTAACGAACATGAGAATCATAGGGGCTCTCCCCTTAATCAGTTGCATTATGGCTTTAAAATAAGCATTTGATGCCAGCTGCCGTCGATAGATGGCAGCCGTTAAGCCAAGTCAGAGGCATTAGGGCGGGTTGAAAACTTCTGACAGTAAGACCAGCCACTAGTCTTACAAGCCTGTAAAATATATGTATTTTACTAATCTGATGAAATGCTTGAACTGACGTCGATAATTATGGCCTATATGTACCTTTGCCCAGAGTTGAAGTTATATTGTCAGTACAGAGCAAAGATTAGAGTGAACATTGTTGGGTGTACATTTAGATACGGGCCTGTGTTTGGTAAGGGGACGTCAGATAAGTGAAGTGCGTAGAACACACTGCGTTATCAAAGGAAATGGGACAGGTTTCATGCAGCTTGTCTGATGCTGGCGCTTGTTAGGACTATTTTACTTAGACATTTCATTGTTATTATTATTATTAAGACCTCTGACTTGGCTTAACGACTGCCACCTATCGACGGCAGCCGGCACCAACTGCTTAACATACCTTGCGAAGCACGGAACCGCTCGGAAATATGGCCCTAGCGTTAGTCATAGACGGTCACCCATGCATGCACTGAACGCACCCTATGTTGCTTAACCTTCGTGATCGTTTAAGATCACGTTTTTTCTGGTGTGTACAATAAAGAGTTCTAATCTAATCTAATCACTCAGGCAGCCGGGGCTACGGGTAGGGCATCCAATCCCGCAGCATTTTTGTGATCTCGGTATTTGCGGGATTGATATTTCTCAATCCCGCGGGATCTCGGTATTGGCGGGATCCCGCAAGTGTGTATGTGGTACATTAAATTGTATAATAGTAAATATAGTGTAAGGATTGAAGGATACAAAAGAAATAAAAATCAACATAGCTTTATTAGTTTTAATTATCAAATCAAGCAAGAAGTACGATTATAATGACATATTATTTTTTTTGGAAATTTTTTCGTAAGATACATAATGTATCTAATGTATCATCTGCCAGGCTGCTGCGAATATGTGAAGCTAAATATCCGGCAGCTGAAAAAGCCCTCTCGGCTTCTACGCTAGTGGGCGGAATGCATTTAAGTGCATTATATGACAAAGATAAATATTTGCCTAGTGTACCTCCAGATTCATACAAAGTCATCTCTTTTTTTATGATGGAGTCAATAGAATTGATTTGGCACAATGTGCGCCTAGGAGAAGCAACTGAAGCCAAGGTAAGTTCTAATTCCTCTTGCAGAGAGAGAGCTCGGGGTTCGTTGTCTTCATCGATTTGTGCCGATTCATTCGCTCCAAGAACAGAGAGCGGTAGGTCGTCTTCTTGATCTTCAATATCATTTCTTGATTTCTCGTCAAGTGATACGCTGTAATTCAATCTCTGGATTAACTCCTTTATAATCTTTCTAAGCACACTTTTTGGCGGCAAGCTAAAGGTTTCATCTTCTTCCGAGGCTGAATCTTGCTGGAGTTGGCGGTAACCACCAGGATTTTGGAGATATATCATCAGCGCAGTCAAATTGGTTCTTCTCTGTGAAATACGTCGTCGCAAGGAAACACCTAACTCGGCAGCTAACGACGAAGTCGATTTGAGATCATCTAGTTTATTTATCATAAATTTCAATGTTGTTTCTGCTGTTAAAAGACTAGCGTCTTGACGACAGAGAACCTCAACAGCAATCTTGACAGGTTTGAGTGTTTGTTCCAGTTTTAACAATGTGGTTAGCTCTTCCTCTGAAAAACAGTATTCTGTGTTACTACCAAGACCAAAGTCGATGAGAGTTTTAGCGATGCACAGTTTTAATTTATTAAATGTTTCAACCATATTAGCCAGGCTGCTCCATCGGGTTTTGCAGTCTGCTTGTAACTGCAAACTTTTCCCAAACTCTTTCCTGACGTAATCTTGCAGTTTGTCGTTTTTTGTTGGTGAATTCCTAAACATGTGCACCACTTTGCGTACTTTTTTAATAATATTATTGAAGTTCGGGGCTACATCAGCTTCAATATTTGGGCAAATTGTAACATTAAAAAAGTCGTTATCATTTTGTGAACCCATTTCATCTACAGAGCCTGGCTCTGGCGCCTCTGGCGTGCTTTGGCTGGGGTACTCTGAAACTTCGTCTGTCAATGTTGAAATTGGCGGTTCTGCTTCGCCATCTGAAGCGATAGTCGTTTTTTTATAAATAACATCTAGAATTCCTAACTGCAAAGCATGGGCATAGCAGAGTTGATGATATGAGGAAATTAATTTACCAGCTTTAATCATTACTGCCGCACCATCTGTTGTAATTGCAACAATATCTGTATCTAGGTTGATGTCAAATTCCAAGATCTTCTTCCTCAAAATTTCTACACAAACTTCAGCTGGCATATTACCAAATATTCTAACCAGACCTAAATTCCAAAACGTTGGACTGGAATTCACAAAAGCATGTATATTTATGTTCATAAAACGTCTGTTACTCGACGATGTCCATTCATCAAATGTCAAAGAAAAACGGTTACCATTTTCTTTAAGTTCGGATAAATCTTGTCTTATTTTCATTCTAAGGGTCATTCCGTACTTCATCACCATCAATCGGATTGACGTTTCAGATTTAGGTAAAGTGTACCCGTCACCTTTAAAAAGATCTCTTAAGTCAGATGACGTAGCAAATACACGAAAAGGTATTCCGTCTTTAGAGGCCATTCGAGCCACTCTTTCTTCCATAGAAATTCTATTTTGGACAGGAAAATGGTCTGAGATCTTGACTTTTTTATTCGGAGGAGATTGAAGAGACGAACCTGCGTCAAAAGAAGGCCCCGGCTTCGCCCCCGACTCCGAAGACTCCGAACCCGAACTTGCTGCTTTGCCACTCAAATCTTGTATTCCGTGCTTTGATTTTAAATGGACGTGTAATCCCTTTGTAGATCTAGCAGTAGTTTTCAATACCGAATTGCACATTTTACATTTGGCAGTCAAGTTATCATCTGATTTTACAAAGTATGTCCAAACTTTACTCGTATACGTTTTATGCACTGCACTTGTCATTTTCGATTCGATAGTTCGTAAATAATGTTAGTAATGTTCGTTAGTAATGTTAGTAAACGCAAAAAACAATTAACTATGTTAGAAAACGAATTTTGTTTAACGAACGAATAATTACTTGTCACTTCAAGTAAACAAATAAAACAAACATGGAAGCCGGCCGCCGCGGGCGCGGGGGGCGCGACACGGCCGCGGCGATTCACTCTTTTCGCTCGCTTGTCAGTAGTCGCGCGGCAGCGCGCGTAGGAGGGTGTTTCTTTGCTGCAGATCAGTCCCACAAATCCCGCGGGATCCCGCGCATGTAATCCCGCATTGTGCGGGACTGAAAAATGATGCGGGATCTCGGAATAACGAGATCTCGGAATACCGGGATTGGATGCCCTAGCTACGGGCGATTCGAGTGAATAATTATAGTATATAAATAAAATTAAAAATAATTTTAGTCTAAGGATTAATCCGAATTAAAAGTAATTAGATAAGTAGTCTAAATGCATGCTAGGTACACAAGTTTGTTGTCATAGGCTTGATCTGATCTACAATGTATCTATGTAAAATCGCACATTGAATTCTGTATCTAAATTCAATGAATCGCATAATGTGTCTGTATCCTGTTTTGTGTTCTAAATAAATAAAAATAAAACCATTGACTCGCCGGTCTAGCCGTTTAGGAGTTTAGGTACCAGACAGAGATTGTGGGTTCGATACCCACTGGTGGCCGCAACATCTCGGGACAAAGTAGCCACAATGATAGCTGCCCGACGTTAGGAGTTGCCACCAAAAGAAGAAGGTTCGGTAATAGGGTAGTTTCCAGGGTCAAAATAATTAAATTCTATTTAGTCCGTATTTTAGATCATAAAAAAATATTGGACACGTATTTTTTCTTTTTTCGATTAAACAAACAATAACAAAGATATAGCCCATTAAAGTTACGTGTGACGTCACTCCGTGCTAAAAAATGCAGCACGGCGTGACGTCACACGTAACTTTAATGGGTTATCTTTGTAATTTTTGGTCTAATTTACAAATAAAAAAATGCGTGTCCCTTATTTTTGAATAATCTAAAAGACGGACTAATTAATTTTTTTAGGGCAACTAGCCCATTCTACTCGTCAGTCTATATTCCGTTCCACATGTCAAGCTCCTCCTTCCTCCGAAACGGCTTGACCGATTTTGATGAAATCTTTCTAATATATAAAATTCTCGCACGACTCCTCTTAAACTGCTTGACCGATTTTGATGAAACTTTATATTTATATTCGGTAGGTCTGCGAATCATCATCATCATTATTCAGCCACAAGAAGTCCACTGCTGGACATAAGCCTCCTCCATGGATTTCCAAAAAGACCGGTCTGTGAATAGGTTCTCTATTTTTCATACCCCTAAATGATACGGGCGGTCTACTAGAAATATTTTATCTGCCAAAACAACGTTTGCCGGGTCGGCTATTTCTATT
The DNA here is from genome assembly GCA_947310845.1 of Yponomeuta plumbellus. Lineage (NCBI taxonomy): Eukaryota > Metazoa > Arthropoda > Insecta > Lepidoptera > Yponomeutidae > Yponomeuta > Yponomeuta plumbellus. Next base: position 2,394,386 of record OX371219.1, read on the forward strand.
GGAATTGGTTCCAGCCAAATGGGGCTTTATTCTGTTAATGGATTGCAGTTCGATGACAGATACACGGTCGGGTCACGTGACGTGTTTTTTCATACCATTGACGCCTTGATTGTTGATATGTGTGCGCGAGTAGACTTAAAGCTGAAATGAAACTGAATCGCCATGATCATGCAGTTTTCATTGTACTATAATGCATTAGCAGAATCTAGGACCAGATCAGTCGTGGAAGGACGTAGTTTAGCAAAAAGATTCCAACCCACAAAATTGTCATTTTTGAGTTGAATATACCAAAATGATCACTGTGCTCTATATTTTAAGTATCAAAGACTTTCATAGCGATCCGATGAGTATGTGCAATGTTATCATCATCAACCCATTATGTCCCCACCGAGGGGCACAGGTCTCTTTCCTGAGGAAGGTAGCCATACTCCACCACGGGGGCCAAGTCCGGATTGGTGATGATGTATGGAGAGCGTAAATCAGCTTAAGCCCGACTTGCACCACCGGCTAAAATCCGTTTAGCGTTAAATAGAATTTTGACAGATAGTGTATGGCGGAACTGTCAAACTTAGGGTGAAGCCAAACGAGCGTAATTTTTTGAGTTGTGAGTCGCGCAATTTCGGTCGCGTAATCATTTTCAGCGCAACTCATTTTGCGTCGCCGTGTGGCAAAAAGGGGTTTTTGTATGAAACCGAATGTAGCAGAAATTACGCGACCGACATTGCGCGACTCACAACTCAAAAAATTACGCTCGTTTGGCTTCACCCTAAAAGTTAAATGGATTTTAGTCGGTGGTGCAAGTCGGCCTAAACTTAACAAGTCAAATATCTCAAAACTCACTTTGTGGTGGCTGGAACGTTTTTGCTAAACAACGTCCAATTTAAATATGTTCGTGTGGCACCTTTGTGTCTTCGCAAAAGGACAGTCCTGAAGGTGTGACGTGCGCGGGCGCAGGTAGCGACCTTCGGGTTCATCGCACCCGCGCACTATAAATACGCGCGCGGACCCACGTCTGCGCGCGCGCATTATAAATAAGAGACTCACGCGTCGGCGCGGACGAGTCTTCGATGTCCAGGGCCCATCTCTTCTGAACTACAATTCTTGTCTATGACAAATCAAATCGAATCGCTCGTAGCTCCGGCCGCCCGAGTGATCTTAAACGATCACGAAGGTTAAGCAACATAGGGCGCGTTCAGTGCATGGATTTTCCGAGCGGTCCGCCCGTCCGCTGCCGTCCTCATAATGGCAGTCGTTAAGCCAAGTCAGAGGCGTTAGGGCGGCTTGAAAACTTCTGACAGTAAGACCAGCCACTAGTCTTACAAGCCTCCACCAATCCGGACCTGGCTCCCGTGGTGGAGTATGGCCTATACCTTCCTCAGGGAAGAGACCCGTGCCCCTCGGTGGGGACATAATTGGTTGATGATGATGATGACAAATCAATGTGCATTTCAAAGTCGATTAATACCAGATCATCGATACATACGACCTGTTTCTACATTCATAATTTCACTAAGTAAATACTTAAGTAACGTCCTGTCATGCTCTTTTCTGAGAAATTTTACGGGACAGCACTACTCTTGAGTAGTTACTAAGCGAAATTATCAATTCCGGTACCTTGGAACTAAGCTAACAAAGAAACTGTTTGATTAACAAACTTTCAAACTTGATTTGTTGAACACTAGACACAATTCTCCTCGGAATACATTTATTAAAAATAAAACCCCAGGTCTTGGATGTTTACATGTTTGTGACGTCGCTGTTTCTGGTTCCCACGACACAGGATTTCCTAGTGTGGGGCCAGAAGCAATGTATGTGCTATGTAAATGTTTATGTTTTGTATTAATCTACTCTTTAACACCAGACATCTGTGTCTTCCAAATCACATGTGCTTCGTCCTAGCCACACTTTCGTAGCCACTCTGCGGTGGCCGCAACTGTCGCGACATGTGTTCTCAACGCAAGGAGGGTGAAAGTCTGGCGCTGCCCACACAGAAGGGACGTGGGGACGCCCGTCTCATCTGCGTGGGCTTTGTCGCGTCCGTCCCTTCAGTAAACGCTTTACCAACAACGAAACAGTCAATTATGATTTACTATTTTTATACCGGATACAGTCTGTTAGCTTTTAGAATATACCTCGGGCTCTAGAGTAGGCTTCGGTTTTCGCCGAAAGCACTCGAGTGTAATACTACTTCCTGCTCTGTATAAGTGAAATTAAGTGTCATATTAGTTCCGATTTAGAAATTAAGTGTCGTATTAGTACCGTTATTTCTATTACACGAATACCTCTCTGGCGCAGTGGTTAGCGCATCTGCCTACCATGCGAGGAGCTTGGGTTCGAATCCACCCAGGTCTTGGATGTTTATATGTTTGTGACGTCGCTGTTTCTGGTTCCCACGACACAGGGTATCCTAGTGTGAGGCCAGAAGCAATGTATGTGCCTGTAGGTAGCGCTATATGAAGCCAAAGCTAGCCGAGTATCTCTTTCTAAAGCACGATGCTACTTTTAAACGGCCTGGTACTGTAAGAAAACGAAGACGCGTTTCGCCTCTAACACGAGGCATCCTTGACTTGTGAGCCTGAGGATGCCTCAGAGTAGTGACAACAGAGTAATTTAATGCTATTATGGATTTGTGCAAAGTAACGCCTAATTTCATACAATATAATATAAAAAAAATATCCTGTTTCCTTGTATATATTTATAAACTTTTTCTGTATATTGGTGAGACGAAATAGCTGGCGTTGTACAGCACACGATTGTTTAATTGAATTTCTCATGTGTGGGCAGAGCCTTCGGTCTCAAGCCCCAAGGCGCGGCACAAAGGTGCTTTGTTAAGGCAAATAGTAATGAGACTTGTTCGCTTGTTCGAAAGAACAATGCGAAACGAGTTTGTTTTTCGATAAAAATATTGAAACAGTCGGCGGGAAAAATACTGAGAAAATATTCCGTCTCGAAAGAATAACCTTGGGTTTCGGTCGTCCGGCCAGGGAGCAATTACGTAAGACTCCACTGTATGGAGTTGTCTGATGTAGCCCTTTTGTTCCCTGTACGACACACCACCTTATGTCACACGTTACATTCTGGGACTTTTTTTTTCACAATAGGTTTCTCATACTCCTACTCCGAACTGTCATAATTAATATACGTTCTTATTTTGACCCTTTCGGTTTATCGGCCCCAGTCGGCAGCAAACTGATTGCCAACTGAGGACTCAGCCTAACAATGCGGCATAGATGCGGAATTCAACCCACTATACTAGCTACCTGCATAAACTCCTAGACACGTCCCTGAGGGGCAGACAAGGACCCGAATAAGCTCAGAAAATCCATAGCCACCGTGCTCAAACTTCTAGTCCATCAGACCCGAACATTCCTTCCTCGAAACCCACCGTCACCCGGTCGTTCCAAAACCACCCCAAGCCCCAGCACTTAAAGCTGAGAACAGCTTCTCGCCCTGAGCACACCTGCAAAGATTCGGTCCCTACAAAAAGATACACGGGGCAAAAAAGAACGGACTACCTGGAGGCACAAACCTGAGCTTTTTGTAGGTACTTGGTTCGGGGGAGGTGAGAAAAAATCTGACGAAGGTTCAACCGATAGACATGGATCTATCTCTAGATAGATAGGAGATAGATGAAAACACGGGCTTAATTTGATTTGTGATGGCTGACCCCCGCGCTATGCTTGTAAGTGCTGTTCTTGTGTCTGGACCCAGCATTGGTGTTTTTCCTACTTCCGTACGAAGATTTACGTCAATCTTGAATCGCTCGAACCCGGCCGCCCGAGTGATCTTAAACGATGACGAAGGTTAAGTTATTCCCACGACACAGGGTATCCTCGTGTAAGGCCAGAAGCAATGTATGTGCCTGTATGTAAATGATATGTTATGTAATATAGGGCGCATTTAGTGTCTGGATGGGTGACCGTTCTATGACTAGCGCTAGTGGCATTTTTCCGAGCGGTTCCGTGCTTCGCAAGACACGTTAAGGAGTTGGTCCTGGCTGCCGATAGATGGTAGTCGTTAAGCCAAGTCAGAGGCCTTAGGGCGGCTTGAAAACTTTTGACAGTAAGACCAGCCACTAGTCTTACAAGCCTCCACCAATCCTGACTTGGCCCACGTGGTGGAGTATGGCCTACACCTTCCTCAGGGAAGAGACCCGTGCCCCTCGGTGGAGACATAATGGGTTGATGATGATGATGATGATGAATACGCGAAATAAAATAAAACACTTCCGTATTGATTACATTAATTTTGTGCTCTAATGCCCGTTTTCACTGACCATAGGATGCGCCTAATCAGATGCCTAAATTTTCAGGAGTTGCCTAGGGCAAAAACACGTTTCACTAACCCTAAGTCACGACTAACGACGTTAGGCATCACCTAAAGTTACGACACCGATTTGGGAGGGCGTAGTGCTAGGTGCCCCTAAAGTGACAACAACTAGTTATTGTTCTGTGTTGAAGTATAAAACCATGGACAACTGACAACATTATACACAACTTACATTGACATTGACGGGTAACATTATACATAACTGTACAGCGCCACCAAGTTATCTGTTCAGGTGGGAAAAATTGTAACTAACATATAAATTGTAAATCCTGTTCCCCATTTTTTGTTTTATTTATTCACTTACTAAGATTTATAGATATATTTTCATTAAAACTGAAAGACCGGTTAAAATATTCTCATTTGTCTAGGTAAATTCCTCAAATTTTCCTACTAAATTCTCCACTAGCGCCGCTATCAACTGAACAGATAAGATGGTGGCACTGTAGGTACATTGACATTCAACAAGCAGAATGTAAATTCTTTACGTTGAAATAAATTTTTGATTTTGATTTTGACAAAAAACTAGACTACTCTTATGGTAGGACCAACCTATTAAAAATCTATTGGTGAAACGAAACTTTATGCTAAGCATTGCCCTACATTAGGAGTTATTTAGTAAGGCGCTTCCTAGTTTGTCGTCAGTGAAAACGGGCATAAGATTCTTAAGTCTTAAGGAACTTCATACTAAGTAACCGTTTGAGAGCCGATATCTGATGAAAAAAATTCACTAAGTAAATACTTGAGTAACTGTCACGCTCTTTTCTGAGAAATTTGACGAGAGAGCACTACAGATAAGTAGTTATTTATCGACATTTTCAATTCAGAAATAGTACCCAAAACGCAAAGCCCACAGAATAAAAAGTACGCGGTTCCATTCCCATTTTCCCATTATGAAGCAACAGAATGTCGTTGCTAAATAATTCTACGACATCAAAAGTGCCTATGAAGTGCGATACCCGCCTTTAGGTAGTAGCAACAAGAGCCAATATTGTGTAGCCTCCGTCACATCTGGATTTACTGCAACCACAGCATGACAACACAAGTCGGGGACTTTGAGCATTCCTAAGATGACTGAGCTGTGTCACAGTTTCAATAAGAAGCATTGAACTTCCTACTAACGTCCGAAACTCGCCTATACAATATACAAAACTACGAAACGCGAGATCTCGGTGGGCCTCTGGTCACACGCAGTGCGATGTCCACCGCGCGTGAGTGCAAACGGGCGACGCGTCGGATCGGGTAGCTAGATGAAAATGAGATTTGTCTTTCTGCTACATTGTGTGTAGAAACTAGACGTATTATTTCGTATCTACTTATTAGACTTTATACTAAAAAAGCAGATAAATACCTGGTAAATGAGACGACAATATTTAAATGAGGCAGTATCGAATTCGAAACACGAGCGCGTCAACCCTGTGTCGCGCCTACTCCGATCGAGCGAGCGAAGGTAGTTGAGCGAAGTTACCTACTGGGTGTTCATTAGACTGTGGCTGTGTTGCATACTGCATAGAATTCGTACTATACTCAGTTCCACAAGTCTAACTCCTAGATCTAACCTATAGATCTTGTCCAGGTGATCCTGTCTTCATCATCATCATAAACCCATTATGCCCCCACCGAGGGCACGTGTCTCTTCCCTAAGGAAGGTATGGGCCATACTTCACCACGGGGGCCAAGTCCGGATTGGTGGAGGCTTGTAGTACTAGTGGCTGGTCTTACTGTCAGAAGTTTTCAAGCCGCCCTAAGGCCTCTGACTTGGCTTAACGACTGCCATCTATCGACGGCAGCCGGCACCAACTGCTTAACGTGCCTTGTGAAGCACGGAACCGCTCTGAAAATGCCACTACCGTTAGTCACAGGACGGTTACCCATCCATGCACAAGCGCGCCCTATGTTGCTTAAACTTCGTGATCGTTTAAGATCACCCAGGCAGCCGGGGCAGTATAGTTCATCGCTATAATGTACTTGTGTCTTCATTGTGTTTCTGTGACAATACTAATAAAATCTTTCTTTCCTTCTTTCTTTCTATAATATATTCATACATTCACCTTAAGCCGTGCAGCTTCTCGTCTAATTTTGTTCTATTTATTCACCCCAAAATTGCTTGGGAGGGAACCTAGCTAGAGCTTGGTCCCGGTTCACCGGCGAAGGGATTACTTCCTCTTTCCGGAGGGACGGAGCGTCGTGTGGGCTGGGGCCCCCATGCCATAGAGCCCCCAGCCGTGACGTCACACCCTAGTCCCACAGAGTCTTTGGGACTGAAGCGTGACGTCATGCCAAGCGTGCCACGAATCTAAGCTGAGTCAGCTGTCTTTTGTGGCACACCACAGACTACATGTATGGTTTTGTTTTTTTTTCTGTCGCCTGGCTCTGTCGCTTTGTCTCTGTGATACAGTGTCTTGTTGGTATAATAGTTTTTCTTATAAGAACGATTTTAGCAAGCGAAAATATATTCCACCTCGCTCGCTCGGAATCGCTCGTAGCCCCGGCTGCCTGAGTGATCTTAAACGATCACGAAGGTTAAGCAACATAGGGTGCGTTCAGTGCATGGATGGCTGACCGTTCTATGACTAACGCTAGTGGCATTTTTCCGAGCGGTTCCGTGCTTCGCAAGGCACGTTAAGCAGTTGGTGCCGGCTGCCGTCGATAGATCGCAGTCGTTAACCCAAGTCAGAGGCCTTAGGGCGGCTTGAAAACTTCTGTCAGTAAGACCAGCCACTAGTCTTACAAGCCTCCACCAATCCGGACTTGGCCCCTGTGGTTGTGTATGGCCTATACCTTCCTCGGGAAAGAGACCCGTGCCCCTCGTTGGGGACATAATGGGTTGATTATGACTTTCGACTAGTTGAGCCTTGTACATGAATCTAGCTAACTAAGGCATGCACCGCAATTTGTATGTCGTGAGAACGCAAGTGGCCAGGCATTTGTTGATGCGCTAGTGTGTCGTCCGCCCGTTGTGGTGTGGAACGATCTAAGTATCTCGTATCGAATTTATTATTAAGTCATTAATAATGCAGTTTATCGTAATTAAAAGAACATCGCCTCAAACTATAGCTAACGATGTCAAAGTCGTAAAATAGTAAAGTAGTATCGTGCGTAGCTTATCCGTTTTGCCTTGATTAAAAGTCAAAAGTCGTGCGCAAATGCATTATCCTCGGCGGTCGTGATTGAAGGTTGCGTGCGCAATTTTGGCCATCCGTCTGGGGTTGCCAGATGTTTTGCTTTAGCTGGGCATGTGATCTTTTTTACAAAATTTAAATTCAAATATTTTTATTTACAGTTAAAACACAAACTAGAATCACTACTAAATAGTAACAGGACAATGACATCACAACATCGAAATACGTTCACTCAGACTCATAGTTCAGAACACAGTCAATTGAAATGCATCATATTCAAATATTTTATTCATAATAAAAATAAAATGTTTACTTCATGAACGGCAAAGTTGTTAGTTTCACAATTAATAGATTATATGGAGAAGAAGCTAATAAAGAAACTCTACATTTATTGTTTTCAAAACAGTTTTAGCCTCAAAATGCTATCTTGGGCAATATGGCGTCGCACAGGAATTATGAGGTCAGTAAACAAAACAATGAACGCAATAACAACATTAATGACAGATGCAATTTTTACTGACCTGTGACGTCAATTTCGATACAAAAGCTGCAGATACATAATTATCAAATTTTATCCTGAGGTAGTTTTATAAATACACAATCATTTTTTTTTTACTTAATTTTGTCTTAAAGCTGTTTTTCTCACAATTTATACGATAGGTATAAATAATACTGTTTTTTACACACTGTCAAATAGCCTATTACTAAGGTTTGCTGGATGAAAATGCTTCTTGCTTTAAGCACGCCTTTATGAATTTCCTTTTGTAGTTAGTGCACTAAAGAATTTGAATAAAATAATAAAATTATGGAGTGGGACTTTTAGTTTTAGGGCCTGGCAACACTACGTCAGCTCGCTGTTTCTCGGCCGTTTTTGCATTATTGGGCGTTTCCGCAGTCAGGTAGTGTACCCAAAAGCCTGCTTCGCAGAATTCCACGGAATTCGGAGCGCTTTTTAGGGTCCCGTACTCGAAGTTGCCGAACGGAGCCCTACTATTTTATGGTTTTACTATAACCTGTGGAACTTTTGGTGGTGGCCCTCCACTGCTCCGGTCCGGCGGAACCGGAATCAGTCGTGAGAAAAATATCGGATGCCGGATTATGCTTCTCCACTTCATCCGACTATATTCGGCAATGGACGTGACGCAGTGCTTTATTAAAAATCCTCGGTTTTTCTATTCGAGGCAGGGGACGTGTTCCACACATTCTTTTATTCTAATAAAATAGTATGGGAAATAATAGTATGTGTGGAATTAATTAGTATGGGAACATTTTTGGGTTGTATGCGCGGTGCAACAACGTGTATTGTTTTTGTACGTAGATCACTTCGGACCGGTAAAATACCGTTCCGCGATCTAGCAAAATATCGGACCGTTAAAAACCGGATGCCGGAGTAGTGGAGAAGCTTATTAGTATTCTTGTGTGTTTCTAAATCGGATCGGTAATTAACGTTTGCCGGACCGGAGCAGTGGAGAAAGGCCCTAACAATGGTTTTCGATAAGCTATGACACAGTGTGAAAAATAAAGTAATGTTTATAGGTACATCAAATTCTCGTGTCACCGTGTTAGTGCGCATATTTACTCATCCGAAACGGCCTGTTATTCGGTAGGTCTGAGAATAAATAGGTTGTTATCTATTTTTCATAGCCCTAAGTAGAAATAATATGGCGAGGCAACGCTTTACGGCATATTACTATATAAAAAAATAAAAATAAAATTTGTTTTACTATTTCATAATTATTATACAAGTATCTGGGGGCCGAGGGTAGTGGAAAAAAAATGCAGTGGGGAAAAAAAAATCACTGAGCATCTTTTCTCAAATCGCCTCAAATCTGACACAAAAGTTGGTAAGAATATCTATCTAAGAAGCTCAAAACGGAGCTCAATCAACACTTGCTAGTACTTCGGTGATCTGTCAGGATCTGCCTACCCCTCTGGGTTACAGGCGTGAGCTTATGTATGTATTACAGAACGGATTCCCCGGTCCACAAGCCCGAATAGCACGGTCGGCCGGTTTTTTCATTTTACTGTTCCAAAAACGAAAAGGCGTGTAGTAACGGTGCTTTCCTTACGGAGGCTTGTTCAGGGCGCTTTTAAACTGTCTGCCGTCGTGAATTTCATTGACCACCTCCCTCTGAAATGGTTGGGACTGCGTTATGCTCGTGAACTGATGAAATGACGTTATCATCATAAATCATCATCAACCCATTATGTCCCCACTGAGGGGCACGGGTCACTTCCCTGAGGAAGGTATAGGCCATACTCCACCACGGGGGCCAAGTCTGGATTGGTGGAGGCTTGTTAGACTAGTGGCTGGTCTTACTGTCAGAAGTTTTCAAGCCGCCCTAAGGCCTCTGACTTGGCTTAACGACTGCCATCTAGCGACGGCAGCCGGCACCAACTGCTTAACGTGCCTTGCGAAGCACGGAACCGCTCAGAAAAATGCCACTATAGCGTTAGTCATAGACGGTGACCCATCCATAGACTGAACGCGCATAGACTGAACCTTATAATGACGTTATAACCAGAGTTATCTACAGTGATCTAAGTTCGTCGAGTCAAGCTGGCTTTCCACGGTCCGCAATATCGCGGACGGACGCGCAGATAGACGACGCAGGTCAGTTGGAAGAGCCTCTCGTGGGGCGTGGCTGTCCGTAGTCGTCGGCCGTCCGCGTCCGTCCGCGATATCACGGACCGTGGGACCAGCTTTACTTAGATCGGTCTGGCAACTCTGGCGCAGTGCTGCAAACTCCAGGTTTGCAAACCAGGAGACAGTAATAAAAATCAGGAGAAAAATTGCGTACCTTTTTTTTTCAAAATAAGCAAATAAAATGTTAGTGGAGATTGATAAGAAAACACCACATACAACCCATGCATTTAATGTGCAAACAAAAAACATGAAATATGTGCAATTTTGCCAACAGAAAAGGTTAGGGTAAGAGCTTGCATTCTCCTATCGTCATAATAATACGTATTTTTAATAATACGAATAATATGTTAGCGGGCGTTTTATTGACATGTTTTATTGTATGAATAATAAAATTCAAAACAATCTGCATTTTTATTCACGTCCTATGAATGACCAAAATATTTTAGCACATTCACTTTAATCTGGTAACATTCACGCACACAAAGAAATAAAAAAAAACATCCACAAAATAATCACTCACCTCATTTGAAAAGAAAACGTTCCGTTCGACGCGATGTGTAGTTGTGTTCTGTGGACTGAACTGATTTTGAGCTCAACTCAACAGAACGTTCCGTTTCATTATGTTCGTTCAATAACCTAACAAAGGTGGAGTATGCAGAAATGTAGTGGCTACTTGTCCAAATTCAGGAGATTTTACTCAATTCTACAAATAAAACAGTAGATCAGGAGACAGTGCTTAAAATCAGGAAATCTCCTGATAAATCAGTAGAGTTTGCAGCACTGCTCTGGCGTACCTTAACTTTGCATGCCGCACCAATTCTATAGTGAGATGTTGTCGTCTCTCAATAGAGTTAGCCCTGAAGACCATTTAGATTAGTGTGGCATGGAAGATTATGGTTTTTCTATGCCTACCACCGCTTTTTTCCTCCTCATCCAGCCCTTATATTACGTAACTTTCCACTCTATCGGTTTAAGCATTTAGACAACTCGAAAGAGTCAAAATAAGAATGTTTAGGACAGTTCGGAGTAAGAGTATGAGATTCCTACTTGAAATAAGTCCCAGACTGTGACAGTGTGACATAAGGTTGAGTGACTTACCGGGAACAAAGGGCTAAATCAGACAACTCCATATAGTGGAGTCTTGCGCAATTGCACCCCAGCTCCGCTTGTTACCAATGTTTATTTTGTTAACCTATCCGTGTTTATTTCTTCATTGCAAACTCAACATTGACGGGTAAAGTAAACGATCCCACGCTACGGAGTTTTTATACGTCAGGCCCGACCGGTCGATACGACCTTGCCTTGCCTACACACGATACTAAGATTATCTGCCATCGCACGGTTTTACACCGGACGGTTACGGCGACGGCGCGACATCTGATTTGATAGATTTATCGCGGCGTTGGACGGCGGTCGCTTGAATAATAACTGTTTTTTAACGAAATAAACTGACTTGAAAAAAAATCACTAAAAACAAGAATCAGATGCCACTAGCGCTAGTCATAGACGGTCACCCGTCCATGCACTGAACTCGCCCTATGATGCTAACTTTCGTGATCGTTTAAGATCACTCAGGCGACCGGTGCTACGAGCGGTTCAACAACTACAACTTTACTGTGGTGTGTCATCATCATCATCATCGGCCTACAGTTGTCCACTGCTGGACATTGGGCTCTCCCATTGCACGCCACTGAGCACGATCCTCGGCTACTCTCATCCAGCTCTTGCCAGCCGCCTAGCGAAGATCATCGCTCCACCGAGTCTGAGGACGTCCTACACTACGTTTACCGATCCGCGGTCTCCACTCAAGAACTCTTCTACCCCATCGGTTCTGTGTACTGTGACGGAATGCGCCGTAGTTCACATTGGACCTGCCGGCGCCTCAGGGCGTGAGGGTTTAAACAAGATGTCGTGCCGCTCGCTACCCTTTTCGTGCAGTTTAAAACCAACCATTTTAGCACATCAGCCGTAGTGTCGAGCACGATAGCACAACCGTTGAGCCCAGTAATGTATTTCAACGTAAAGAATTTACATTCCGTTTGTTGAATGTCAATGCACATATTTATAATGTTAGGCGCTGCCTTGGGGGCGAAAGAAGTGGAGAAAAAGGCAGCAAAAAAAAACTCCACACTCTTACCATCTTTTCCCAAATCAGCTAAATGTAACACATACCTAAGTTGGTACGAATATGTATGTATGTATTCGGCTAGTTATACATTTTACGCTAACATTTTGTGCTGTATTATAACCCTCATTGAGGCCATTTATGCAAATAAAATACGTACGACAGCCTTCAATGCAAGGGATTCACACCTACGACATTTTGTTTGGTACAGTCGACAGCACGTCAGTCTTCACATTTTAGTTGCAAAGTCGCCCCTAACGCAACGGTGTAGAGTACATGGGTATATACCATGATGTGCTGTCGACTGTACCTCTCGTCAGCGAGGCAGTAACACCAGCGTGAAAACTGCACCAGTGGCCAAGACCCGCGCCTGCCAACTGGCAGTTCGAGTCAGAGGGTCAAAGGGTCTGGTCGTGGTTTCCTACCGCGGCGGCCATGATGGCGTGACGTCACAGTACGTCACGGAAGTCGCAACTTTAGTGCAGTGATTAATTATTTGAGACGCTCGATTAAAACAAAAATTTCAAAAAGATTCGGAAAATGTATTTCTTTTAATCATTTACTAGTCATTTACTTACAATTTTTAAATAGATGAAACATAAAAAGAGTGCTCTGAAATGTGACGTCACAAGTAAGTATTTTCATACAAAATTCCGTTTTACAAGTAACTCATTTGACATCCTGTCAAATACCCAATTAGGCAGAAGGATTAGCATCCAATGCTGGAAAATAAATCATCATCATGTACCCTAAAATGACTTTTTTTTTTTTTTTTTTTTTTTTTTATTTGGGACAATAAACAGCTACACAATATAAAATTATTAACAAATATAGTTGTAGACTTTTCCACGTGACTTTTCCACAATATCTGCGTCATTAAAAAAAAGAAACCCAGGTCTTGGATGTTTACATGTTTGTGACGTCGCTGTTTCTGGTTCCCACGACACAGGGTATCCTAGTGTGGGGCCAGAAGCAAAGTATGTGCATGTATGTAAATGTTATGTTATGTTATGTTATTAGCAGCCTTTCAGTCTCCCACGCGGGTGTTGACGCATTGATGGTGTTGTATAACCCCCTTTTATTGCAATGTTGCAATGGACCTGCTGTGTTCTTGAGCAAACTTGGCTTGACTCATTAGTTTTGACTGTAGGTTGTTCTTGAGTAATTTTTGGCTGTAGATTATTCTTGAGGAATCGCTCGTATCCTGGGCTGCCTGAGTGATCTTAAACGATCACTAAGCTTAAGCAAAATACGGCGCGCTCAGTCCATTGATGGGTCACCGTCTATGACTAACGCTAGTGGCATTTACCCGAGCGGTTCCGTGCTTCGCAAGGCACGTTAACCAGTTTGTGCCGGCTGCCGTCGATAGATGGCAGTCGTTAAGCCAAGTCAGAGACCTTAGGGCGGCTTGAAAACTTCTGACAGTAAGACCAGCCACTAGTCTTACAAGCCTCCACCAATCCGGACTTGGCCCCCGTGGTGGAGTATGGCTTATACCTTCCTCAGGGAAGAGACCCGTGCCCCTCGGTGGGGACATAATGGGTTGATGATGAAAATTTGCCTGACTCCTTAGTTTTGGCTGTAGGTTATTCTTGAGCAAACTTTGCCTGAATCATTAGTTTTGGCTGTAGGTTCATCATCGTCATCATTCAGCCACAAGAATTCCACTGCTGGACATAGGCCTCCTCCATGGATTTCCAAAAAGACCGGTTAGAAGCGGCTTGCATCCAGCGTCTTCCTGCCACTTGGATGAGATCGTCTGTCCATCTTGTGGCTGGTCGTCCTTCGCTTACCGATGTGTGGTCTCCATTCAAGAACCTGAGACTCCGCTGTCCGTCCGTCCGTCACCAGGCTGTATCTCATGAACCGTGGTAGTTAGACAGTTGAAAGTATTTCAGCGGATGTATTTCTGTTGCCGCTATAACAACAAGTACTAAAAAACTGATTAAAATTAATATTTGAGGGGGCTCCCATAAAAAAAAACGTGATTTTTTTGCTCGTTTTTGCTCGTGTATGCTGGCTCGCAGTAACTCACGCGACGGCGCAAGCCGAAAGCGCAGGGCTGCCAACCGTTACCACGGCTGAGCTAAATTCAAATATTTTATGCGTAAGATAAGAATATTCTTTATTGTACACGAGGAGAAACACAAACATAAAATATTTACAAGGTAACAGTACAATTGGCGGCCTTATTGCTAATAGCAATTTCTTCCAGACAACCCTATGATGGACATATAGATGGATGGATGCATAGTAAAAAACATAATGTTTACTTTATGAACGTCTAAGTTGTTAGTTACACAACTAATAGACTATGTGGAGAGGGCTAACAAAGAAACTCCACATTTACCTACCTGTTCTATTCAAATTCAATTCATATTCAGTTTCCTACTTAATTTGTCTAATGACACACACACTCGTGTAGTCGTGTGCTTTCGGCGAAAACCGAAGCCTACTCTAGAGCCCGAGGTATATCCTAAAAGCTAACAGACTATATGTGGTTTGTCATCAGGATTGTGGCAGGTGGCTGTCCCTGGTATCTACAACTCTGGGATACAGACGTGAGCGAATGCGTGCAAAAAATCTTATAAAATCAACGATTAGAAGACAATCCTGTCTGGTGTTAAACAGTAGAATAATATTAAATGTATTCAGAGGAGAATTTGTGTCTATACTTGAGCCATTACAAACGTGCGAACTGAGTGATAAACATTAGTATCAGACCTCTCTTTCACACATGTCATATAGGAGGCATATCAGGAATATCGGAACTCTCGCTCGCACTTTTATGACTCGGTTCGCACGTTTGTAATGGCTCAAGTATAGTGCATAATTGCACGAGTAATAATTTTTAAGTTTGAAAGTTCATTATTTAATAGTTCCGATATTTCTACTACACGAATATATCCGATTCTATCCGATAGTAGCCGAGGTATATTCAAAAAGCTAGCAGAGTGTACAGGTACCCACGCCGCCTTCTTTTTTAATTTATTTGTTAGAGCTACCAACCCTAGCTCAGCGCTACTCACTTTCTCAGCCGCGGTTAGCTTTCGACTGCTTATCAACCTTTCCATCGTCGTTGCAAAGTCACCCGTCATCATCATCAACCCATCATGTCCCCACCGAGGGGCACGGGTCTCTTCCCTGAGGAAGGTATAGGCCATACTCCGCCACGGGGGCCAAGCCCGGATTGGTCAAAACCTGAATACCGCTCGGGAGGGAATTGAACCCGGACGGTTTGAAAAATAAAACTAACACTATTTCTATTTAGAATCGCTCGTAGCCTGGGCTGTCTGAGTGATCTTAAACGATCACGAAGGTTAAGCAACATACGGCGCGTCCAGTCCATGGATGGGTCACCACCGTCTATGACTAACGCTAGTGGCATTTTTTTCCGAGCGATTCCGTGCTTCGCAAGGCACGTAAAGCAGTTGGTGCCGGCTGCCGTCGATAGATGGCAGTCGTTAAGCCAAGTCAGAGGCCTTAGAGCGGCTTGAAAACTTCTGACAGTAAGACCAGCCACTAGTCTTACAAGCCTCCACCAATCCGGAATTGGCCCCCGTGGTGGAGTATGGCCTATACCTCCCTCATGGAAGAGACCTATGCACCTAGGTGGGGGCATAATGGGTTGATGATGATGATTTCTATTTAGATATCGATTGTGTAGACCTTAAGCAGTAAATGCTACTATGAAACTTGATGTCTCAAACGAATAAAATGCATTGTTTTCACATTCTTTAATCTATTTTTGTAAGTGTTCGAAATGACAGCGTTCTGAATGAGCCGCCACCCTGTATATCAGTCCTCCTACCCATTTCGACCCAACACCTGAAATACCCATTGCGCCGCTCTTTTACAATCTATTCTGTACATTCCTTGTCAAATAGGAAATTATGGTCCCTCGGGTGGCAGCGGTTCCTGGCATTCCCACCTTTAACGCCTCGGCCTTAGGGATCAAAATTACACACGCTGACCCCACGCGGCATGGTGTTGCAAACACCTCCGCCGAAACGCACAAAAACCACCGCGGGGGCCACATCTGTTACTCCATTCACAAAACCCGACTCCTAACCCCTCGTAATAGAGTTCACAACCGTTTGGCAATAACTGACAATGCCTGAGGCCTTGTAACACTTACCACGCGTGGGTCCGCAGCTCCGCTCTCGCTGGTGGCCATTGATTCACAGTTGGAACCAATTTAGATTGAGCTGTGGGCAAGGCGGTTGGACATGGCCGCGGGCCGCTACGCTGGTTGGTCGCCGAAGGGTTTGCGGCTTGGGGCCAGCGCTTGGGGATCTGTGCCAATAGGTTTGGCACAAGGCCGCCGGAAACCGGCCACTGCCAGGGTCCGAGGGTCCGACCTCCGAGTGGAGGGAAATCGTGCCAAAAGAAGCTGTTGTTGTGTTCGGTGCGAAAAAGTGTTTTGTAAAGGACGCTGTTGAATCTAGTTAAGTGATTTCAAGGTCGTTGGTCTCGTTGCTTTTTGCGAGGGCTTAGAATCTAATGTCTAAAATTCGTGCTTGTGAGCCTGAGGATGCCTCGTGTTAGAGGCGAAACGCGTCTTGTCTCACACAAGTATTGCTGTCGGTGGTGGTGTGTTCGTGTCTTGCTTCTGCTTGAAAAAGTGGGAGGGAGGGCGGTGCATTAACTAACCGCATGGTGCTTGTGGGATACTGGCGGAATTTAGCAAAGTAATTTTATCAATTTAATCGTATAAAATTCTCGTGTTGCCGTATTAGTCCGCATACTCCTCCGAAACGGCTTGGCGATTTTGATTGAAACTATTTTTCATAGCCTTGTCTTACAAAACAACGTTTGCCGTGTGGTGCTCTGCAGCAGAGCACCTTAGAAGCTGACCATTTAGGTGTATCTTAAAAAGATGTACGTCAAACGTCAAACTTTCCTGAGTACATATTCTTTGTGGCTCTGCTAGAGAGTATGCTCCGCAGCAGAGCCACAATCAACGTCTATTTTATCATTACCTAATGCACGTACAGCCGATAACGGCATACGTACGTTATGTTCGTTTGATGTACATACTTTCAAGATATAAATGATCAAATTCTAAGGTGGTGGCTCTGCTGCAGAGCACCGCCCCGTTTGCCGGGTCAGCTAGTTTAAAATATCTTATTCTATTGCTTGTAAGGAACTTCACACACGGCAGCTATAATAAACATTACATCCCAGGATGTATAGCTTAGAGACCGCTCAGTACCTTTAAGATACAAAGATGTAAAGATGTATATTATAGCTGTCGTGTGTGGTCTCCTGACGATTTTTATGGAAAGATGTAATGAGATATATCGTGCTATATTATACATCATTACCTTATAGCCGCCGTGTGTGGAGTCCCTAAGGCACGTACAGCCGATAACGGCCGTACGTTATGTTCGTTTGACGTACATGCTTTCAAGAAAAATGATCAAATTCTAAGGTGGTGGCTCTGATGACGAGCACCACACCGTTTGCAGGGTCAGCTAGTATATTAGGTCATCATCATCATCATCATCATCAGCCCACTGCTGCCCACTGCTGGGTATAGGCCTTTTCCCCCAAATGCCATTTCACACGGTCTCTCGCCATTCGCATCCACGGACCTTCCGCGGCTTCCGCCGAGTATATTAGATATTTATATCTTATTCTATTGCTTGTATAATTCAGGTGCGTAATGTCGTATGTAGGCTTGTTAGTTGTGAAGAGGTGCAGTTCCCCTCGATGCTTGTTATTATTTTCGGCCAGTAACTATTCTAAATTTAATTAGTTTTTGACTATTGCTGAAGTGGTTGGACGTATCTGGATCCAGATAACCCTCAGCTTCCATACAAGGTGGACTAATATCATTCTTTATTCTTAGGTATCCATAAGAATAATTTAATAAATATACGAAAGGCACAATTATTATGTGAGTGTTATTTATTCCTAATGTATTTTTATATTTACTTTTTTAGACCTTATTTAAGACTTTCTATTTGCATTGTTCCCAGGTGCCTTTCTTTTATCTCATAAACATATTATACCATTGCCTCTGGATACCCCTCTTTTACTACTAAACCCCCATACTAAACCGCAACATAGTAATCTGCAGGCATGCTCTCCTGTAAAGTATAAAAATGACAAATCCGACCAAATGCATCTGACGTCGAGATAAAAAAAAGAATAAAATATGTTATGCACAGTAAAATATCTACTATAGGCTACCCTATCAATGTAGTCTAGAGCAACTCCGCCAGGCAATTCTCGACCTTCCTCCACAGCAATTGAGCGCTTTATTGACGTGTGACGGGGCCGGCGGGATGTTGAAGCGCGGATGTGCCAGCAATAGCGACAATTTATGTTGGAATTTTGCCTTCGGTGCTGCTTCCACACGTTGGACCGACGAGCTGTGATAGGGGAGTCGTAAAACGCTGGCCTCTCATTCGGCAGGTCGTGCGTTTGATTCCCCGCATCAAATTGGGAATTTAATTCGACGTAAAGAATTTACATTTTGTTTGTTTAATGTCAATGTACTTATAATGTTAATGTTAGCCAGAAAATGGCTCAAATTGTATGATTTCTTTGACGCGTTTTTTTTTTCATATTAACTCAATAAAAAGTAACATAATATATTGTATGTTTCTTGACCCTGAAGATTGTATTGTATCATATTTGTTGTAGGTTTTGGTAGCATCTACAATACATGTTACTTTTTATTGAGATAATATAAAAAAAATATGCGCCAAAGAAATTTCGTATTTCTGATCATCACCCAGTGGAGCTTTCTCCTTTCGGCAGCGAAAAACAACTCCACTCTGACCATCTTTTCTCAACAAAAAAAAACTTACGAATTAATACATTCTTCGCAGTACATAAAAGTATGTTTAGCTACAGTATTGGTGTAGAAAAGGGTTCATATTGACAATCAAGAGTTTACCGTTGCTCCCCACAGTAGACGATAACCTGTATCATCATCAACCCATTATGTCCCGACCAAGGGGCACGGGTCTCTTCCCTGAGGAAGTTATAGGCCATACTCCCCACGGGGGCCAAGTCCGGATTGGTGGAGGCTTGTAAGACTAGTGGCTGGTCTTACTGACAGAAGTTCTCAAGCCGCCTTACGGCCTCTGACTTGGCTTAACGACTGCCATCTATCGACGGGAGCCGGCACCAACTGCTTAACGTGCCTTGCGAAGCACTTAACCGCTCGGAAAAATGCCACTAGCGTTAGTCATAGACGGTGACCCATCCATGGACTGAACGCGCCGTATGTTGCTTAACCTTAGTGATCGTTTAAGATCACTCAGGCAGCCCAGGCTACGAGCGGTAACCTGTATAGCGAATCTAAATCTAATGCAATGTCATCAATTCATCATGCACCAATGACGTCGTTTTCTAAGTTACCTACGTGAAGTTACAGTTGCGATAAAACTCACTAAACTGAAGGAAAGCATCGTGTCGTGAGGATACCCTAGTGTCTGAGGTATTAAAGGGTATGTACCCTTAGCGGTTCCTTAAGTCCGTTTGTTAATTCGATGAAAAAAATGACTCTGTGTTACCTGTGTTCCTATAAAATATAGGTGTACTCAGTAGATTTTTTTTACCGTGAATAGAAGACTCATCATCATCAACGTCATCAAACCATTATGTCCCCACCGAGGGGCACGGGTCTCTTCCCTGAGGAAGGTATAGGCCATACTCAACCACGGGGGCCAAGTCCGGATTGGTGGAGGCTTGTAAGACTAGTGGCTGGTCTTACTGTCAGAAGTTTTCAAGCCTCATGTGACCAAAATCCTCATCACATCAAAGACATTAAAACTTTATTATTCATAAGAGCAAAGGGGGCCGTCCATAAATTACGTCATCGATTTTTTCAGATTTTAGACCCCCCCCCCCCCCCTATAATCATCCAATCGTCATTTCTTAATGACCCCCCCCCCCCCTTCTCCCAAAATTGACGTCATTACTAGTTTGACAAAATAAAACATTGCAGATTTGAGAAAAATAGGGTATTATATGATTAAAACACTTGGTTATAGAATCACCTTTTATTATTTTTACTTTGGCAATAATCATTGATATAATATAACTACTTATTTTTTACTTTTCTTTGGATAACTCCCACGGAGTTTTCACCCATTCTTTTAAATTCTGGATCACGGGTAATATCTCCGTATCCTCCCGATATTCGTTTTGGCTCGATTCATCCACGTCTTCAACCCACTCAACGTCAAGTGCCTGTCCCGTTACGCCGTCATGCAACTGTTGAAGGACACTAGGTGTGCTGGAAGAAATTTCTTTTTAGAAATAATCTTTTTGTACGTGAAAAATAAACTATAAATAAATAAATAAGAATGACGTCAATTTCGAAACACCCCCCCCCCCCCCATCTATCATTTACCGTCATCCGCAGACCAACCCCCCCCCCCCCCCCTAATTTAGAATGACGTAATATATGGACGGCCCCAAGTAAAAAAAAACACCTGCGTAGCATACACAATTTTAACTTGGTAGTAAAATGGGGTCATTTGGGTTTCGTACTACCAACACTCGGACGTTGACAGGCTTTGTGGATTCCGTTTTCATCCATCATGCGATCATGCCATCATGGCGTAAACCTCGATTTTTTGTAACAAATGTTTCCCGAACATCTGTTAGGGCTGGTTTACTAATGTATTGCCAAAAATCGTTTCCCAAAGTATTACTTCCCAAACTATTTTCCGCAAATTATCACTTGGCAAAAAAACATTTCTCAAAACAACTTAAAGCAAATAAACAGTTAGCAAAAGTTATTATGGCAAGTTATTGTTTACCAAATAAATACTTGGCCAAAATTCATTTTACCAAAGAGGCAACGAGAGGCAAGGTAAGAACGCATCAAAGTCGAGTCTGTTTTCGATCTTACATAGAGAACCTAACGCTCCGACGCGCTCCGCTTCGCTACGCGCGTCGTCGCACCTATATTTCTGTTGTCACGTATTCTTTACATCGCCGACCCCCCGTTCCATTATTTGAAAATAACACTTGCCAAAATAAAACGTTAGCATAATAAACGTTTGTCTTAATAAAACTTGACGCAGTAAAATTATGCGAAATGATAATTTGACCAAATTAATAAAATGCGAAATGAAAACTTGCTAAAGTTTCATTTGGGAAATGAAACTGATGCCATAAGTTTATTGGGAAGTAAAATTTGGCGAAAAATACTTTGGCTAAACGGCGGTATCCCGTTAGGGCTTAAGTTTCGTACAGGCCCCGTAAAATAAAGATATAATAATAACAGCCTTTGTTTTGTATTGATATGTCTACGTGACAGTTTTTTTTGCATTGAATAAAATAGCAAAATTCTAACTAGAACTAACTATGTATTATACAAAAAAAGACAATCAGTTCTGATTGACTCAACATTCTGTCCGAGCCTCGTTCGCTTGTGATTGGCTATAGTCTTGTCTAACACGTGATATTGGCGAAGTTGTACTGGACAATCAGTGCATTGAGTCCATAAAACAGAATTGAATTGAATATGCATTAAATTATACCTTTACAAAAGTATCTCTATTCCTTCAGGCTACGGGCGACTTAGCAACTAAATTGTAAAGATCAAACACAGAAGCTTGCTGTCGACAGTACATATTTAATTAACACTGTTCACAATCAGGAAGTTACAGCGAGGTCGATAACGTCATTTACTCGACTTCAAATCTTATTACGTAGCGCTTGAAGAGTGGTTTTAATAAATCAAAGTTCTTACAAATAAAAAATACTTTATTTGTGGAATGTACTTTCGGTACACTTTCTGAGGACTCCATGAACACCAACAAAAAATATGAGATGGTTTTCAGAGCAGCCTATTGTTGAAAAACCATGATACAAGCAAAACGCACACATGTGTCGTGATCGGTCAGCTGTGCGCGTTCGTAAACAAAACGTGTGCGCATGACGTCACGCTGTCTTCTCACGTTTCTATAGTCAAGTACCCAAGTAATAATAGCAGAAATCCGGCGTTTTACAACATTATAGCTTCAGATTCCGATTGGATATATGATTGTGATGTTACCTCTGACGCGGCTTAAGATATATGGTCATGCATGAGGACCAGAGCGGCCTATCTTCTTAGACAAAAGTTTTTAGAAAAAAAACTGAGCACTGATTTAAAATAATACTAGCTGTGCCCCGCGGTGTTACCCGCGGTTCATCGATTTTCCCGTAGGAATAAGATATTTCCCCGCGGTAAAACGTAGCCTATGTTTTAATCCAGGGTATCGGCTAACTCCATACCAAATTTTATTAAAATCCGTCCAGCCGTTTCAGCGCTAAAGACTGACAAACATATAAACACACACACAAACTTTCACGTTTATAATATTAGTGTGATAATTGTAACTTTGACTAATTAACATAAAATATTTGGCATTATTTTTTGCTGTCTTACGACCGCACTCAGAGACGTCATTTAACGTCATGTTCATTAAAAATTTTAATGATCGTCTTTATAATGCGTATTGATATAGGTGTTATTTTTCTTTCTTAACTAACCATTATAGTTAATAAATGTCTCTGTATACGGCAGTTACTCTTTTTTTATGTAATAGATATCCTTTATCTTTTAGTAATATTATTAACCCAAGTTAAGCCTGGTTAAGCCAAGTCAGAGCTTGAAAAGTTCTGACAGTAAGACCAGCCACTAGTCTTACAAGCCTCCACCAATCCGGACTTGGCCCCCGTGGTGGAGTATGGCCTATACCTTCCTCAGGGAAGAGACCCGTGCCCCTGGGTTGGGACATAATAGGATGATTAATGATAAAAATCTAAATGTCGCTGTTTCTGGTTCCCACGACACATAGTGTGGGGCCCGAAGCAATGTATGTGGCTGTATGTAAATGTTTATGTTCATGTTTCGTGTATTCCATTAAGAGGCATTCCTTTGTTTCACAGAAACTGGTAAAGGGACCGTTCAAACAGCTATGACATCATCGCTACGCATTGGCCGACTAACATACTTCCTCCGACATTGCACCACTCAATAATACTCTAACAAAGGGGTAAAAATACAACGTAAGCTTACGCTTGCATCCCAGAGGCGTAGGCAGAGACCAGAGACATCCAAGACCTGGGTATTTTTGTTTTTAACAATAAACATATAAAATAGGCTAGTTGCCCTAAAAATGTAATTAGTCTATCTTTTAGATTATAAATTCAAAAATAAGGGACACGTATTTTTTTATTTGTAAAATAGACCAAAAATGACAAAGATAAAAAAAAACAATAATGCTGCATTTTTTAGCACGGAGTTACGTCACACGTAACTTTAATGGGCTATATCTTTGTTATTTTTTGTTTAATCGAAAAAATAAAAAATATGTGTCCAATATTTTTTTATAATCTAAAGTACGGACTAAATTGAATTTAATTATTTTGACCCTGGACACTACCCTACTTCTGACAGTAAGACCAGCCACTAGTCTTACAAGCCTCCACCAATCCGGACTCGGCCCCCGTGGTGGAGTGTGGCCTATACCTTCCTCAGGGAAGAGACCCGTGCCTTTCGGTGGGGAAAATTCCAAATTGTATGTTGTAACTAACTGGTTTAATTTTTTTATCGATACAGTCAGAAGTTCAGGGAACAATCCCTAGTGCCACGGGTCCACGGGTAATTAAAATTACCCGTGGACCCGCTGATGGGTCGACCCACCGGGACCACGGGTAAACACTGTACATAATGGGTTGATGATGATTATGAATGGATACAATACAAAAGGAGACAAGAAAAATGTACGACTTGTGGTCGTTCTGCCGGTTCAGGTTTCCCCACGATGTTAAAGCGAGTGAATTTTTAAGGCTCGCCATGTTCTAAAAACGTCTCACGGCAGCTGCGTTGAACACCCATCGACCCCTATAGGCTCTGAAGATTGTAGTCTCCCCTTGCATTGAGATAAACCTATCCCTGTCTCCTTCACTCCGACCACGTGCGAGCGAGATGCATGACGTCCCTTTGGCGCCCCAAGGCTTGGTTTTGGTGATCCGCTCTTTTATACTATTTGTAAGACGTTGTAGTTCACCACGTGCAAGCGGGTTTCAAGACGTCCCTTTGCCTCGCCAAGGCTTCTGAGCCATTGGTGATCCGCCTTTTTATATTATTTGTAAGACGGTATAGGTCACTGGACTTTACTTACTAGGGTGGGGCCTGCTCAATAGCTTGTAAGGTTTCGTCAAGTCGTTTTAGACCTTATTTCCGAGTTGTTAAGGGGTTTTTTGGCGCGTGACGGTGTTATCAGGCTGTGCCAGTTGTAGATTGCGAGGAGATGACGAAAGGTAATGTTTCATAAGATTTTTGAGCTCTGCCTAGACTAGGGAATGTGATCCTGCAATAAATCCAGAGCCTATATTCTGCTAATGCATTTTGCCATCTCTCATCGTACTAGGAGAGAGACCCGTGCCCCTCGGTGGGGACATAATAGGTTGATGATGATGAAAGGTAAAAGTCATTAAGTGACATTTTGGTCTAAAATCTGTTTTTCGGTTCATTAAATACCAAAGGTTATCTATTAAAGGTAAAACTCATTATAATGCCAGCATTGCTTTATAGTGCAAGAGGATGCTGGAAGAATTCATTAGGTTACACAAATTTAAAAAAAAAAGGTAAGACTTACTAAGTAAATAGTGAGCGATACGATTAGGCTCATTTGCAGTTACTGAATGTGACGTTTATACCCACATTATATTAATTGTAAAACTATACTTGAGACACTACAAACGTGCGAACCGAGTCATAAAGATTTCTATCAGACCTCTCTCTCATATATATCAGATACATCTCTCAGCAATTTTCCATCGTAAGGTTGTCTGGAAGAAATTGGTTTTAGTAATAAGGTCGCCAATTGTACCATGAACCTTTGTACTTAAATATTTTGTGTTTCTTTTTGTTTTTCTAGTGTGCAATAAAGAATATTCTATTCTATTCTATTCTCTCTCACACATATAGGAGGCATACGAGTATAAGGCATATTGGAACTCTCGCTCGCACTTTTATGACTCGGTCCGCATGTTTGTAATGGCTCGATTATAAAAATTTTGACGTTCCTAAAGTAAACATTTGGTTTTTATTGTAAATAAAATATTGATGAATTTGAATTGATTGTGTTCTGAACAATGAGTCTGGGTGTACATAAGTCCATGGTTGTGATGTCATTGTCTTGTCATCATATCACAGAGTGATCTTAGTTTGGGACCAAGGCAAGTTTTGGGATATTTTTATAGCTCTTATGCACTTGAAATAGCTGCGAGAATCGAACGAAGGCTTGAATGCAAAAAGGATTTCTTTCCAGCCAACTGCGCGTGTAGTCGAACACACCTTTTACACTGTGCACTCTATTCCTTTGCGATACGGGCGTCTTTGCAACACAATTATAGGTCTACTGTATGTATGTATGTATTCAAAAAGTCCTCTATTATTCTGCGTCACATTTTCGGGGCATACGTCAAATTACAAAGGCATCCCCACAACTGTCACGGCTAATTCAGACGTAAACCTCACCGCTTAAGTGCCATTTTCGCTTGTCATCAAGCACGCTATTGTTTGTATATTCCGGCGGGCCTTGGGGGTCGTTCACCCCACCTCCTGCTACCTCCCTCTCTGTGGGGTGTGAGTTTTCTGGTGACCCTTTCTTTAGAACCATTTGGAGGGTGGGGCAGACCAGCGATACTTTTGTTTGGTAGCGCAGGGTTTTCTGTTAGCCTTTGCTTGTGGGCAAGTTTGAAGGGCAGGTTAAAAAGTTTTTTCTTTGGCTTTTTGTATACCTGCCGCCTATTGTACTACTAAAAAGTCCACGTCCCTACCAAATGCTTAGCAACTCAATCGGCGACTTCAGGTACGTAAGAAAAGTTGAGACGACTGCCACGTAAAGACTTCGTAGGATTTGATTTTCAGGTTTCCGTACTCCAAAGGGTAAGATTCATCATCATCATCATCAACCCATTATGTCCCCACCGAGGGGCACGGGTCTCTTCCCTGAGGAAGGTATAGGCCATACTCCACCACGGTGGCCAAGTCCGGATTGGTGGCGGCTTGTAAGACTAGTGGCTGGGCTTACTTTCAGAAGTTTTCAAGCCGCCCTAAGGCCTCTAACTTGGCTTAACGACTGCCATCTATCGGCGGCACCTGGCATCAACTGCTTAACGTGCCTTGCGAAGCACGGAACCGCTCGGGAAAATACCACTAGCGTTAGTCATAGAACGGTCACCCATCCATGCACTGAACGCGCCCTATGTTGCTTAACAGAATCAGAATCAGAAATTTATTTCAACGTAAAGAATTAACATTCTGCTTGTTGAATGTCAATGTACATACAGTTATGTATAATGTTAGCCGCTGCCTTGGGGCCGTCTGTAGTGGAGAAAAAGGCAGCGAAAAAAAAAACTCCACTCTGACCATCTTTTCTCAAATCACCTTAAAGCTAATACAAATCAAACCTACAAAATAATATATTGGATGTGTTGAACACTAGACACATTTATCCTCTGATTAAATTTCATATTAAACTACTATTTAATGCCATAAGTCCTTGTAACCTTCGCGTTTTTAACCAAGGGCCAAGACCTACATTTACATACAGGCGTATGCATTGCTTCTGGCCCCACACTAGGATACGCTGTGTCGTGGGAACCAGAAACAGCGACGTCACAAACATGTAAACATCCAAGACCTGGGTTTTTTTTCCCCAGCCGGAATTCGAACCCGGAACCCCTCGCATGGTAGTCAGATGCGCTAACCACTGCGCCACAGAGGTCGTCAAATAGCTAAATAATGATTTGGCGACCTCTGTGGCGTAACGGTTAGCGCTGCTTACCATGCGACAGGTCCCGGGTTCGATCCCCGGCTGGGGGGCTGGGGAGAAAAAAAAAACTCCAGGTCTTGGATGTTTACATGTTTGTGACGTCGCTGTTTCTGGTTCCCACGACACAGGGTATCCTAGTGTGGGGCCAGAAGCAATGTATGTGCCTGCTTGTAAATGTTTATGTTTAATTTATTTCTGTCAAATAGCCTATTTCACGATTCGTGGCCGTCCGGGTAACGGGAAAGCCGCACGGACTTGTCTCGTTTGGTCCCATTTGTGATGTGCCACAGTCACAGGCCGGACCGGTTTCTGCTGACATTCCATGACAGGGTCCACCTCCTTACTCTGCCAATTTTCGCACTCTTACGGCCTTCTTTGTAAAATCACAATGAGCCGTTTTCAGAACTAAAAAAAAAATCTAATGGCTGTCAAAGGAATGCGGTTTTGGACCTCGGCCCAATAGCCATGTGTGATACATCAACTCGGCGAGCTGTACAAAAGTTACTATGACGCCAACAGCCAAATGTTTGTCCTTTCGGAGTTATATTCCCTACATCAGTAACTACCAGCTAGACGGTCCGACGAGGTCCGCGATCTGGGAGTCTATCTGGACAGTAGGCTCAAATTCTCGCATCATATTGACATGAAAGTAAAAAAAGCTGCACAGATGCTGGGTTTCATTAAGCGCAATGCACGTGATTTTCGGCAACCGCTCACAAAACTAACCCTATACAACAGTCTAGTAAGAAGCAATCTCGAATACGCTAGTGTTGCTTGGAACCCCGTTTACAGCGAACCTTCACAACCTATTGAGCGCATACAACGTTCCTTCACAAGATACTTGGCTTTTGCTTTTCCGGGTATTTCCCACAGACAACCATGAAGATAGACTTTCCTTTTTCAAAATGTCCTCCCTCCGTAGCCGCCGCAAAACATTCGACATAATGTTTCTCCACAAGTTACTCCATGGTAGAATTGATTGCACCCACCTCTTAAACAAGATAAATTTATCCGTGCCACGTAAATTTCCAAGAAACCCAATATCGAAAACGTTTGCCATAGCGCCTTGCAAAACAAATTTAGGACTTCACCACCCATTGGCTAGAATGTGTTCCGAGTACAATAGGTTATATACCCAGTTCATTAATACACTTGATATATTTTCTCAATCCCACGCTGTGTTTAAACAAAATCTCGTAACTGTAATAAACAATTAGTAATCCAATTTAGTTTTATATCATTATATTATCTCAAGTTTTTTCTTTGGTATTCCACATTAGCTGAGCATTAACAGTAGGTACCTTAATTATGTTAAGGTTGTGCCTGGGTACCTAATTTAGTACCTAATTAATAAATTTTATTTTTTTTCTAACTTAAAAACTAATTTATGAAAACATATATTTGTTATATAGTTGCATGATCCGAAGCAAATATTGTCAAAGTTGTGCTTACCAATAAGTGGCAAACATTTATGTTCTAATACTATTATTAATTAAGTTTACCATTGCATGATTTGCTGTTGGTGTGCCTTATATATAAATAAATAAATATTGTATTGAAAAAAAAAACTAACATTTTCAATACAATATAACTCCAAAAGGACAAACATTTGGCTGTAATGCTGGCGTCATAGTAACTTTAAAAAAAAACTAACATATTCAATACAATACATATAACTCCGAAAAGACAAACATTTGGCTGTTGGCGTGATAGTAACTTTTATTCAACTCGCTGAGACCTATTCGATGATGTATCACACAATTCACACATGGCTATTGGGCGGAGGTCCAAAATTGCATTGCTTTGACAGCCGTTAGATTTTTTTTTAGTTCTTCTGAAAACGGCTCATTCCCCTAAAACCTGTACTATTATTCTGTGCCTCAACCTTTTTTTGACCTAACGAATGCCTCTGCGCAGTATTTCTCGCGCGTCTCAAGTAACTATGCGCTCGTGCGTCGCGTAAAAGGCCTTCCACACGATCGGAAAGACTCTCCGACCAAATGGCCTTGGTCGGGTTGGAATTCGTTCCACACGGTCGGACAACTTGACAACGTACCTACAGTCGATAGCACGTCATCATTCACATTTGAGTTGCAAAGTCGCCCGTAATGCAACGGGGCAGAGTGCATGGGTGTATAACATGATGTGCTCTCGACTGTACGAAACGACATCGGTGGCGCAGCGGTTAGCGCATCTGCTTACCATGTGAGAGATCCCGGTTGGGTACAAAAAAAAAGAAACACAGGTCTTGGATGTTTACATGCTTATGACGTCGCTGTTTCTGGTTCTCACGACACAGGGTATCCTAGTGTGGGACCAGAAGCGATGTATGTAAATGCAAGCCTGCATGTAAATGTTATTTTATGTGTAAATTGGTATGAATTCCGTCAACACCTCCCGTTCGCGGCTTTCAAAATGCGAACCCATTCCAACCATAATTCGAAACATAATTGGGTAGTTGACAAAATGTCAATTAAATTACTTTTAAAACGGAATTTTGTACCTATGAAAATACCGCATTATGAAGTCATTATTCAGAGCACTCTTTTTATGTTTCATCTATTTAACAATTGTAATAACTAATAATTAACTGAAAGAGATATATTTCCCGAAATATTTTGTTTTAGTCGAGCATATGAAGTAATTTATAGTTATTCGTGTCAACTACCGAATTCGAACTTACTGTCATAGACATACATCCGCCCGCAGCGACGGCCAACGGCACACTTAAGCGCTCGCGTCGGACGACAGCCTTCCACACGATCCATTCCGACCGCCAACACAGCGTGTTGTGATGGCTGCGCTTCCGATCAAGGCCGTTGGATTCCGACCAATATTTGGTTGGACAACCGGCTTCCACACGTGAAATTTTTACACCAACCCGACCAATGTCACCTTGTTCGGAGAATCTTTCCGATCGTGTGGAAGGCCTTTAAATTTCACTACCCCGCCCCTCCCGCATTGTCGGTGACGTCATCGCGTCATACGCGAGCCTACGCGATACGCCCCACTGACGTCAGTGGTCTAGTCCAGCGGTTCCTTAACTTTTAGGGTACCTTGAAACTTTCTGTTACTTCTTACCTACTTTTGTAAGAATATTAAATAATGTTTGACATGGTGCAAGTATTGGTTGCACTCATAGGTCTTGAGCTTCTTAGGTAGATGGGCATACATACCAACTTTGTGTTAGATTTAAGGTGATTTGAGAAAAGATGATATGCCCTTATATTACATAACTTTCCACTTTATCAGTGAGTATAAAGAGTCAAAATAAGAATGTATATTATGACGCTTCGGAGTAGGAGTATAAGTTACCTACTGGGAAAAGTCCCAGAATGTAACAGTGTGACATAAGGTGGTGTGACATCATCAACAACCCATTATGTCCCCACCGAGGGGCACGGGTCTCTTCCCTGAGGATGATATAGGCCATATCCATAATCCGGGCTTGGCCCCCGTGGTGGAGACCACGGGGGCCAAGCCCGGATTGGTGGAGAGGGCACAATCAGACAACTCCATATAGTGGAGTCTTACGTAATTGCACCCCAGAGTTGGTTTTTTTTTCGCTGCCTTTTTCTCCACTACATTCAGCCCCAAGGCAGCTGCTAACGTTGACTTTCTGTGAATATTTCAAGCGTCTACCTGTGTTGCCGTTATCAAAATTGCGTTTGTTGTCTGGGAGCCCCCTTAAATATTTATTTTGTTCTGTTTTTTTGTTGTTAGCGGCAACAGGAATACCTACATCATCTGTGAAAATTTCAACTGTCTAACTATGGGTCCCGATTCTGTTAGACCATTATAGTTCAATTACAATACGGTAGTTGACGCGACAAAGAATAAATTATTTGATATGCTGGATTAAAACAAAAATTACAAAATATTTCGGAAAATGTACCTATCTCTTTTAGTCAATTACTAGTTATTACAATTTGTAAATAGATGAAACATAAAAAGAGTGCTCTGAAATATGACTTCATAAACCGGTATTTTCATACAAAATTCCGTTTTAAAAGTAACTTATTTGACATTTTGTCAACTACCCAATTATACAGGGTGACATTTTCACCGGTACAATAAATCAACATACGTAATACTAAGTCCAAACTACAAATACCATCATTTTTTGTTACTACCCCGTTGGTACAAAAAAACAAAAATACCAATGTCTGAACTTATCCGCAAATCTTAGAGAAATATGGACTCATTACGCATGAGCACAACTAAACGCACGAACTGGCAACTGCGCGCGGCTTGCGGGAAGGAAAAGAAGCGGCGGCGGCGGCGCAGCCAGTAGGTATGACGTAGCAAAAAAATCTTACTTGATTTCAATTTGTGTATCATTAAATCGTTTAAATCTTAAATCTTAATTCTTCCTTCATACTGGCACGGGCTTAGGACCGTCACCGGCGTGGAATGCTTGCACTGGTTGGTAGTGGTATGAATTTCCACACCACGTACTGGCTAACGCCGAAATCTGTTCCTCGATCTCCACGGCCAAGGGAGGTCTCCCTCCTCGGCCTTGAGCGTGCGCTGGTGCAGTGAACTGTCCGTAGTCTAGCAAATGCTGCGTTACTCTCATGAATGTCCTGGTGTTGAGTATTTGAGGTTCAATAAAACCGGCATTTATCAGGCGGGGCAAACTTTCTTCAGCGTATACCCGCCGAGCTGCACTGTATTTTCCCGACTGAGAAAGTAACTACGAATCATTTCGTAATACTCGCGGTTTGTAAACATCGTGTTGCGCGCGTAATTTTCGACTGCAGGAAGTGCGGAAACGGCGCAGGTGCACTAACCTAGGTCAATGCGCGCGGACTGACCGGCCAAATCGTGCGCCGGCCAGCCCGCCGCCCGCTCACTCACCCCACCCCGCCGCCCTCTGCCTCGCACCGCGATGACACCTTGTAATGGGTGCCCATGAGTTACAAATTGGATGAAGGATAAATTAATGAAAATGAAAAAAAAAATATGGTAATTTTATTCGATAAATGTAATCTATTATCGATACCAATGATATGGTAAAATTTATTGTAACGGTGAAAATGTCACCCAGTATACATGGTCGGGTCACGTAATATGTTTTTGAATTCCATTGACGCCTAAAGTTACTGCTACGTTGAATTGAAGCGGCAGTGATAATGAATCGCCATGTTCACGCAGTTGTCATTGTACTACAATGCATTAGCAGAATATAGGCCCTAGTGACAGACGGACGAACGGACAGCGGAGTCTCAGTAATAAGATCCGTTTTACCCTTTGGGTATGGAACTCTATAAACTATGCAACGTTTGTCACAAATGTGATGGCATGGAATCACCGTGACTTTATCAGTTTAGGAATCACTGGTGAAGTCAGTACACCGGACGCCATGTGGCTTCCGTCCTGGCTATACTATACTGTGGACCGATTCGAACCCCTGCTCCCACGATATCATCATCATCAACCCATTATGTCCCCACCGAGGGGCACGGGTCTCTTCCCTGAGGAAGGTATAGGCCATACTCCACCACGGGGGCCAAGTCCGGATTGGTGGAGGCTTGTAAGACTAGTGGCTGATCATACTGTCAGAAGTTTTCAAGACGCCCTAAGGCCTCTGACTTGGCTTAACGACTGCCATCTATCGACGGCATCTATCCTACGATATGTACATGTCTAAATATATTATTAACTTTATTCCGGATGCACTTACTTCACTTTTCGTCGGAAGAGTCCGACCAAGCTTCGATCTGTTTCGCGAAAATTTAATCGTGGTGAGCAGAGACGGAGCTCGGTCGTCGGTTGCTCGTCTCTCGCTCGACGACCTCTGTGGCGTTGTGGTTAGCGCATCTACCTACCATGCCAGAGATCCCGGGTTCGAATCCCGGCTGGGGATTAAAAAAAAACCCAGGTCTTGGATGTTTACATGTTTGTGACGTCACTGTTTCTAGGTCCCACGACACAGGGTATTCTAGTGTGGGGCCAGAAGCAATGTATGTGCCTGTATGTAAATGTTATGCTATGTTTGTCAATAATGTCTATGCTTACGATTTACGTATGCCAAAATATTTTCCAATATTATAGTACTAGCGACCCGCCCCGGCTTCGCACGGGTGGCTAAAATATTTCCGTGGAAATAGCTATACCTATTAGTTCCGTGGAAAATTCCGGGGTAGTAATTTTTTTACACCTAGGGTTACTACATTATTCGAGATTTCGAACGGAACCCTAAACTTTTTGAAAATCCAATATAGTCTAACGAAGAATGTATAGCCTTGTATTAGTGAAAGAATTTTTAAAATCGGCTCAGTAGTTTCTGAGCCTATTCATTACAATACAAACATACACGTAGTGCAGGCGATACATTTCACTCGTATAATTTTTCCTTCCTAATTTTCTTTGTCATGATGAATGTCGCGTTTTCAAGCCGCCCTAAAGCCTCTGGCTTAACCACCAACTTGGCACCAACTGCTTAACGTGCCTTGCGAAGCACGGAACCGCTCGGAAAAATGTTGCTAGCGTTAGCCATTGACGGTCACCCATCCATACACTGAACGCGCCCTATGTTGCTTAACCTTCGTAATAATTTAAGATCACTCAGGCAGCCGGAGCTACGAGCGTTCAAGTATTAGGTAAGCAGATTTGTGAGAATTATTCACCAAACGATTTTATCAATTTAACATTTTCATTTAATGTGTAGAATTTCAGTAGGCCTTAAAAAATAAGTCCAAAAAAATTCAAAACCTTGCCCTTTGCGCTTCCGTGCTTTTTACCCGACTGCTACAGAAAAGAGTTATGATTTTGTCGCGTATATGTATGTCATGTTTCGTCACTTACTGCGTGTCTAAATTGCTTGCCCATTTCCGACGAATGAGGTGTCGAATTGTAGGGAATTGTAGACGCAAATCGCTCGTAGCCCCGGCCGCCTGAGTGATCTTAAACGATCACGAAGGTTAAGCAACATAGGGCGCGTTCAGTACATGGATGACTATGACTAACGCTAGTGGCATTTTTCCGAGCGCTTCCGTGCTTCGCAAGACACGTTAAGCAGTTGGTGCTGGCTGCCGTCGATAGATGGCAGTCATCAAACCTAGTCAGAGGCCTTAGAGCGGCTTGAAAGCTTCAGACATTAAGACCAGCCCCTAGTCTTACAAGCCTGCGGCATTCCGGACTCGGCCTCCGTGGTCGAGTATGGCCTATACCTTCCTCAGGGAAGTGACCCGTGCCCCTCGGTGGGGACATAATGGGTTGATGATGATGAAATGGGAAAACGTAACCACAAATTATTTAAACCGCCTCTGAGGAGTGTTTTAGGCAAATGGTGTTTTTATTTACACTATTCACATTCACACTAATATTATAAAGGCGAAAGTTGGTGAGTGTGTATGTTTGTTACTATCTCACTTCTAAACGGCTGGAACGATTGTAATAAAATTTGGTATGGAGTTGGCTGACACCTAAGATTAACACATAGGCTACGTTTTACTGCGGGAAAATATCTTATTGTCATGGGAAAATCGATGAAAATCGGATAATGTATGAGGAACTTAGTACATAAATTTTTCAAAGAATTGTTTACTGTTAAATACACAATTCATTTTCCCTAATAAACCGCGGGTAATACCGCGCGGCACAGCGAGAAAACCATAAAGATCACTCAGGGAGCCGCGGCCATTTACCACTGGCTATTTCAATTATTGTTGTGCCCACCTGTAATTGGCTTGCATACTAGAATAGTTCCTATTATAAGTTTTAATGTAATACTTGTATGTTACCTGTTGGTGTGCCTTAAATAAATAAAATAAAAAAATTGTTTCTGAGAAGTGTTCCAATAAATTCCAACGAACCGCGTTTTTATAATAAGACCGTGACACTTTTTGCATTCGGGCTTTTTTTCTAGTATTTTTTGTGCCTTTTTTGTCTCTACGCACAAAAGTACCCGAACTCTACATCGCTGGCGTTCGGCAGTCGCCGGCCTCGCGGCCGTGACTTCCGCGTGGGAAGGCCGAGCGATTGAGGGCTCTCCGGCGCGGGCGCAAGGTCGACTTTCGGCCGGTCAGGGTGGGCTGTGACGTAACTGACTAGAGAGATCGGCGAAGGAGCCGAGGCACCATTCGTCTCGCTCTGGCGTTTTTGGCGCGGAAAAGCGTGACCTAGTAATTCTGCCCTCGTAAGGAAGAACGCAGTAATAGCCATTACCGCGTTTTTACTTTGGATGAAAAATTGAGTTCCCTGGTGGTACATCTCTATAGGTGACAAAATAATGGTGGCTGTAGGTCTACTAGAAACCTGAAATTTCAGTAAGAAAATATGCAGTTATGTCGTGAAATTATTTTGTGATATGTTTTTCGCTATTTACTCAAAACTGCGTTTTTACGATTACTGCGTTCTTCCTTAAGGGCAGAATTTGGACCCACGAATTTTGGGCCGTGTACTCGAGCCGCGGCTTGGTTGGCTCCGAACCTATTGTCTTGTCTTTCCTGCGGGCTAGGCCGACTATTACCCGAATTTAATAAAATATCCACAATGGGCTAGTTGCCCTAAAAAATTTAATTAGTCCGTCTTTTAGATTATTCAAAAATAAGGGACACGTATTTTTTAATTTGTAAATTAGACCAAAAATGACAAAGATATAGCCCATTAAAGTTACGTGTGACGTCACGCCGTGCTGCATTTTTTTGCACGGAGTGACGTCACACGTAACTTTAATGGGCTATATTTTTGTTTAATCGAAAAAAGAAAAAAATACGTGTCCATTTTATAATCTAAAATACGGACTAAATAGAATTTAATTATTTTGACCCTGGAAACTACCCATTCCAGATTGCAGGGGTGGAAAACGGTCAGTAAAAGTCAGTTTTTTTTAAATGGTCAGTAAATTCAGTATTTTGAGCATCAGGGGTTATATTCCACACAGAAGTGGTCAGGTTTCTGTAGATCGAGGTAAAAAAATGATGTTTCGGAGTGAGTCTTTGAAAAAATCTCTTAACAATATCTTTTCGGTATTCCCAAACATACATACCTTTATTTAAGAATTTGTTCTTATTTTTCGTACAATCTCTATATGAAACCTTATTTTAGTTTTCGATGCTTTCACTATGAATTAAAAACAAGCATGTAGGCCACGTGCCCCAATGATGAATTATTGGTCAGTATTTTAGAGGGTTATAGTCAGTAAAGGTATTAGTCAGTCAGTATTTTTGGCCATGGGATCAGTTTCCACCCCTGAGATTGCTGTCCAACTTGGATTGAATTCAATTCAATTAGATTACTCCGTACAACATCTCAGATTACAATCACATCTCTGTTACAATGTTTGTCTTAATGACACTCTATTGCGAAGTGCAGGAAAACGCCGTGAGGAAATCCGAGCACTCTAGGCGCTATTTCCGCGATGATTAAATGGCAGAATGGCAGAGATTACCGGAGGACCTTGGTGGTTACGCGCAATAGGCTATTTGACAGTGTGCAAATAACAGTATTATTTATACGTATTCGTATAAATTATGAGTATCAAAACCGCTTTAAGGCATTTTAACTAAAAAAACAATAATATCTTCTTCAGCCTGTCGGTATCCACTGCTGGACAAGGGCCTCTTCATGTAAGTGCCAGTCGTTCCTCTTTTGCGCTGTTCTTCTCCAGGTCTTCCCTAACTGCCTTGTCGATGTCGTCACCCCACCTAGCTGGGGGTCGGCCCACACTTTGCGACTCCATCTCTCGTCCTCCCTGCGACAAATATGACTGCCCACCTCCATTTTAGTGTAGCGACCCTTCTTGCAATGTCCGTGACTTTGGTTCGCCTCCTGATCTCGGTGTACCGCATTCGATCTTTGATGGAGATAATAATAATATAATTTCCAAATAAACACAATTTAAAATTTGATAATTAATTATGTATCTGCGCCGAGCCTTTTATCGAAAACGGCCTGGATTGGCCGATTCTATGTTGACGTCACATGCCAGTAAAAATGGCTGTCATTCATTTTTTCTTACGTTCATGGGTTGATTTACTGGCTAGTGACGTCATAATTCCTGTGCGACGCCGTATTGCCCAAGATAGCGTTTTGGCGGCTTATTTCAAAAGTAAATTTTCGTTTGCCTTTTTTAGAAGAAAACACGAAAGAATTTAAAATGATCACTTTCTGAGGACTCCATGAACACCAACAAAAAATACGAGATGGTTTTCAGAAATCGGTCAATTCGGTATTTGACACTATCAACAATAAATTATTTGATATGCTCTAATAAAACAAAAATTACAAAATGTTCCGCAAAATGTATCTGTTTTAATCATTTACTAGCTATTACAATTTTTAAATAGATTAAACATAGAAAGAGTGCTCTGAAATGTGACGTCATAAGCAAGTATTTTCATACTAAATTTCGTTTTAAAAGTAACTCATTTGACATTTTGTCAGATACCCAATTAGCCTATTGACACGTACCGTAATTGCTGATGGCACGTCTAGCGTCAAGTTTATATTTCCAGGGTTCCGTACCTAAAGGGTAAAACGGACCCTATTACTGAGACTCCGCTGTCCGTCCGTCCGTCTGTCACCAGGCCGTATCTCTTGAACCTTGATAGATAGACAGTTGGAAATTGTAACAAATTATGTATTTCTGTTGCCGCTATAACAACAAATACTAAAAAGCAGAATATAGAATAGAATAGAATATTCTTTATTGTATGTACACCAGGAATTACACATAAGATTTGACAATAACATAGTACAGTACAATTGGCGGCCTTATTACTAAAAGTGATTTTTCCAGACAACCATTGACGGAAAAAAAATAGAGAAGCTGAATGACGGGTAGTCGAACAATTAGACAATATGAAATAAGATATCCTTATGTCTGATACACATACATAAACCGTACCGTATAAATATGAAATACTTAAATATATAAAATAAAATATACATACATAAATAAAAATATATCATATGGAAGGAAATGAACGAAAACATATTATACATACATAATACTAAAGAGAAAAGGAAAAACATACTTAAGGTAGGGAAAGAAAATGTTTTTGAACTCTGCTCTTAAATATTGAAAGGGAAGGAGAAAACCTTACGGCCAGAGGCAGATCGTTCGAATATAATAAATTTAAGGGGGCTCCCATACCACAAAGGTGATTTTTTTGCCAGTTTTGTGTGGTGCTCTCATGATATGCCGCAGAGCCACCACGTTAGAATCTGATCATTTATAATCGCACACTTGCAAGAAAAACGTGTTATTTCGGAACCCTTACGTTAGTTGCATGAGATCATTTTTTTAAGGTTTCAAAGTAATGGCCGAAAGAGATAGCGCTATAACGTGATGCAGTATCTCTTTTGCTCATTATTCCGGCGTTTTTGTAGTAAATAAAATCGCGTTTAAAAAAAATCAGATGAATAAAAAATGGTTTTCTTCGAAATATCACGATGTTCTTGCAAGGGTGCGTATCTTAAAAGTATGTTCGTCTGCTGCGGAGCCACAATGAATGTTTATTTTACCATTACTTAAGGCACGTAGAGCCGATAACGGCATATTATGTACGTTATGTTCGTTTGACGAACATCCTTTTAAGATAATATTGGCCGGTGGCCGGGTCGCCTATCTCCCTCCAATATGGTTGAGACTGGCGATGGCTGACCTCTGCGTTACGCTCGTGAACGGGTGCCGTCCGTGTGTCTGGCCGCAGCATTGGTGTTTTATTACCTTTTAAGAATATTAAATGATGTTTGACTTTGCAAGTATTGATTGCACTCATGGATCTTGAGATTCTTGATATACGAACACTCATACCTAATTTGTATTAACTTTAAGGTGATTTGAGAAAAGATGGTCAGAGTGGAGTTTTTTTTCGCTGCCTTTTTCTCCACTACAGACGGCCCCGAGGCAGCGGCTAACATTATACATAACTGTATGTACATTGACATTCAACAAGCAGAATGTAAATTCTTTACGTTGAAATAAAAATTTTGAATTTGAATTTGAATTTATTATAAATGGTCGGATTCTAAGGTGGTAGCTCTGCGGCGGAACACCACACGTTTTTATAGATAATGGTCAGTGAACATAAACATAAACGTTTTACACACAGGCACATACATTGCTTCTGGCCCCACACTAGAATACCCTGTGTCGTGGGAAACAGAAACAGCGACAACACAAACATGTAGGTAAACATCCAAGACCCGGGTTTATTTTTTGTCCCCACCCGGGATTTGAACCCAAAGAGCATAATAGATACATATACTTTATTGGACACGAGACATTAAACATAACATTACATTAAACACAATATATACAAAGGCGAGCTTATCTCTGTAAGAGATTTCTTCCAGCAAACCTTAGCGAGCCGGAGCAGCGGTAAAAAACGGGTCTACATACGTGTACAAAATAGACTACATAAACTACAAAAAATCCTAAACAGTTTCCTACGCACAAACATAAATAAAGAATAATATAAACTTGTAAGGCTTTTAATCTAAAATATCTTCTCTCTGGTGTACGATAATTCCTAATTTAATCTAGACGAACTGAGAACCTTCCTTTTATTGAAGTTGTTTACAAATAGCTTATACTCCATTCCACAAAACGAGAAAAACAAACAAAGCGCTACGGTTTATGCGCGTGTCTTTCAATAGCCGTTAGCCGCTGCCCTATCCTATGAAGCGGACTGCCTCCGCTTATTGTTTCGCTCATCGCCAGCCGCGCGCATTGACCAATGAGATTCGAGTTTTCGGTTCCCTAGGAGCTCGACTCGCGGAACCGAGTATAGCAAACAACAAGCCATCAACGCACGAGTTACGAGTCACCCGACCGATAAGAAGTACAGCGACTCTCTTATCGCGTTAGTCGGTTGTATGTGCTTAACATTACATAAGCTCACGCCTATATCCCAGAGGGGTAGGCAGAGGCCAGGGACTGCCACTTGCCTCGATCCTGACAGATCACATGAGATATAATTTTCTTACATTGATATGCGTCCCGTACATATTTCGCCCATCGGGACGACGATGATGATGATGATAATATAATGATGGACCCTAATCAACACTTTCTCCCTTGTTGCAGTGATGGCAGCAGCGCGGGCAGCCCCAAAGAATGCCTGCCCGTGTCCCCGCCACCCCTGGTCCAGCACCCCCCGCACCACCCGCCGCCCCACGCGCCACACCCGTCCCACGGACACTCGTCCCACTCGGCCCACTCGGCCCACCCCGGCCCCAAGCGCGACGCGCGGCCGCATCACATACAGGACCAGCGGCGGTGTAGTATAGGTGAGACTGGGTTGATATTATAATAATGCAAATATTGATGTACTCGGTTCCCTCGTCCCACTCGGTCCACTCGCCCCAAAAAGGTTCCAAGCGCGACGCGCGGCCGCATCACATACAGGACCAGCGGCGGTGTAGTATAGGTGAGACTGGGTTGATATTATAATAATGCAAATATTGATGTACTCGGTCCACTCGGCCCACTCGTCCCACTCGACCCACAAAGGCCTCAAGCGCGACGCGCGGCCGCATCACATACAGGACCAGCGGCGGTGTAGTATAGGTGAGACTGGGTTGATATTCATCATCATCATCATTCAGCCACAAGAAGTCCACTGCTGGACATAGGCCTCCTCCATGGATTTCCAAAAAGACCGGTCGGAAGCGGCTTGCATCCAGCGTCTTCCCGCCACTTGGATGAGATCGTCTGTCCATCTTGTGGCTGGTCGTCCTACGCTGCGCTTGGCGATATGTGGTCTCCATTCGAGAACTTTTCGGCCCCATCGGCCATTAGTTCTGCGTGCTATATGCCCCGCCCACTGCCACTTCAACTTACTAATCCGCCGGGCTATGTCGACGACTTTCGTTCGTCTACGGACCTCATCATTTCTGACTCGGTCCCGTAGAGAAATTCCGAGCATAGCCCTCTCCATAGCTCGTTGCGTGACCTTGAGCTTTCTTATGAGGCCCATGGTAAGAGACCACGTTTCAGTGCCATAAGTCATCACTGGTAACACACACTGGTTGTACAGTTTTGTTTTGAGGGATTGAGGTATATCGGAGGAAAAGACTTTTCTGAGTTTCCCGAACGCTGCCCAGCCGAGTTGGATTCGACGATTGACCTCTTTCACGAAGTTGGACCGGCCTAATTGGACTGTATGTCCTAAGTAGACGTATTAGTCTACAACTTCGAGAGTCGAGTTCCCCACTGTTATTGGGGTGGGCACAACACGGGCGTTCTCGACTGAGGTCTTCGAGCATTATGCCGAGGTCCTCCAGCGTCTCTGCCATGACTACAATATCGTCGGCAAATCGAAGGTGACTGATGTACTCGCCATTGATATTGATGCCGCGTTCCTGCCATTCCAGAAGCTTGAAGGCATCTTCCAGTCCGTTCGTGAACAGTTTCGGAGATATGGCATCTCCCTGTCTCACGCCTCTTTTCAGTGGAATTGCCTCCGAATTCTGCTCCTGTACTCGGACCGACATGGTGGCGTTGTGGTACAAGCACTTCAGCACCTCGATGTACCGATAGTCAATATGGCAACACTGGAGAGACTCGAGCACCGCCCATGTCTCGATCGAATCGAAGGCTTTCTCATAGTCCACAAACGCTAAGCATAATGGCAAATTATACTCCTCAGTCTTCTGTATAATTTGCCGCAGCGTGTGGATGTGGTCTATGGTACTATAGCCCTTTCGGAAACCGGCTTGTTCGGGAGGCTGGAAGTCATCCAACCTGCGTTCGAGACGATTCGTCAGGACCCTCGAGAAAAGCTTATAAACATGGCTCAGAAGCGAGATGGGTCGGTAGTTCTTCAATAGAGTGTTATCCCCTTTCTTGAAGAACAGCGTCACCACGCTTCTGTTCAATGCTTCTGGCGTTGTTCCTTCGAGCACGACGGAATTGAAGAGCCTCTGAAGGTCTTTAAGTACCGGTGTTCCACCCGCTTTCAGAAGCTCTGAAGTAATTCCGTCCTCTCCTGGTGCCTTGTTATTCTTAAGCTGTTTCAGGGCCATCCTAATCTCGTACAGGCTGATGTCCGGGATATCTTCGGTATAATGTCGGGTCAGTTTGGCTCTTGGGTCTTTTTGCAAACTGCTAACAGGTTTTGCGACTGAGGTGTATAGCTGTCCGTAGAAGCCTTCAATCTCCCTCAGTACCTCTGACTTGGTCGACGCTATACTGCCGTCCTCTCTTTTCAGCTTCGTCAGCTGGCGTTGCCCAATAGACATGTCTCTTGCGAACACTTTAGAGCCTTTGTTCCGCTCTATAGTCTCTTTAATAGACTCTTTAAGACTAAATTTATTGAATTGGAGAGGGCACAGAGGTCATTATTGAAGGTTATGTATTTCAAACCACGAAGATATTCGACAGCTGAGCTCTACTCAACTTGTGAATTGCTAACTGTTAGAAAATTATACATATTACATACCTTACTAAGATCACATAAAACATTAGTATATGACGCCAATCTGCCTAAAAAGAGAAAAAGTTACATTGTTGCCCCCTTATATGCTGTAAACACAACTTTCGCCCACAGGCAATACACGAAACAATCCTCACTTTTATATAATCTGGCAAATAAAGTACTAAATATATATCCTATGAAAAAATACGACTGTAAAAAAGCTGTAACTGATTGGCTACTACCTAAAACATACGATGAAACAGAAGCAATCCTGCATTAATAAATAAATTATATATAACTTACTTAAATGAAGAATTTCTCTTTGTTTTTAATAAAAAAACCATTCCTACATTGTGGCAAGTAACAAAAATTTATATTAATTAAATTCATACATCTACTCACACGCACGTACACACACTCACACACACACACACACACACACACACACACACACACACACACACACACACACACACACACACACACACACACACACACACACACACACACACACACACACACACACACACGAAAACCGAGATGCGCATTTAATTAAGTTAATTATCTATTCCAATTTTACTTAATAATAATAATGATTAGTAAATTGAAATAATAAAAATAATTGTAATAAAAATTTTAATTATAATGATTTAAAAAAATGTAAATTTATTAATAGTTATAGCTAATCGCGAAAGAATTGGAAATCTCTTG
Organism: Yponomeuta plumbellus; assembly: GCA_947310845.1. NCBI lineage: Eukaryota > Metazoa > Arthropoda > Insecta > Lepidoptera > Yponomeutidae > Yponomeuta > Yponomeuta plumbellus. The sequence continues at coordinate 2,437,498 of OX371219.1, forward strand.
CGAATTGATACATGATTTATCTTTTTATACTTAAATAAATTAAATATTTGAAAATTTTGTTAAATAGATATATTTAAATTGTAATCAATATTAAAATATGTACTATACGCATTACGCATGTACCTTACCATAACTATATTTAAACGATTATACCTAAGTTAATGCCAATGTATTAAGTGAAGAGCGCGGTTTCCTGGCACAAGTGTTTACACACTTAATAGGAAGTCCCCACCACAATGTGTAATGAATAATTTTGGAATCGAAATAAAAATATTTTATTTATTTTTATTATTTAATACGTTCGGTATTAAAGGAACGAATATAGTGCCGCATAGACTTTGATATGTGTCTATTGAGCTGCCTATATCACTCAGCATCTCTGGAGGACTGCAGTTGCAACGAGCGACGTTTAGCCATGAGGTCGAGAGTATAGTTTGAGAGCTTTTGTGGTCTGCTCGCTCGGTTGGGTTTATAGAACCTCGAGCCCACTGTACGAACAGTTTCTACAAACCTGTTATTGATCTCGTCCACCGATGCGGCGCTTTCCAGGCATTCGAAGCGATTTGACAATTCGAGTTCAAAGTTCTCGGGGTTTTGGATATGGGCACGAGTAGGTCGGAGCGTGGACTTCATGAGACGGGACCTCTCAAGTTTGACATTGATATTCAATGTGCCTCTTACCATTCGGTGATCGCTTCCGGTTTTCACCATGTTGATCACAGAGACATCATTGAATATCTGTCTCTTGGAGGTCAGGATGAAGTCTATCTCGTTTCTCGTGGAACCATCGGGACTCAACCAGGTCCACTTCCTGTGAGGTGGCTTCTGAAAGAAAGAGTTCATCATAAAGAGTCCCTCTTTCTTCAGGAAGTCGGCCAACCTCTGTCCCCTAGGGTTCCGTTGCTCATGACCAAATTGCCCCACTCTCATCTCGCCTTCGCTTCTTTTGCCCAGCTTCGCATTGAAGTCCCCCATGACCACATTAAAATAGGTCTCCGAGGTATGTATGGCCCTACTAATGTCCTCATACATCGCCTCTACCTCCTCATAGGAGTGTGAGGTCGGCGCGTATACCTGAATGACCTTCAGCGAATACCTCTTAGATATTCTGAGTATTAGGTGTACCACCCTGCTCGACACACTATCGATGGCCAAAATGTTGTTCACGAGGGACTTGTGGACGAGAAACCCTACACCACCCTGGGACTGTCGCTCGCCCTCCCGGTAGTAGAGCAGGTTACCGGATTTCAGGGTTATCGTGTCCTCGCCCTCTTGACGGACTTCAGATAAACCTTTTTTTTTTTTTCACGCTGGGAAAAATCTCCTCCCGTCGGGGGACGGAAGGAGTATGTGGGACTCCCCGGGAAAGTGGTTCCCGGTATACTCACTAAACAACCCAGCGGCACTCCCTCTTCGCCTTGGTGACGGGGTTCTGGGAATCTGGCACTTCTTCCAGTCCCCCGCCGGTGATTGCCCGCCTAGACACGGCGGGCCCCTCGCGCCCCTCCCTTCACGGGGAGGGGCCCGGGGACGACCGGGAGTGCTCGGTCGTCCCCATACGGCGCGGTGATGAGCAGTGCAATGCGGACGAGAGCGCGACTTCAGATAACCCTAGGATATCCCAGTGTAATCTACCCATTTCCTCTTCCAGCTCAATTAGCTTTTCCTCCCTCCTCATTGTGCGAATGTTGTGTGTTACCAGGGCCAGTCGTTTTCGCTGTTCGGGGTGGTAGCCGGATCTCTGCCGGAGATTCTTAGCACCCCTTGCTCCGCCGTTACCGTGGCCGCTACCGTAGCCAGGAATAGCGGAGCTGCCGGGGACTGGGGGGCCTGGTTTTTTTATGTACTGCCATGAGTGTATTTGCCATACTCGCCACGCTTGGCATGCGGGTTGGCGAGCGCAGTGAGAAGCATTTCCGCAGAAGGCGCTGCTGCCCACCTCCTGGTGATGTGTCCCTTTGCCGGTTTTTACGGCACCCACGGGCTGAGATGGGGGGGCACTATTCTAAAGCCGGCACCCCACGGCGCGGGTTGATATTATAATAATGCAAATATTGATGTACTCGGTCCACTCGGCCCACTCGTCCCACTCGGCCCACAAAGGCCCCAAGCGCGACGCGCGGCCGCATCACATACAGGACCAGCGGCGGTGTAGTATAGGTGAGACTGGGTTAATATTATAATGCATAACATAACATTTACATACAGGCACGTACATTGCTTCTGACCCCACACTAGGATACCCTGATACAAATATTGGATATACAAATATTGATGTATGAATCGCTCGTAGCCTACTCACCTATACTACACCGCCGCTGGTCCTGCATGTAATACGGCCTCGCGGCTCTTCCCTGAGGAAGGTAAAGGCCACACTCCACTACGGGGGCCAAGTCCGGATTGGTGGAGGCTTGTAAGACTAGTGGCTGGTCTTACTGTCTCAAACACATACACACACAGACAAGTGGAGACTTCCCACGACCCTGACAAACCCGAACCTTTGATGAAAGATGGTGTACGTCTGACGGTACCGTTCTGGCGTTCCAGGTGGTAACAACGTCGGCGCAGGCGGCTCCAGGCGCGCCGAGCGACGGACCGCGGCGCCCGAGCGTCGGCGGACAGGTATGTCGATTTACTATTCACATTCGGTCTCACCATCTTTTCATTAAAATGTGAAAATTACTTTGCTAAATTCCGCCAAAATCCCACAAGCACCATGTGGTTAGCTAATGCACCGCCCTTCCTCCTAAGGCTTTTTATTGAATATCTTAAAAAATACAGATTTTTTACAAATCTGATAAATAGAAATTGCACTGAAAGCATAAAAGGGTAGTTTCCAGGGTCAAAATAATTAAATTCTATTTAGTCCGTATTTTAGATTATAAAAAAATATCGGACACGTATTTTTTCTTTTTTCGATTAAACAAAAAATAACAAAGATATAGCCCATTAAAGTTACGTGTGACGTCACTCCGTGCTAAAAAATTCAGCACGGCGTGACGTCACACGTAAATTTAATGGGCTATATCTTTGTCATTTTTGGTTTAATTTACAAATAAAAAAATACGTGCCCCTTATTTTTAAATAATCTAAAAGTCGGACTAATTACATTTTTTAGGGCAACTAGCCCATTCTCAAAATATTGAGATTTTCGTTCGTATTCTAAAATGGAGCGTGGCCAATTGGAGTAATCAGGACTTATGTGTGAGAGTGTTCCTATGTGAGAGGCTGGAGTCCATACTAGGAAAGACCCTGTGTGACAGATGTCCAGGCCCTCACTGAACTTACAACGCATTGCTTTTTTTAATTTTTACCCCTACAAATAATTCTAGACCCGGAGGGAATAAGCACTTAAATCAAAAAGAAATGGATAGCAAAATGCAGTAGAAATTTTATAGTGGTTAGTCTGTTTTTTAGTTCAATGCAAAAAAATAAAACAGTCACGTTGACATCTGAATACAATCTAATGTCTGAATGTTGCTAGTACGCAAAAACCAAATTACCCCATTTTACTTCAAAGTAAAAATTGTTTGTGCTATACCTTGATTTTTAATTAGGTGGACTATCATTCACTCTTCAATTTTATTTCCTTTATTTGGGGAAAATAATTTAACTTAATCCTAATCATTAAATACCTACCAATTAGACAAACATACTTACATCTGAAAAACCCACAAACTTTAGGAAATATACTCTAATATTGTAGAAAAATCCAACCTTTCTAGAAATATACTTAAAAATATATGCACCTCTAAATTATCGCATAGTTGGTAGCACTGATGACGCATACATGTCAAAGCGCTTCATTCGTCTGCCATCGATCTCTTGCGCTTTTTCCGCCGGATTTTATTTTTTTTATCTTTCGTTGTTACTTCATAAGTTGTTTTATTTAAGTTTAAGTTTTACTGTTTGTTGTTTTTTTGATACTTGAGTTACCCAGATAGCATTTTTTGGTCTCAAAATAAAGAAGTCAGTAACAAATTTACAAAGTTCCGTTATGGTTTCGAAACAATGCGACTGTGTGCGTTTCGGTTTGTATGTGTGGTATCAGTTTTTACACAGTTTGACCGGAACGTGTTTCAGTAACTCTTTGTAGTGAAAACTAACTAAAAAGCAATTATATGATGGCCCATTGATGATTTTCAATGTATTTTGTTAAATAGTACGACAGATTTCTTTTCCCACGAATATCACAATATCACTACACACTTTAAACTAATTAATTTCAAAAACAAACTTACGCTGTCATAATAATATGGCAAACCTTTCAATTTGTCTTCATATTGCTCAGAGTTTTCTGACATTTTAGTTGTTTCTTACAGGTTGCAAAGAATGATTAGAATTGACGAATGAACGAATGATTTCTGAAATACTAAGCGCAGTGTTACCAATACGCGGCGTCGTAGCTTAAAAACCAAATGTTACCGTGTCGAAAAGTGCCCTACTTTAACGCAGCGACCAAAAGTGCTACTGAGTGCTTATATTGAGTTTTATCCTTCACTTTCGATAGCGAGAGCGTTTGCAATTTGTATAGGAGTGACAAAGCGCGCCATCTAGTTGTCTCTTTGTCACTCCTATGCAAATCGCAAGCGCTCTCACTATCGAGAGTGAATGACAAAACTCAGTATAAGCACTCTGGTGTCGTCTTTTCAGTGTCGACTAGTTTCGTAACGGCTACCAAAAAATGCTATCTGGGTAGTGAATAAAGAAAAAGCTGCTTTTCAAAAGTATGCAGTGGAAGAGCTCGTTGCAGATTATGGTATGACTGTTATACTGATGCCCCCTTACCACTGCGAATTAAACCCTGTAGAGTTTGTTTGGGTAGAGGTAAAGGGGCACGTCGCGCGTAATAACAAAACTTATAAAATGAAAGACGTTCATAAATTGTTCAGTGAAGGATTAAATTTAGTTACACCGCAACGGTGGTCGAGTTGTATCATTCATGTCATAAAAGAAGAAAACAAGAAGATGCAACTCAAACATCTTATGGACGCCGTAACCGAAAGGTTCGTAATAAATGTAACCGATTCTGATTCAAAAAATTATAGGTAGGAATAAATAGTGATTCAAATAAATCTGGTTTTTATTTTATTTTTTCCTATTCCAAAACAGAAAGGAATGAACATGGTATGTCTGTCATGTTCTGTCATGTTGTTAAGTTATAAAATTAAATGTAATCTTATCACGAAATCCCCCAGTATTTTTTATTTTAGTGTTTATGGTTTGAGCGAGTTACATTGTATTCACCAGTCTGCAATTGAATGAACGAACGATTGAATGAAAATATTGATTAGTCGATCACTCTGAGCACAACACTATTTTTTATTTTCCCTTACATGGCAACCCACCAACTGTCAGTTTAGTCCACCTAATTAAATATCAAGGTAGGTAGGTGTTTTTTTAGACTTTCCTCTTATGATTAAACTTTAATGTCTTTGATGTGATAAGGATTTTGGTCACACAAGTCTTGTATTCACGGTAAAAGAAAAAATCTGCCGAGTAAACCTATACTATATTTTGTAACGGTAACACCGCGTAATTTTTTTTGCATCGAATAAAAAAACGGACTGTAGTTACTTTAACACTAGTTAACTGTAGTTAATTTCTGCAGCGATAACAAACACCTATGCTTGTTAACGCTGCTGAAATTACAATACAGTTTTAAGTTGGAATGACCGACATGACATCAACAGGCCCATGAACGTCCGAGTGCTTATTCCAGTCGCGGTGTATGGCATAAGAACAATATTTGACTTAAGTGCTTGTGGCCGCCGGGTCTAGAATTTATATGGCGAAACAACGTTTACCGGGTCAGCTAGTAATAAGAAACTCTAACTCAAATATTTTATTTATTTTATGAAGAAGAAACTTACAAAGAAACTCCACATTTATTGTTTTCAAAACAGTTTTAGCCTAAATTACAAACTTAAAAAAATATACTGTTGGATGTGTTGAACACTAGACACATTTATCCTCTGATTAAATTTAATATTAAATTACTGTTTAATGCCAGACATCCTTGTCTTCTAAATAATCTTTGATTTTATAATAAGCTTTTTTGCAAAGAGTGTGCTTAACACTATTCTTGAACCGCGATGGAGGTAACTCTAATATATAATATAGAATATAGACGTAGTTTAGCAAAAAGGTTCCAACCCACACAAAGTGAGCTTTGAGATATTTGAGTTTTTACGTTTAACCTGATTTACGCTCGCCATACATGTGGGTTGACTACCGTGTGCCATAACTTTGCACATACATACTCATCGGATCGTTATGCAAGTCTTTGATTTTTAAAGTATAGCGCATAGTGATCATTTTGGTATATTTAACTCAAAAAATAATCATGTTGTGGGTTGGAACCTTTCTGCTAAACTACGTCCAATGGGCTAGATGCCTTAAAAAATGTAATTAGTCCGTCTTTTAGATTATTCAAAAATAAGGGACACGTATTTTTTTGCTGCATTTTTTAGCACGGAGTGACGTCACACGTAACTTTAATGGGCTATATCTTTGTTATTTTTTGTTTAATCGAAAAAAGAACAAATACGTGTCCAATATATTTTTATAATCTAAAATACGGACTAAATAGAATTTAATTATTTTGACCCTGGAAACTGCCCTGTTGATAATACACAGAATTGATAAAGAACCGTCACCCTTTCAGACGCCCGGCTGTCCCCGAACGCGGGCGCCGCCGCCCCAGGGCCTTCGGACGCGGACGCGAACCCGCTGTGGGGCGGCGAAGAGGCCCACAAGCGCGGCGACTCGCCCAGCCGCAAGCGCCGGCGCCTCTGCCCCGAACCGCCGCCGCAGCCCCCGCCGCCGCCCCGCCGGACATACCCGCCCCCTCCGTGAGTTCTACCACAGTTTATTATTTGAGGAGCTAGCATTCAAAAGCGGACTTGTCCATGCAAATCGTTTTTTTTTTTTTTTGTAGATTTGGATTTTCTGAGGTTCGTTCTATGATGTGTCGAAATATTTTCATTCAAATCCGGTCCTATCCTATATCCTATACGAAAGGAGCTCTAAAAACAGCAATTTCGATCAAAACCATACTCGTTTCCGTCGCCTTCAATCAGTTTTTCGCCTCTCCTGTAAAAAATTACTAAGTGGACAAGTCCGCTTTTGAATGCTTGCTCCTCATTTGATATGAACGTCCGAAACGCGTTGTACTTTTTACATTGAAATTTTTATGTAATGTCTCTTGTCTCTTCCGTGCAATAAAGAATCGTTAACTCATTATGTCCCCACCGAGGGGCACGGGTCTCTTCCCTGAGGAAGGTATAGGCCATACTCCACCACGGCGGCCAAGTCTGGATTGGTGGAGGCTTGCAAGACTAGTGGCTGGTCTTACTGTCAGAAGTTTTCAAGCCGCCCTGAGGCCTCTGACTTGGCTTGATGACTGCCATCTATCGACGGCAGCCGGCATCAACTGCTTAACGTGCCTTGCGAAGCACGGAACCGCTCGGAAAAATGCCACTAGCGTTAGTCATAGACGGTGACCCATCCATGGACTGAACGCGCCGTATGTTGCTTAACCTTAGTGATCTTTTAAGATCACTCAGGCAGCCCAGGCTACTAGATATAGCTTGCAATAAAGAGCAATATTTAAAGCCCATATTTGAATGATATTCTTTTTGCCGGGTGGTAGCAGAGTCGTGTAAGTGGGCTATGACCTTAAGGGCCCTGCCTCACCGGGACGCCATGGCGACGTCGCCAGCGACCGTATCCAAGCAGTTAGTATTGAAATGTATGGTGCCTACCTCACTTGGCGACTGTTGGCGACGTCGCCATTCAATACAAACTGGCTGGATACGTGGCTGGCGACGTCGCCATGGCGTCCCAGTGAGGCAGGGCACTAAAGAAGAACCGCTACCAATCTTCCTACTTTCTTAGACACGCAGACGTTTACACTCCCTTACACACATCACCATCAACGCGGCGACAGAGGTCTGAATGAAAATTAACATTATTATTTGATATGAACGTCCGAAACGCGTTGTAGTTTTTACATTGAAATTTTTATGTAGTGTCTCTTGTTTCTTCAGTGCAACAAAAAATCGTTAACTCATTATGTCCCTATGCCTGCTCTAGAGCTCGAGGTATATTCTAAAAGCTAACAGACTGTACTTATTTTAATAGAGAAACATCTCATATTACTGCGTCTAACCAGGTATTTTTGCATTCCAGAAGACGCGTACGCTACGCCGCTGGCGGGGTTTGGGAGCAACATACGCACTCGCATCACGCGCCGCTCCTATTAGACATCAACCAGGTTAGTGCAAGCGTCATTGATGTCCCACTGCAGCGGAGTGGGTCCCGAGGAACCTTATGCCCGTTTTCAACAACAACATATAAGATTTAGCCTAGGCGCACACTAGCGACACGTGACAGGCGACAGCTCGGCGACTAGACGCGACGACAGGCTACGGCCGTCAATTTTCATATCCCTTCCCGTGGCTATCGCCCGCTGCGGGCGGGCGTCCATTGTTTAACTATTGTGATGCTAGCTAATTACCGCCATTAGAAGACATGTATACTTTGTTCGAATTCCCGCACACTTGGCGTCAGAGTCGAGGAGTCGCAAAGACAAGACGCCAGAAGCGTCTGACGCGGCGACTTGACGCAGCGACAAGTCGCCCCGTTTGCGATGGCTCTTAGGGGCTACGTAACGGTTATTTCGTTTTCACTAACATCTATCCGTCACTTTATGGCGCTAGGTGTACCCTTAAATAAATTATTTCTCTCTCTCTCTTAAACTTTAGGGACCGATTATTCATAGTTTTTTGAAAACCATCCCAGATTTTTTTGTTGATGATCGTACTGATCATTGAGAGCTCAGAAAGTAATTTTATATTCTCTCGTGTATTTGTTCTAAGTAATCAAATAAAATAATCACTTTTAATATAAGCCGCCAAAACGCAATCTTGGGCAATATGGCGTCGCACAGCAAACGTGACGTCACTGGTCAGTAAACAGACCAACAAACGTAAGAAAGGCATGAATGACTGTGTATTATGTTTTTTGATCTAACAATAAGTAAGATCTATGTAAGTATACTATTAAGTATAAGTATGTATTATTCGTATTTGCACCAACTACCCGTTTCTCTTTTTCCTTCGGCAATCTTTCCGTCACAAGGTTGTCCGGAAGATATAGCTATTAGCAATAGGATCGCCTATTGTATGTGTTTTAATTTAACTTTTATTTTTCTCTTGTTTCTTTTGTGCAATAAAGAATATTCTTATCTTATCTTATCTGACATCTGATCTGTCATTTTTGATAGTAACGTATAATACTGTGCATGTTGTGCTGGTGACGCGTCGAAAATGTTATCATTCTTTTGTACTCGTAGATTGGGAGGCCTGGAAACCTAAGATACAGATCTTTTGATCTACGGGGTGTCCCAAAAGTGACACGTCACAGTGACACCGGAGGTAGACCTGCCCATAAGGCATCTAACCAACCTAACATGACCTCAGTAAAAGTTGCACGGTTTTTGAGATATGGCCAATTTAAACTTGTTCTAAATTTTCACTTTTTTTAACAAGTTTAGTGCTAGCATTAAGTTAGATAGCCCTCGCGTTTGTTTTTTTTTATTTGTACTCGGTCACGAACTTACTAACTTAGCGTAAGAGCTAGCATAGCACTAAAGTTGTTAAAAAAAGTGAAAATTTAGAACAAGTTTAAATTGGCCATCTCGAAAACCGTGCAACTTTTACTGAGGTCATGTTAGGTTGGTTCGACGCCTCTTGAGCAGGTCTACCTCCAGTGTCACTGTGACGTGTCATTTTTGGGGCACGCTGTATGTAGTTTAGGCTCCAGTCTTTCCACTAATAGTCCATTTTGTTGTCAATGTTATTTTGTATACGAATGTAATTTGTGGACAGAATTTTATTTTTATTTATTGGATTTTAGGAAAACCATCGACCGATACAGCAAAATGGAGGGTACATTGTACAATATAGCAGCGAAAAGTCATTTAAAGGTTTTCACTTACAGCTACATCATAGAAAGTAACAGGTTCATGTGTTTACAACATCAAAAACAAATATTTATAATAATCTAGACTGCCGAATCTTAACATCAACTAAATATCCATATCTTATCTTTGATGTAAGACAACGAAACATTCCAGATGTCCGCGATGCGTGGCGCCAGACTGGGCGCCGGTCACGCGGCGGTCTACACTCCGCGGTCCCCCCCGCGCGCCCACCCCCAGGTACGCGCTAGTGTGGACGCGACTTAACCCCCCCCCCCCACCCCACGCCCCCACCTTAAATAAATCGGTAGTTTCAGAAAGAACATTAGTCAAAATCTGCTTACTTTTCAGTAGACATAACAAACTGACCCCTCAGTGGGACCAATGTTGTTTCTGCGTCTACAGAGACGTAGTATGTACACGTAGTTCAATTGATATTCATTGGACTAATGTTCTTTCTATAGGGATCTGTAGATCTACCCTCAAGGATACCATAGACAACAATAAGTCAATCACACAAAATTTGGACTAATGTTCTTTCTGAAACTACCGATTCAAATCCTCTACACTGCCAGCCCGGGGCTAACTAGCGCTGCCAATGAAAAAAAAATCTCCCTAGGGCCTCGATATAAGCTCGATGGTCGTGAAGAAAAAGTTATACCTTAAAGTCCGTTTTTTAATTCGATGCACAAAAAAAATTACGTAGTGTTGCCGCTATCAAATATCCTCATCAACCCATTATGTCCCCACCGAAGGGCACGGGTCTCTTCCCTGAGAAAGGTATAGGCCATAGTCCACCACGGGGGCCAAGTCCGGATTGGTGGAGGCTTGTAAGACTGGTGGCTGGTCTTACTGTCAGAAGTTTTCAAGCCGCTCTAAGGCCTCTGACTTGGCTTAACGACTCGTCTTGTGGAATTTAGTAGATCTACTTCCTTTTTCTTTGGCAGCGCTAGTATACCTCATGGTATGAATAGTTCAGGGCAGGAGCTCTTGGAGTTATGAAAAACACACTTGTGTAAGTCGTGACCTTGAAAATGACAGTGGTATCCAATTTCTAATTTCAAGGTCAAGACCAAAGTGCCTTGCCTCACTAGGACGCATGGCGACGTCGCCAGCGACCGTATCCAAGCAGTTAATATTGAAATGTATGGTGCCTAACTCACTTGGCGATGTCTGGCTACGTCGCCATTCATACAAACTGCTTGAATACGTAGCTGGCGACGTCCTAGTGAGGCAGGGCACTAAAAGGATAAAACGCAAACCAAAAGAAGAATTTCGCTTACAAAAAGTCCGAATCCTCACCGAAACAGATACATTTTCACCCCAATGCAGTGAAAATTCGTGAAATTTGGTGTACATTTATTAATTTTGGTGATTTATACATTATTTTTGAAAGGACGTCGCCATGAAGGGGTTATGCATTTTGTAAATTAATCGTCCATCTTGGAGCGGTTACTTGTTTTATGAAGGGCTTATAGATTGCGTTCTAAATCGAATTTACATGAGTGTTTGGCTAAGTAGGGGAGAATATATCGAGGGTATTCTGGCAGAACCGAATAAGTACAAAATAAAAAAGAAATAGTTTCTAATGCAGGTATACTCAGTTTCAATACTCGGTCAAAACTGCAACTATTTTTTTTTTATTTTGTACTTATTCGGTTCTGCCAGAATACCCTCAATTTTTGATAAGCGTTTTGAAACCTTACGAAAATACTGTGACAGATTACCACGTGGTATTGGAATTTTTCAGGCGATTTTTTTTTCGTAGCGCTGTTGTTCAAACGAAGGTGTCATCATCTGTATTTTTGGGTGAATCGACATGAATTGAAAAAGTTTTTTCGACCAATGGATAAATACTTTTAGAACAGATTTAACATCATTTTTTAAATATATTATTAACATCAACTACTTACTTAGCTTGTTTATTTAAAGAATTTTGGTTGGAGTAATTGAATGTTAAATCTGTCTTAAAAAGTGTTTAATTGATAGTTAACAGCGAAAATTGTAGCTGGTATGGTTAAATAAAGAAAGTTACTGAACAATTATTTTTCTCTCCCTTACACAATACTACCTTGAAAATTTTGTGAGTGTGAGGTAAATAGTCTTTTAATCACTTCCTTTAAATAATCGGAATATTTCACGTTAGGCGACATTTTTCCAGATATCGAGGAACCGTCTATAATTTTAAGTCTATTCCACTAATTAGTTTTCCATCAATGTCCATTAAATGGGCATCTACATCACAACGGGCCGACGACTGTACAAGCTAAAATCAACCTTAAATACTTTGAGGTTACGACTACAATGCAGTCGCAAAAAAACCCGGCCTCGTGCGGCCGACGGGCATATCACGGGAACGGGCTTTTCTGCACTGTAGTCTCTCTTCGTAAGTGTTTAAGAGTTATTTTAGATTGTAAACGTGAAGCTCGCTCGTCGCCCATAGTGACGTGGGTAGACTTTAGACAGAAGATTTTTAGGCGTTTTTAGGTACACAATGGATTTATTCTATAAGTCATAAATTCACACGCAATAAGACAGATGCAAGCCCAGCCAAAATTAAGAGTAGTCGTCAAAACGCGGTCTGTTGGGTGCAAGCCGTATTTTTCCAATACATGCAGTAATTTCGATTTTTTATTCCGTGGAGTACCTTGACAATTCATGACTGTCAAAAACATGTGCATTATCAATTTTCTCCGCGCAGTTGGAAATACGTTGGTGGCTGTGCAGGATTAGGCGTTTCGAATGTATCATTATAACGTAACGTATGCTGGCGGAGAATATGTATTTTGTCTTGTATAACTTTGTAAGTTAAGTTAGTTGTAAACTTCTTTAGAGTTAAGTTTCGGTTTGACGTGCGCGGGCGCATAGCGGAAAGTGTGATCTAAAAAGATGGCCAAACTATTTTTCTTACAGATTTTTTTGAGTTGAAAAATTTTAGGGAATTTTATCTGTTTTTTTTTTTAAGTTTGCTACAATTACTTGTATTTTTTACACTTAGAGGCCGCTTATACGCTCAGAGGCACAATTAACCGCCCACTTTAATTTTCCGACGTAACTTGAAATATTAATCAGAGAATGATTTCCACTCGCATTTTAAGATTGTCCCAAATGTATTTGATAGGGCATACCCACGGCATCAAGGTACTACGTAAGTGGTCATGGCGAGTGCGAATCATTCCCTTATGAATATTTCAAGTTACGTCGGAAAATTAAAGTGGGCGGTTAATTGTGCCTCTGAGTATATAATATCATGCATGTAAACCTTACTGTTGTATTGATAGGTTGTGATTTGACTGAATATGTTTTTGGTCGACCACTTTTTGCAATGTCCCGCGCTCGCCCGCGGGTGTTCTCGCAAGAACTCTCTCGGAGCGGCTGACAACCACGTGGCTACCCTAATTCCTCTTCCTCTACCCTTGTCAATTGCCGTGCCTTGACAATTTTTTACGTACATCAATTGTTAGAAGAGTAATAATTGAATATCATAAAGTTAGAACCTGTTCAGTCTTGACCTTGAAAATAAATTGAAAAACATTGTTATTTTCAAGGTCAGGACTGAGGTAAATCGAAACAAAAAAAAAAACATTTACGCACAGGCACATACATTGCTTCTGGCCCCACACTAGGATACCCTGTGTCGTGGGAATCACAAACATGTAAACATCCATGACCTAGGGTTCTCTTAATAAAATTTTCAAATGACATTGAGCGTAAATCTTAACTTACTTACTTCGCTGGCTCAACGACCCGAAGTGGGTGTTGGCCTCTGATATCATATCATTTTATGTACATTGGCATTCAACAAGCAGAATTTAAATTGTTTACGTTGAAATAAATTTCTGATACAAGAAGTCGCCACTTGTCTCTGTCCTGCGCGGTCTCCTGCCAGTCACTAGCCTGGATCTCACGCAGGTCCTTGGCCACTTCGTCCCTCCAACGATGTCTGGCGCGGCCCACCGGTCTTTGGCCGCTTGGCAGCCCCGAGTATGCTCTCTTAACCCGGCGTCAGCACAGTCAAAATATGCAACAACGACAGTAGAGTTGGGTCGAAAAGACCCGAATAAGAAAACGCCATAATTACAAAAGTTAAGATAAATTTGGTTTGTGGTTGTAATACCTGTATAATACGATTACCGATAGAGGTTATGAGTAGAAAAAAAAACAACATGATCCGAAATTATCTTTTTAATTACATTTTTATAAAAGTGTCACAAAATATTAACAAAATGAACAACCTCTGTCTTAAAGTAATAAAATATTTACAAAACAAACTTTTTGACGGCGTAGTTGAATCAGAGGCTCATCACCGCTGTTATAATCAGATGCGTCTTGATCGGTGTCACTATCTTGGCTGCGACACTCAGATGGTCTTCTTCTTCTTCAGTTGCCGATGTACAATTTTCGTATTCGGAGTCGGAGTCTTGCAAAATACTTAAAATTCGCTGCTGTTCACGTTCTTCGCAATCCATAATTGCAAAAGTACTGAAAATAACAAAATGAACAATATAAAACAACAAAAAAATTTTTTTTTAAACGGCGCAAAATTACGACACGAATAGTATGGTTGGGTCATATTTACCTTTTTCGGGTTAGACCGTGTCTATCACCCGCTGCGGCCGCAACACGACTGAATGGCGATACCCCTCGCGGAGGAGGGACCGTTAGCTCCAGCTACTGAGGAGTTTGGCAACGTCGCACAAAATTTTTAAGAAGTACACTCATTTGAAAAGTGCTCGGGTCAAATAGACCCAACTGTGCGAACGCCGGGTTAACTGCTCGGTCCTCTGCCATCATAACAATTGAAAAAAAATAAGAATTCTCAAATTGCATAAGATTATTTGCGGGTAGAAGCCCAAAAAAGTCCGTAACTTATCATTGTAAATACCCGCGTTCGTGAAGCACAAATATTTTGCTCCCGTGCGTTGAGCCTACCTGGCTCCCACCGGCCCTAAAGACCGCCCCTTCAGATGGCGGCCGCGGGAAGCGACCGAGAGTTGTATGGTCACACGGGTCATTTAAATACGATCCTATGCTTTGCGTCGTTAAGTCAGGATAAAACAAAAAGTACGCCTTGAAAATAACGCTAGAAAATTATTGGTATTTTCAAGGTCAGGACTGAAGATAAGCATTTGTGCTTGTGTAATAATATATTTTTATAATTTGATACGCTGATGCGTGTGTGACCAAAAAGCAAATATGTATGTATAATATTATTTTTGAATTACTTTTAACAAGGCAAATACGAAATCCGTAATAATAAGAAAAAGCACATCTCCCGTACCCCCGCCCCCGTCCGCCACTTACCGCCCCGTGGCCCCGAACGAGCCCGACCGCCCCTGACGACCGCCCCCACAGGTGGCGGCCGCGGGCGGCGCCGGAGAGGTGTGGGGCCCCTTGCTGCCGTTGCCGCTGCGTTACCAGGTACTACCGTCGGCACGCCCCACTTTTGGCGTTGATTCTGTCCAATTTGCGTTACAATTCAATTCAATTCAATTAAATTCAATTCATTTATTGCGATAAATTACAGTGGAAATTACAGGTCTTAAAAAGTTAATCATGCATAAGCATTCAAGTACATGTGTAATTTTACCGAGAGCGGCATGGCAATCTATATATATAAAAATGAATCCCTATTTCCCTTGGTCACGGCATCACGCCTAAACGGCTGGACCGATTTCGCTACTTCTTTTTTTGTTCGGTTCATTATTATCAGGAGAAGGTTCTTATGAAAGAAAAAATTAAGGAAATTGCGCGGAAAATTAGAAAATTTAAAATTACTTAACCACCATATAAAATTATTAAACTTTTTTAATGTAACCTTAAGACATTGGACATAGAATTGACTGAATGCGTGCTGCAAATATAGTCAAAGAGGATGAAAAAAAAAAGACGTTTAAAACGGTTTCTTCTGTCAATCTTATTTTATTGATAAACAATATAATAAAATAAAAAATCTGCTCATTTATGGCGTCTAAGGCGGAACAAAGTTCGCGGGGTCAGCTAGTAGTATAATAATTATTAATATGCACAATTTCATTTATAATAGCTAGGGACATGCGTGATGTGATCATCTGACATGCAAAATTGTTTGTCGTTAATATTGACTTGTTTTTACCTATAGGTATTTAAGTATCAGTATCAAGTTATTCTACTAGGTCAATCAGAACTGTTCGCCTTCAAGGTTCTTCCTTATTGACTTACCTCCCGCCCGAATATTCTGACGCATATAATCTTCTATGAAAACCGTTGTTATTTTCAACGTCTGGGCCTAAGGATGTTATGTCCTGTATATTTTTAGTGATATATATTTTTTTTTTGTAAAATTTGGATTAGTGGGGTCTGAGGCTTTGCTAAATAATAAAATTACGGTTATTTACGGACTTATTATGATTGACCATGAGTCGCATATACTCAGGGTCACTGACAGTTAACAAGGTTTGCAGCTATAACATTGTGGTCCTAAGTACACATACTTTTAAAACTAGCTTTGTGAGGTCCATTATTAATCCCACTAATATTTAAAATTGCATGTATTGCCCTTTGAACAATATAGCAAAAACAAAAATCTTAAAAAAGTAATGATTTATAAATTAGAAGAAAAAGAAGAAATAAACCATTTATTATACCAACAACACATATTACAGAAACAAAATAAACACACAAGTACTACTTGCTTTATCGAAAAATTTTGATTTACTATATTTATCGAAACGCAATACCTTATTTGTTCTGGACAAACTGTAATAATATAATATAATATGTAACGCAACAGAAAAAAAAAACAAATAAAATAAAACCATTGTAATCTGTGGTGTGCCTACATTGGGTGCTTACATTTTTTTATTAAGTATTGGTAATGGCCAGACAGACAGACTAAAAATAGGTATATTAGTAGGGTTCCGCAGGATTCCTTTAAAACTCACGAAATGCAACTAAAAAAGTTCCTTCGCCCGGAACTATTATATCTGCCTTTAAGTGGCTTACAGGAATCTTGTTTTTATCATTTCCTCTGAATTAGTGAATTAACGCATTCGATTGTAACGCAACTTGGTCAAATTAACGTTTAGAGTACGGGGGCAGGGCGGGGCTTTTGCTGGGATTGGCTCCGGAATTATGAGCTATCGCACTTCTGATGTCTAATTGGCTGCGCGATATGACATATCCCACCTCTGATTTCTGATTGGCTGTTTAGGTTTTAGATTGCTGTGCCTCGTATTTACTGTGCTATCATAGACGCTCGTCAAGCTATCTTTACTCCGTGGGTATTATCCTTTCCATTTGCGGTGATGGGCTGTAGACAATTAGCTGGCACAGTTATGGTTTATGAATGGCTTACTGATACATAGACTTTCTCTTCTTAAGTTATGTATCACTAAGTTCTGTGCCATTTTCGTGAAACTTGCCTTAGACTAGCTACCGATTTCATTGTTTGTTGTTGAAGACTTTCAAAATAGCTTTGTCCTATGGTGGTTGTCCGATGTTAAATGTTAAGTCACTCTTGATTATTATGACTAGCTAGTTTTGTTTAGAATGCCTATCCCACTTCTGATTTAGACTATATCTTTCACTTTTCCTATCCTCATCATAAACCCACTATGTCCCCACCGAGGGGCACGGGTCTCTTCCCTGAGGAAGGTTCAGGTCATACCCCGGGGGCCAAGTCCGGATTGGTGAAGGCTTGTAAGACTGCCATCTGTCGACGGTGGCCGGCACCAACTGCTTAACGTGCCTTGCGAAGCACGGAACCGCTCGGAAAAATGCCACTAGCATGCGACTTTTAATTCCTATACTACAGTCTTAAAATAATGTTTCTAATTTAATGTTAATGTTTACTTTCAATTCGTGGTTTGAAACAGCACGTCTTCGCAATCTTTTGATCAGTTTAGATCTAAACTGTTTTTTTCTATTATCGAATTTTTTTTCGTCGCGTCTAGAACAAATATTAAACGATCAGAGGTGGGATAGTTGCCTATCCCACTTCTGATTTTAAGAGATAATAATATGATATTAAGAGTGGGGTAGTTCATTTAATTCTTCGTTGAAAGCCAATTCAGTGAAGGCCCCGACCCGTCCGCTAGCCCGCCGATGGTGACGCCATCGTGCGGCCTGTTACTAACTGCCTTGGTACTTGAACGCGGCGCTTCCATAGTTTAACCTCTCGCTTGCGAGCAGTTTGGTGTTTCGGGAACTAAAATCCATGTAAAAATGGAGAAAGTGCTACCTACATAACATATATTATTAAAGGTACTTAACTTTGGAAAACGTTAACCTCATAAGAGCTGACCTTGAAAATAACAAAAGCCTTTGTTAGTTTCAAGGTCTGAAGAGGTTAATGTAAGAAATTAATTATGGATGTTTTTGCCACGGGAACGAACGCCATCCCCACGTGACAAACTGCCGCTCGCGACCTAATCTTACCGTCACGCGCCAAGATTATGTTATACCCATATATCTTAGTGTATTCTTATATTACTCTTATGTTATACAAATAATTGTACATTTCGACTCGATCTTTGCCACGCTAATGCCAGGCTTTTCCGCGGTAAGTAGACGAGATGCATAGTCTGGGATGAGTCCAGGTCGTGGCATAGTCTATGGGCATTATATGGACGTAGAATTACAGTTTGGAGGACCGTGGACCACAACTATAGACAAACATAACCTAACATAACATACCATTTACACACAAAGGTAAAATCTAAGTATACGAGGGGCGGCTGAAAAATTTTGAGCCTAAGTACTTCTAAGAATCACTAATGACTCGCAATGTGCATCACTAATTGCGCGTATTCTAAGTAGTATAAATACCAAGTTTCATGTAATTTTCATCATTACGCTTCTAGTAATTGAACATTAAACAACACCATGTCTGAGTCATCCGCGCTTTGCACGAAATTGGAGTACAGAGCTGTCATAAAATTCCTCACCAAGAAGAACAAAACGCCGACAAAAATATTTGAAGAAATGTCTGCAGTTTATGGGGATTCTGCACCTTCATTTGCCACCGTAAAACGTTAGACACGTGAATTCAAACACGGCAGGGAGTCGCTCGAAGATGATCCCAGGTCAGGACGTCCAAACACCGCCGTTACCGAAGAAAATATTGAAAAAGTGAAAAACCTTGTTCTCGAAGATCGGCGAATCAAGATGTGGCAGATAGCTGAATCCATAGGCATCAGCAAGGAGCGAATTGGTGACATTTTGCACAATCATTTGCACATGAAAAAGGTGTGCGCGCGATGGGTGCCAAAAATGCTTACGCCACTGGACAGGCAGCGTCGAGTCACAACTTCGAAGGAGTTTTTGGACATCTGTGGCGATAATCCTGACGATGTTTTTTCTCGCCTCGTCACTGTCGATGAAACATGGATCCGGCAGTACGATCCGGAGTCAAAACAAGAGTCAATGCAATGGATAGCAAAGGGAGAAAAGCCGCCACGGAAATTCAAAGTGGAAAGATCGGCTTCCAAGCTCATGGCCACTGTTTTTTGGGATTGCGAAGGAATTTTGTTCATCGACTACCTTCCCAAAAATACTACAATGAACGGAGACTATTACGCCGTATTGTTGACAAAAGTCCGTCAAGTGGTTGTCGAGAAAAGGAGAGGCAAACTGGCGAAAGGAGTCCTGTTTTTGCAGGACAATGCGCCCGTGCACACTGCCCGAGTTGCGAGACGTGCCCTCGCCGAAACAGGATTTGAAGAAATCAACCACCCACCCTACAGTCCAGACCTGGCTCCTAGTGATTATTTCCTTTTTTCAAATTTGAAAAAGGACCTCCGAGGACGAAGATTTTCCAGTGACGAAGAAATGAAGGCGGCCGTAAACGAGCATTTTGAAGGCAAAGACGGCGAATATTTTTTTACCGGGTTAAAAGCTCTTTTAAACAAATGTAAGAAGTGTATTGAAATAGAGAGAGATTACATTGAAAAATAAATTTTTTATACATTTCTATCAGCATTTTTAATACCTTAGGCTCAAAACTTTTCAGCCGCCCCTCGTAGTATGTGAATGCGGTCTCATTTAAAAATAAAATCGGCCAAGTGCTAGTCCGACTCGCGCACGAAGGGTTCCGTACCATTATCTAGCAAAAAAACACGTTTGTTGTTTGGGGGCCCCCTTAAATATTTAATTATAATTTAAATATGTATTTTTGAAGTTAATACATAAATAAATTCTAATTGGCTCAGTGTGTCCTAATTTTTCTGTATATTATAACCTTTTAATAGTTGGTAGTCTTCCTAGAATCTAAAATAAAAATAAAATAAATATTCTGTTAATATTTCAAACGTCTACCTGTTGCCGTTATCACTATCTAGCAAAAACAACAACAAAAAAATCACGTTTGTTGTATGGGAGCCCCCTTAGATATTTATTTTATTATGCCTCAAGTCCTCAGTCCTGAAAAATAATGATTGAAAACGATTGTTATTTTCAAGGTCAGGATCAGTCCTGACCTCAGGGAGGATAATGTGAAGTGCGTTTTTTAATAACATGCAAAAAAAAATGCAATGTCATAGCGCTATAAAATATGTATGTAGGTTTAAAATTCTTCTCACATCAGAGGCATAAAATTTAATTACTAACATGAGCAAAGTCTACAGCTACAAACTAAAAAACCTAATAAAACTTTAAAAAAAACGCCTACATAGCAGATACAATTTTTACTTGGAAAAATGGGGGCTATTTGGTTTTTACGTACTGGCGACACTCTGCCCCCTATTTATATAAATGTGAGTGGTTGACCAAAAAGGGACCTCAAGGGAAAATAATTGATTTCGAGAAAATCGCGTTTGAAGTTTCTTGTATAAATAAACAGGCTTCGACTCGTGCACGGCTCACAAAAGAAAAAAACATAAAAAAATAACTACAGCACCTAAAAATATTCTGGTGATACCAAAACAAAGCTAAAATACCACAAATAAAAAAAATAACTGTTTCCAATCCCTCCAGGTCCCTTTTTGGTCAACCACTCACGAATGTCCATATTTTTATGTCATGACTTTCGGACGTCGCCTGTCATTTTTTATAGTCTGGAAAATTTGTTGGGCTGTGGCGAAGATCGTTAGGCTATTGCATTATGGAAGGGACAGCTCTGAGTACTAAGAAAATACTGAGAAAGACGTCATGTTAAAGATGTCGCCATCTTTTTTTATTTAGCTTTCAAACCACGACGTTTCGTTCCAAAGTACGCAGAGCGGCCCCAGTGTTGAGCTTGTGAACCTGTAACTAGTGGTAATTGGTAACTGGTAACCGGCAACTGGTGTAACTGGTAACTGATAACCGGTCACCGACGACCGGCAACTAGTGACTGGTAACCGGCAACTGGTAACTGACGACCGGTCACCGACAACTGGTAACTAGTGACTGATAACCGGCACTAGTTACTAATGATTGGTAATCAGCCACTGGTGCTGGTAACTGTCGACCGGTGACTGGTGACTAGTGACCTATGACTTGGATAGGTAACTAGGGACTGGTAACCGGCAACTGGTGTAACTGGCAACTAGTGACTGATAACAGAAACTAGTTACTAATGATTGGTAATCAGCCTCTGGTGCTGGTAACTGTCGACCGGTAACTAGCAAGTGCTTTAACTGGTGACTAGTGACCTATGTCCGGGATAGGTAACAAGTGACTGGTAACCGCAACCGGTGTAACCGGTAACTAGTAACTGGTGGCCGGTAACTGGCAGCTCAATCCATCCTGTACTGTCGCGATAGCACTGCATGCGGAAAATACCTATTCAACTCTGTGTTATCTCCAATCGATTTACATTTACACTTGCGCTTTTTGGAAATTGTTAATCATGTAAACGAACGGGTTTTTGTTAACTTCCACAACACAATCACTTGACCTGGTCCCAAACTAGGATACCCTGTGCTATAGTAACCAGGCAAGTTCGTTACAAACATGGAAAATCACCCAGATTAAGTTGAAAAACATATTTTTATTGTACGGTATCACCATGACAGTTGGTGTTCGAGTTTGATAATGCAATACAGGAGTCTGGTGTTGTAAATAAAACCTATAGGCGTAAGACAAAATGCAGCGTATGAATTTGTATGGTGCCGCACGCACTGCGATAATAAAATCGCGTACTCGCGTATTTGTGTTTCATTTGCTGCATTTCGCCATTTAGTATTTTTGTATTCAATATGAGGTCCAACAATTCTTATTAATCTGTCAAATGTTTGAATTTTCATTCTATAATAGCCAAAGAATTTTTTGGCATACGCCCGAAGTTCATAAACATAAACATAAACATTTACATACAGGCACATACATTGCTTCTGGCCCCACACATGGTATTTCAGATAAATAAAACCATTGATATTCTATCCGCTGTAAAAGGATGTGTCCAGTATTGACGGATTTTATTCGCTTTTCTTCTGATCCTCCGAAGTAGTAAATAAACACAAGATACTTGTACAATATCCATGGCACAACTGAGCAAATGAAGAAATAAACCCAAACCCAACTACTAAATTCATTCGTTGCTATTTTTAAAGCGCGAAATAAAATTGCAAACGACAATAATTCCTACGCGCACTACGATTTACTGCGAAGTAGCGGAGGCCGTCGAAACAGGGATTTACAGAATAAAAGAGCTGCGGGGCTTCGGTACCACTTCTTAGGGTACGATTTCGCATGAGCGACTTTAACCTGTTAAGGGGGGCGGGGGGCCTTTGCTTTGCTTATTTTTGATGACAAGAGGGATTGGGGGGTCTAGATGGGGATTACGTCAGCAGTAGTTATTTTGTTTTTTTACACATATTGGCAACCCATACATTGTCCATGCTTGAAAACGAAACGCATTTTCGGGGATTCCCACAAATAATTAATATGTTTAGGTACTCGCTTAGAACCGAGTAGGGGAATTACTGCTGCTCATGAATCAATAAAAAAATCAAAATACATTTAAAAGAAAAATGCTTGTACCAATGTTTACGTGAGCATGGGAGGGGGGGTCAGAGCTTTGCTTACTTTTGCTGACAAGGGGCAGGGGGATGAATAATTGTAATAAATCTGCTTAAGTAATACTTCAACGGCCCCTAAGCCCCTGAAGAGATTATATCGCAAACGATTAATTTTCGCAGTGCGCGGATTGTAGTAACAATAACAATAATAACATTTACATACAGGCACATACATTGCTTCTGGCCCCACACTAGGATACCCTGTGCCGTGGCAACCAGAAACAGCGACGTCACAAACATGTAAACATCCAAGACCTGGGTTTCTTTTTTTTTGTCCCCAGCCGGGATTCGAACCCTGGACCTCTCGCGTGATAGTCAGACGCGCTAACCGCTGCGCCACAGAGGTCGTCAAAAGTATATTTCTGTTGTTTTTTCGCAACGATTTTTTATCGCAGTTCGCGCTTAGCCAAAGACTTTGGTTACATCTTTAGCGGTTTCCAAGAAGTGTTACTATACTAATTTATATTGTACTTGTATCTACCTACTTTATCATTGTTATTGTGTATAGTTTGGGCGGAGGTTGATGTGTGAAGGTTATATTTTTTGATTAAATTGTGTTATTTTGTGAGGGACAATGTTGAATGCATATTGTCTTGTGACATTTTTACGTCCACACACCACCAAGGTGTGCAAAGGTGTTTGTGGTTGAAAAAAAGTTAACCAGTTGGGTTAGGTCATAACCTTGAAAAGAACAATTAAAAGTCAATGTTATGGTGCGAAAATTCTACAGCCTAAAGTAGGTATGATTCGTTCAGTTCAGCGTTCGTTTTTGAAACAATATTTTCTATCAAGCATTATAATGCTTAAAATCTTTGTTACAGAGAGAGGTAATTCAAATAGAAGAGCTCTTAAAGCGGATTTAATAACACGATACTTCGAAAAATATAAGTCTGAGAGAAAACTCGTTGGACATAAGTTTAACCTATTAAGCTCTGACCTTGAAAAACCATTGTTATTTTCAAGGTCAGGACTTAAGAGGATAAATATATAAATTAGAGAAAAAACTCGTTGTACAAAAGTTTTCTAAAATCTTAAAATAAAATCATAGATAGATAGAACATTTATTAGAATCTGCTTACACACATATAATTATATAACAGTTGAAATAGAACAAATAAAACAAACCAAAAAGTTTTTTTACAGCAATGAGACAAAAGAGAGGTCATTTTGCCACTAGATGGTATGTGAACAGTGGTGTATTTTTCGTTATAACTGACATAAACTTACGCCTGTATGCCGAAGGCATAGACCAATGTAATGCAATGTTTATCAAACGCATATTTTTTTCAAACTTGAGTGTTTTTCCGTGTCCTTGTTTGGTTACCATGTCACGGCGTAACCAAAGTCCGTTTTTTTAAATCGATGAAAAAAGAATTGACGCGGTATTACCGCTATAAAATATAGAGGTTTACTCGGTAGATTTTTTTTTACCGTGAATAGAAGACTCATGTGACCGAAATCCTTAGCACATCAAATATGTTCAAATTAATTACTCATAAGAGAAAAGTTTAAAAAAAACACCAACGTAGCACAAACAATGTTTACTTGGAAGTAAAATCGGATTATTTGGTTTTTACGTACTAGCAACACGCAGACAAATGTCAACGTGACAGTTTTTTTTCATTGTAAAAACAGACTTTAGTTTGGGAGCAGCACTGGCTGTTGTGTGGACGTCATTGCTATTGGTTCGGGATCCGAAAACAATGAATGAAAAGGCTATTAATTTATTGCCATGCAAGGTTATACAACTCTTCACACATCTTCGCCGTCCGTAATCGCTTGTGAGGTGGTCCGCCCTTAAGGGCGATGCTTGCTGGTATAGGGCTACTGCTCTGTGTTACAATACTCTGTTTATAATGGTCCGTGGTTTGATTCCGTGCGAAAAAAAACGCGTATTTTTTTTTAATTATTTTATCTTATTTTTTATTATCTATTGCACCATTCTGTAGATGTGCAAAGGGGTGCTTAATGTAAAAAGTATTCTTAGTCATGTATGATAGGAATAAATTTATTAAAAATAAAAACTGGTTAGTTTTCTCGGCATTGATGGATCCAATAAGCGAAAGTTTGCAATATTAAATTATATATTGCATAATAACCGACAGCGTCGGGTTACAAGGTGACAGGAAAAAATATGAAATTGAGATTTTGCTCTCTGAGAATGTTTCAATATTATTACACGAAAGAAACGATTTGGTTAATTTTTAATAACTCTCAGTGTAAACGAATTTTTCAATATTTTCTGTTGTTTACAAAGCAGTTTTGAAGAATTTGTGATGTTTTGAGAATGATCCTATGTCTGTTTTATCACAGGTGAAATCTTTTATTTTTCGATCGTTGGATTTAAACGTATTTTTTTTGTTAGTAGTAGATACAAAAAAAAATTTAAAAAATGTGTTAATGCCTCAAAAAAGTACTTTTTTGTAACAAGCACTATTTAAGTTGGTCACGTTCCGCGGCAACAGTAATTCATTGAAAATGCCGTTGATATTTTTCCGCACGGAGTTAGAAAA
This sequence comes from Yponomeuta plumbellus, assembly GCA_947310845.1. Taxonomy (NCBI): domain Eukaryota; kingdom Metazoa; phylum Arthropoda; class Insecta; order Lepidoptera; family Yponomeutidae; genus Yponomeuta; species Yponomeuta plumbellus. The sequence continues at coordinate 2,462,976 of OX371219.1, forward strand.
CGGAGTCTATCTCGAAGAAGCAAGAGGTAGATTTAACACCGCCTTTTTGTTTTAAGAATGAATGAAAGTTTTTGTAGAGTAATTTTATAAGTGGATGCGCACGCGCCTGTTGCCATGAACTGGTAGAAAAACACAAAAAATATAGTCAAAAAGATCATCGCACCACAATTCGAGACGTGAGATTATTTTTTGAGGTCTTTATACAAAATTACGTTAATTATTGTATAATTTCCCGAAGAACAATTATTTTCATAAGTATTGTGCATCGTCTGCTATAGTAATTATGTCACATGCAAGCAACGTATGACCCCACTGTGCAATAATTGTACTCGCTCATCTCTGCCCTGAATAAAATATAAGAAATAAACTACATCTCCGAACACAAGGTGAAACGAACCTAAATGAGACAAACTATTTTTTTTATAAAATAAAAAATATATACCCAACACAGACGCGTGCGCTACCAAGCAGCCTAGTCTGGCGACCCACTAAACCTGTCTCCCGGTCTGTCAACTGCGAGGAGCCACCATGATGTCAACCTTACTTTCAACTAACACACCTTGCGTCTATGTCGTGTTCAGCATGCCTCCACTATGGGTACCCCGTTTATGTGCTCTCGTGGCTACGGGCACACTGGCGCGCTTGCCCGCGTGACTGGCGCACGCGTGACGTCATTTCCGTGGAGGGTGTCACCATTACCTATGGGCGTTATTACTAGAAACAATCTAGTCATTCGAATAATTATTCGTTAAATTTTCATTCGATTGTGATCGATTAGTTTAGATCGATGGTGCGTCTAGAGGGCTGGCCTTGAGCTCCTTATGTTTGCGTTTACGCTAAGCACGGAACGCTGCACATTTGGTGCAGAATATCCCTGCAACTGCGCACGGGGTGCCTATGCGCTCGAATACTCGCATGCGTGTTTCTGTCACGCCTGTTCTATTAGTGCAATGCGCGAGCGAAGTCGACAGTTATTTGAATTGGTCCTTGTTCGAATCGATTAATTGTTAATCGAATAATCGAGTCAGTCGATTGCTTTGTTTGAAAAAGATCTATATCGGGCGATTGCGTCCATCGCTAATTATATTATACAGTGCGTGTTGCAGAAACGTCCAGTAGAACGTCATTATTATTCTATTTTAATATTCTGTTACTATGAGACTAAAGCGAAATAAAAAAACCGCTTCAAACTGTATTTTGATACTTTATTAAACTGCTGATATTTTCCTCGATTTTAGTTCCGTATTCAAGGCAAGAAAAATCGCACGTAATCTAGGGTGCGCTTGTCAATTTACAGCCTACTTGTCTTGTAATAGGCCCATAGTTATTTTGTGAGGACGGAAATGGTGACGTTATGACGTCAGACGCGCAGTGAAGCTCGGTAGTGTGAGCGTAGCTGTACACTTTCCGTCTACACTTAGTTTTATGTGAGGGGTACTGAGCTTTTTTCTCAAGCCTGGTTAGAACGTCATTCAAAATTGGAACTTTTAAATGTTCTATGTTCTAACTCGCAATTAGTATTCGGCTCAATAACTGTTGTTTTTTTCTGTATGAAGTCTGTTAACAGACTGTCGACCGGGGCTTGATCGAAACAAACACGGCTTGGGCAAAAACGCCAGTGACTCTTACCTGGAACAGGAAGTAGGCGGCGGCAAGGTTCTACCTACAGACTGGTCTATCCAATGTTCGGGTAATGTTAACAATCGCTGGACATTGGTCTGATGTTGCTGTAAGCGTAACGTTGTCAATGATTGAGATAGCTATTACATCACTTAGGTTAACATTCTCGCAGCTAGCAAGTAAAGCTTTGATTTTAAAGTAGGGTCGGTGTGCTAGTTTCTGCCCTACTAGACTGAGGCGTTAGTGTTGAAAAAATCCCGAATTTAATGTACTTGATAATCTATCAAGTCCAGATTGATCAAGGGCGAAACTAGAGCGCCGACTATAGATTGGTTCGAACGATTTGTGAATAAAAAAAACAAAAAAATAAATTTGGCTGGACGCTTTTACATTATGTTTATCCTAAACTACGTATTATTAGAAATTGGCTGACTTTTCTCGCGCTCCTGTGATGTTCTAATAACAATATTTAACCGGCTGCGGGCTAACTTGTTTTCTCGATGTCTTCATTAGGGTCACTGCTCTGTTTTTGGTCCTGCTTTCGTAATAGCCACGTTTACATTGAACGCGCTTTCTCAGAGTGACGTCATTGGTATCTGCTTTTCTTATACGACTTATTGCGTGACAAAGGACGAAAGGAATGGCGTCATGCGCGCGGGGTCTGTGCTAGTGTGAATATGACTGGTGGTTATGATTATTTCTGGATACATTTTTGCACAATGTTGGGCTATTGAAGTAGACATAGTATCGCTTGCAGCTGGTCTCTAAGCACGTCATAGAAAAACGTACCGTGTTCAGCAGAAACAGTCCAATCCACTTTACTAACTAGCGAGACAAATGCTTTGTTATAGATCAGATTGTTTTGTTCCGTGTTTTTGTTGTGACGTTTTATATTTGTTTGCACAGAAACATGTAAAAAAACGATGGTATACATAAGAACATTTTTATCGCAAGCTATGTTAAGTGGGTTAGAATGTTTCTGCGTAATATGGTCCAAATCAGAGGGGGCTAGAGGGGCCAAAACTGGAGCACTGGCCACAAAGTACCTTTTGGTTATAAGCACCGTCGTTTTTTCTCTCGTTTCGTACTGTACAGTATGTTTGCGCGACTTGCCCCAGAACCCGTAGCGTCTTGCGACGCCGCGCCGCGACCGGTCGCTGCGACCTGCGACTGGCACTGTCAAAGATGGCTCCCAAATCCTGTCCAAATCCCGGAGTTTGAAAGAGAAACCACATTTGCATTGCAAGATTCATCATAAGCAGTAAATTTCCTTTGTTGAATTAAAAAAAAAACAAATTTAAAAACAACCAGTAAGAATGTTTTAAATTTGACCAAGTCTATGTTCGTGGAATGTAGGTAACAAATACATTTATTTCTCTATATTCTGTGAAAAAGATATTAAATAAAAAAAAAAAAAAAAAACTCACGCCCGTTATCCCCGAGGGGGTAGGCAGAGGCACCAAACACTAGAACTGGGCCCACGTTTTTCCGAGTTTAAAAAAAAAGGATATTAAAAATAACGATATTTATTGGTGAAACATGAGTATCAATAGACGTTACTAAAATGTATTATCATTTTAGTTCTGCATGTTTTATCACTGTAGACATACAAGTTATAGAAGAGAGTAATGTTAATTTCATTATGAAGTCAATAATCACCAAAAATATTCGTTATTGTTTGATAACAAAACATAAACTAACAATCGCAATCAGCAATAACAATCAGAAAATATTAATATTTTTATTACTCGTAATGTAATTGGTTACGCAAAGTCTAAAATAAATGTTGAAGTATATCTGTAATGAAGTATATAAGTAGTTCTGTTTAATGCAAATATAGGTTATAGGTTACCTTCCTCAGGGAAGAGACCCGTGCCCCTCGGTGGGGACATAATGGGTTGATGATGAGGTTACAAAGTTAAAATTCCATAAACCAGCTTATTTGCCAAACACACTTAAGTAATAGCAAAGCGACCAACAAATTCGGCAAAGTTGACAAAAACATTTTTAAATTACTAAATTAATTAGAGTTAGCAACGAAAGGTATGTGCTCAGCATATTAAGATAAGATAAGATAAGTTTATTATTAATAACATAATTTACATTTGATTCCTTAATAGTACTCTTACAAAATTAGTTATCCTAAAGAGCTAGGCGTTGGTCCTCACACTAAGCAGAGCCTGTATCGTGAAGGCCAGTTAACTTGGTTTCTAGTTTATCCCAATTCCAAACGTTGACACTTGAATATTATTGAATTATATTGTGCTGCCATGCCATGCCAGCATGTTCTTCACCGCTCACCTGCTTCGACAACTAACTAAACTAACCATTATTGGTAACTTAGTGGATTATTCCTTACCCCCACGGGCCATCTTTGACAGTTCTGTCGAGAGTCAAACGGCAGTGTCGATCGGCGCGGCGACACTGCACTGTTTGTGGCGCACCTTAATACGAGACACTAGTGTGCATTCATCTCGCTTCTGTGTTAGCCCTACACTAGCTCTATACGTTTTCGTCTTACCCACACTGTATTATGTCTATTTTGAGGTTAGTTTTTTGGTCACGTTCAGAATGATTATATCTATTTTTTTTAAGTTTTTTTTTCTAGTATATATTGGAAGTTTGCTTCTTTACAGTTTAATTTTTGTCTTGAAACGTCATTTTACGTCGTAGTAGTTATTTTAATTTTGAGGTTAACTTTTGTTATAATATAAATCTATGCTAAATTATTGTCCGTTTTTACGAAAGCCTATTATAAACTTACACGATATAGTATGTGATTATTGAAGCTTATTTTGCACTGGTATTTATATATTGGAGATTTTAATTATTTTCGTGTAGTCAATATTTATTTTTAAACTATTGTGTCAGTTATGTGTGCGTTGGTTATGTTCTTATCTGTTTATTGCCATATTTTTTTTTATATCGTATGGTTTAATTTGGTTTTGGTGAAACATATCTTTATACATTTTTTACATGCTATGTACATTTTTATACATCTTATAGTGTTTTTTGTACAATGAATGGTGCGAGACCAAAGTCCCTAGCTATTTTTTTTTATTATTAATAATATAATCTAAAACTGTGCCTAAATAATTCGCTGAATCAATGTTTTTTTGGGATTGGTTTTTAGCTCTTAGCAGACGCAGACTAACGAGACACGTTTTCGAAATACTTGTAAAGTTATTCGATTAATGTATTCGATACAATTTATCGAATCGAATGAATAAACTGCATGTTTTGTCGATTATGTCGATTTCATTATTCGTATAAAAAGTAATGTGTTTCGTAAGGCTGCGTAATATTTTCAGATAAAACCGCGTCGGTTAGCTGCGCTGGCTATATCACACTATTAACACTGTCTTAATCGGACTACCGAGTAATCTAAACTGAATTATTCTGAAAGGAGGTCATAATGTCTTCGTAACAAAATCTTGTAAAGAGTTTCTTTTAATTTTTTTTTCTATGTCAAAACTGACATTTCTCTGATTTTGTGCGGAAATATTTCTGCAAACCGCGTTCTATGTTTTTCTTAGAATGATTATACCTTTATACCGCGTTCCATTTTTTTTTACAGAATGAACCTGTAACACGCGTTCCATGTTTTTTTTTACAAATTTCAAGTTTAAACCGCGTTCCATGTTTTTCCTAAAGAATAAAAACCGCGTTGCATGATTTTTTTTTTACAGAATCATTATCCCTTAACCAGGCAATGAGTAGTAAGATTTAAGATTTTTCATTGGATTTGGACTTAATTTCAAAGTGATAAGGTTCATTTTAAAGTGGCACCTATTAGACCATTGCCTGGTGAAGGGTTATACCTGTGTTTATATGTGATTATACCTGTAAACCGCGTCCCATTTTTTTTTTGTTTTTTTTTTTTTGCGCGCATCGTGTGATATAGCCAGCCCTGAACCGGCGCGGGCGCACGACCGGCGACTTACCCCCTCCGCCCGCAGGTGGGGTCCGTCTACGCCGGGCTCCCGTACGGCGCGTTCCCGCACCACCAGGCGCACGCGCACGCGCACGCGCACGCGCACCAGCCGCACGCGCATTACGTGCACAACGCGCAGGTAAGTATTGTCGCCCCCGAGTGATGATTTTTTTTTTTGTTGATCCCATTTCTAATCAAGTAGTTTTGTTATGTTAACCTGACACTGCCGGCACTGACAACGGGTGGAAATCGGAAAGTGAAAGTGAAAATGATTTAATTACCACAAATTTTACAATAATTAATACTTCCTTTATGGGGCACTGTATAAGGTTCTGTAACAAGATACCCCAAGATATATTAGAGTTACATCCAACGTAATTTCAAGCCAAATCAATTATCTCACAGCGCGCGGACGGTGGTCGGTTAGAGGTGCTGGGAGATGGGGCAGACCACTTACATCATGCGCCATTGCTGCTTCACACAGAGGTACTTATGACCGACGCGTTGTGACCTTGAACATGACAATATCATCATCATCAACCCATTATGTCCCCACCGAGGGGCACTGGTCTCTTCCCTGACCTGAACCTATACTTTCCATAGGCCATACTCTACCACGGGGGCCTAGCCCGGTTTGGTGGAGGCTTGTAAGACTAGTGGCTGGTCTTACTGTCAGAAGTTTTCAAGCCGCCCTAAGGCCTCTGACTTGGCTTAACGACTGCCATCTATCGACGGCAGCCGGCACCGACTGTTTAACGTGTCGCGTTAGTCATGGAACGGTCACCCATCCATGCACTGAAGGCATCCTCTGTTGCTTAACATTCGTGATCGTTTAAGACCACTCAGGCGGCCGGGGCTACGAGCGCAACAGATACGTACGTGTTATGTAAAAGTTCCGCAATTAAGGCGATGAGTTGTAAGTAGGGCTTTTACTTCGAATATTCATTTTATTCGAGACATTTCGTCATAGAATGGCAGATAGTCATTTATTTGAATAATCGATTTAAGCGAATAATTGGGTCCATTCGAAATATTCGAGAGGATAACATGGGCTAACATCGCAAGCCCTACACTGCGTTCCACGAAACAAGCTCCAGAAGAAAATCGTCCATGAACATAAACATTACAGTCAGGCACATACATTGCTTCTGGCCCCACACTAGGATACCCTGTGTCGTGGGAACCAGAGACAGCGACATCACAAACATGTAAACATCCAAGACCTTGGGTTTTTTTTTTCCCCAACCGGGATTCGAACCCGGGACCTCTCGCATGGTAGGCAGATGTCCTATCCCCTTGCCACAGAGGTCGTTAAATAATAGGTAAAACTAATAGTATCGTGAAATTTTAAATGTATAATATACATTATTCAATTATGACCAGCCACTAGTCTTACAAGCCTCCACCACTCCGGACTAGGCCCCCGTGGTGGAGTATGGCCTATACCTTCCTCAGGGAAGAGACCCGTGCCCCTCGGTGGGGACAAAATGGGTTGTTGATGATTCAATTATAAACATGTTTTTTTTTAAGTATATTAAAGTATGCCATGATAATAATATCTTCTATAAACCTCGTGGAGACCGCGGATCGGTAAACGTAGTGTAGGACGTCCTCAGGCTCGGTGGAGCGATGATCTTCGCAGGGCGGCTGGCAAGAGCTGGATGGGAGTAGCCGAGGCCAATTCTCACTTCGTTAGCAAATAATACGTATTACGACTCTAAGGCGTATGACTTGAATACTGTAGTTTCCAGGGTCAAAATAATTTAATTCTATTTAGTCCGTATTTTAGATTATAAAAAAATATTGGATACGTATTTTTTCTTTTTTCGATTAAACAAAAAATAACGCAAAAAATGCTACAAAATGCAGCACTGAGTGACGTCACACGTAACTTCAATGGGCTATATCTTTGTTATTTTTTGTTTAATCGAAAAAAGAAAAAATACGTATCCAATATTTTTTTATAATCTAAAAGACGGACTAATTACATTTTTTTAGGAAACTAGCCTATTCATCATAAAAAAGTCGAACGACACCCAAATTCTGTATTCTGAACACCATGCGACATTGAATTCGAATGAAAAAATAAATGTCTAACGATTACAACAGTAATCTGTGAATCCCACGTTCCATTTTCTCGATTGTAAATTGAAAGTTAGTCGAATCTTAAAACATTTACAATTTCACTTTAAATTGATACATTTGCGGCAAATTATTACTTTGAGTGTTATTTTATAAACTAAGAAACTGTTTAGGTACAAAATATACGTTGTTTAAAAGTTTAATACACTTAACTCTTAAAATTTTCAACTGAAATTTTACTTATAACGAAACGTCAACGTAGGGAACGTAGGGCGAGTCCATTTAATGGACTTGCCCTACGTTCCGTAATGCGATAAAATCAATTACAGCGCGAATCCGACCAAATTTAGTAGTCCCAAAGTATCTCGCACGGAGTAGGGTTTTGTGCCTACTGCACTTAAGTGGATTCGCGCCAGGCAACGTCGTACGGAAAGTATTCTTGGAATTTCCAATCAAGAAACGTCAACTATCAATGAATGCGTTCAAATTTCATACGCCTTTTGCGAGTCGCATGGTAATTACCATGCGACAAGCACAATTCTGAACACAATGCGACATTGAATTCGAATGAAAAAATAAATGTCTACCGATTAGAACAGTAATCTGTGAATCCCACGTTCCATTTTCTCGATTGTAAATTGAAAGTTAGTCGAATCTTAAAACATTTACAATTTAACTTTTAAATTGATACATTTTGCGGCAAATTATTACTTTGAGTGTTATTTTATAAACTAAGAAACTGTTTAGGTATAAAATATACGTTATTTAAAAGTTTAATACACTTAACTCTTAAAATTTTCAACTGAAATTTTACGTATAACGAAACGTCAATTACGGAACGTAGGGCAAGTCCACTTAGAGTGGACTTGCCCGACGTTCCGTAATGCGATGAAATCAATTACAGCGCAAATCCAACCAAATTTAGTAGTCCCAAAGTATCTCGCACGGAGTAGGGTTTTTGTGCCTACTGCACTTAGATTCGCGCTGTAATCGATTTTATCGCATTTCGGGATACACCCACCCTCAACTATCAATGAATGCGTTCAAATTTCATACGCCTTTTGCGAGTCGCATGGTAATTACCATGCGACAAGATGACACCTCAAAGCGAACGAAAATTGTTAGCCAATTTGCGTATACGACTTTGTGAGAATACATGAAACTGATTTTTATGCGACAAATGTCTAATCTTTCGAATGTTTGGCGTCTACGCTTTCAATTCGCATGGGCGAGAATCGGCTCCCAGATCAGCAGTAGACAGGCGTTGGATGATGATGATGATGATGATAAACGTACATTTGTTCCCAGGCCCGCGGGACACCCCTCGAGCTGATGGCGCCGCATCACGCGAGGCATGCGCTTTCTCATCATCACCACGTGAGTACTCCCACGGTGGCATCAGAAAACCAAGCACCAAACCAAACCAAGTAACTATGCGAGAGACACGCACTTTTACCAACCATTTTTTTAACATAATATGTGAGTGGTTGACCAAAAAGGGACCTCAAGGGAAAATAATTGATTTCGAGAAAATCGCGTTTGAAGTTTCGTGTATAAGACAGGTTTCGACTCGGCTCGGCTCGGCTCACCAAAAAAATCATAAAAAAATAACTACGGCACCTAAAATTCTGGTTAGACCAAAACAAAGCTAAAATACCACAGATTAAAAAAATCAAATAAAAAAAACAACGGTTTCCAATCCCTCCATGTCCCTTTTTGGTCAACCACTCACATATATTAAAAGAAAATATTTAAAAGGCTATTTGACAATGTCAAAAAAAAACAATTATTTATACGTATTCGTATAAATTATGACCGTCTTAAAACCGCTTTGAGGCATTTTAACTAAAAAAAACAATTATTATTTGTAAAAAAAAAAACACAAGATAAACTTTGATAATTTATGTATCGAAAACCGACTGGATGGGCCGATTCTATGATGACTTCACATGTCAGTAAAAATGGCGTCTATCATTCATTCGTTCTTACGTTCATTGGTTGGTTTACTGGCAAGTGACGTCATGATTCCTGTGCGACGCCATATTGGCCAAGAAAGCGTATTATTAGCGGCTTATTTCAAAAGTAAATTTTTGTTAGCCTTTTTTAGACGAAATACACAAAAGAATTTAAAATGACCACTTTCTGAGGATCCATGAACACCAACAAAAATATGAGATGATTATCAGAAATTGGTCAAATTGCCTATTTGTTCTGTATTTTAATAAATACATGTCATGTATTTTAATAAAATCTTCAAATACAACTACAATATTGTTTGGAATCAGGCGTTACTTTGCGTAAATCCATAATGGCATTAACATGTGAAAATTACTTTGCTAAATTCCGAAGAAAATGCACAAGCACCATTCGCTTAGTTAATGCCTTTGAAAATGCATTTTCTCACACAAGTATTGGTGTCGGTGGTGGTGTGTTCGTGTCTTGCTTCGGCTTGAAAAAGTGGGAGGGAGGGCGGTGCATTGTCTAACCGCATGGTGCTTGTGGGATATTGGCGGAATTTAGCAAAGTAATTGTCACATTTGAGATAGATCTAATCTCTTTAAACGAGCAATTCTTGTATATATGTATGTATATCAGAATCTCGGAAACTGCTCCAACGATTTTCATGACATTTTGTAAACAGAGGGTTTCGGGGGCGATTAATTGATCCAGCTTGGTTTCATTTTAGGAAAACGTCGTTTTAACCGTGTTTTTGGGCAAAGAAATAACTGCTAGAACTACTATAAGAACGTAAATTTCGCATCAATCAGTAAGGTTGTCGTAGCCCAGGTGGGAAATAGGACGATGCCTTAAACAAAAGACCCTGGTTCAAGACTTGTGCATGAAGTTTTTTTTTTCAAGCTCCTTTTTTGTGTGAAAAACTATTATTAGAAGCCCTATTATCAACGCACCTAATTCGTATCCAAATATATTTTCTAAAAGAATTACAAAAAAAATAATCCAAAAAAACATGATTTACCAAAAAAATACCGAGCAAAGCTCGGTCATCCAGGTACTTGTATATACACCAGCAATTACGCATGAGATTTGATAATAACATAGTTCAGTACAATTGGGTAGTTGACAAAATGTCAAATAAGTTACTTTTAAAATGGAATTTTGTTTGAAAATACCGAATTATGACATCATATTTCAGAGCACTCTTTTTATGTTTCATCTATTTAAAAATTGCAATAACTAGTAATTGCCTAAAAGAGATATATTTTCCGAAGTATTTTGTAATTTTAGTTTTAATCGAGCATATGAAATAATTTATTGTTTGTCGTGTCAACTACCGAATTGGCGGCCTTATTAAAAGTAATACAACGTACATTTTAATACAACTACGAGTAAAATACTTATTATAGTCCGTATTTTAATTCGATGCAAAAAAAATGACGCGGTGTTATAGCTATAAAAGCTATAGGTTAACTCGGTAGATTTTTTTACCGTGAATAGTAGACTCATGTGACCAAAATCCTTGTCACATCAAAGACATTAAAATTGAATTACTCGTAAGAGCAAAGTCTAAAAAAAACACCTGCGTAACATACACAATTTAACTTGGAAGTAAAATGGGGTTATTTGGTTTTTACGTACTAGCAACATTCAGACATTGACAGCCTAAGGATTCCGTTTTCAGCCATCATGGCGTAAAGTTCGATTTTTTTGTAACAAATGTTTCCCGAACATCATTTAGGGCTAAAGTTTCGTACAGGCCCTGTAAAATAAAGATTTAATAATAAAAAATACAGCCTAAGAACTGCATGGAGATGTCAACGTGACAATATATATTTTTTGCATTGAATGAAAAAAACAGACTGTAGCTGACCCCCCTTCCCCCCTTAGCAGCGTCGCAGCGGCGGCGTGAACCCGGCCCACACGGCACACGCGGTGGGCCCGGTGGCGGCGGGCGCACGCCGCGGGTACGTGCGCCGCTGGCCCGTGCAGCTGGCGGCCGGCGGGGTGCTCGGCGTGCCCGTGCCCCCGCTCGTGCCCCCACTCGTGCCCCCCCCGCCTACCTACCAGGTGAGACTGATATATTGGACAAAATGTGAAGTGTAATGTGAAATTTTACTAGTCTTTCAAGCCTCCACCAATCCGGACTAGGCCCCCGTGGTGGATATGGCCTATACCTTCCCTAAGGAAAAGACCCGTGCCCCTCGGGGGGACATAATGAGTTGATGATGATGATAATGATTGTTCTCCAGGTGTTCCTGAATCTGCTGGCGATGTTCCCCCTTTCGCCGTACGAGGCGCGCGCCGACGACGCGCCGCCCTCCCCCGAGACGGAGAACTACGAGGCTCTCCTCTCCCTTGCGGAGAGACTGGGCGAGGCCAAGCCGCGGGGCCTGCAGAGACACGAGATCGACCAGCTGCCCAGTTACAAATACGCTGAGCAGACGCATCAGGGTGAGCGTTCTCCCTCTCTGGCGGAGAGATTGAGGAAGTCCTCGGATCTCTCAACAGAATTCTGTTTGTGAAGTAATTTATTAATTGTGAAACTAACAACGTTTACGTTCATAAAGCAAAAAAAATGTTTTTGCTATGAATAAAATAATTGAATTTGAACACTCCGCAGGCGAGCAATCCTCGTGCGTCGTCTGCATGTGCGAATTCGAGACGCGACAGACTCTCCGCGTGCTGCCGTGCTCGCACGAGTTCCACGCCAAGTGTGTCGACAAGTGGCTCCGGGTGAGTGGGGCACACACGCACGCGCGCACACACACACACACACGCGCGCGCACACACACACACACACACACACACACACACACACACACACACACACACACACACACACACCCTCACACACACACACACACACACACACACACAAACTCGCGTTTTTCATTATAACAATGATATTGTGTGATTAAACATCTACTCTTATTTATTAAAAAAAACATACACACACACACACACACACACACACACACACACAAACTCGAGTTTTTCATTATAACAATGATATTGTGTAATTAAACATCTACTCTTATTTATAAAAAAACATACACAAACAGATGCACGCATGAATTGCACGCCAAGTGTGTGGACTAGTGGCGACGGGTAAGTGTGACACACACGCACGTACGCGCGCACACACACACACACACACACACACACACACACACACACACGACTTGCATTCAATTGCGTGATGGCTATAGTCCGATCCACAAGCTCTTCCACAAAACGAGATCCCAAGAAAATTGTCCATGTCCGCCCATTGGCTAATAATATCGTACGCATTGACCAATGAGATGCGAGTATTTGGTCCCCTACGAGCTCGATCCGTGGATCCGGAGTATACATGTCGTTTCATTACTCCTTGAGAAACCGGTTCGAGACGTAGCCAAGCTATTTCAATCTCTCCCCCCAACGGAATAAGGCTCTAATCAGCATTTTTCTTCCCCAGTCCAACCGCACCTGCCCCATTTGCCGCGGCAACGCCTCCGAATACTTCAGCGGCGGCGAGTGACTCCCGCCCGGCCAGACGACTCTCGCCTCTGCTGGTAAGGACACAGGGCCTATGGTTGCGTGACACCGCTGGGCTAGCGCCTTGGTGAGGGAATCGGAGGAATTGCGTCTCTGCCGTCAAGGGTATAGGGCTCAGAATGGCCTGTCAGCGAATGTCGTCTCTAAACTCAAGAAGACAGGGCTGAGAGTCACGTGACACCGCTGGGCTAGCTCCTCTGTGTTGGAATCGAAGGAAAAGCGTCTCTAAGTGAAAGGATACAGGGCTGAAAATGGCGTGAAACGGCGTGGGCTTAGTACTGGCTTCTACGGACTCAATAATTGTACCAAAATTACCTCAAAATTCAAGGATATATGGGTATATGAGAGTTGTCTGATACCGATGTTGGAGGAATAGCGTCTCTAAGTTCAAGGGTAGAGGGCTGAGAATGGCGTGAATTGGCGTGGTCTTAGCGCTGGCTTCGACGACTAAGCGAATATCGTCTCTAAATTCCAGGTTACAAGGATGAAACTCACGTGATACAGGTTGTGTTAGCCTCGGTGTGATATCGTCTCTAAGATCAAGGCTATAGAGCTGAGAAAGGCGTAAAATGTCGTGAGCTTAGCGCTGGTTTATCCGGACCCAGATTTAAGCGAATATCTGCCTCTGTCTGCAAAGATACAGTTGAAAAACAAGTATGTAATATCATTGCGCTTCTCCGGATACAAGAAGTAAGCGAATATCGTCTCTAAATTCAAGAACAAAGAGCTTAGAGTAGCTTGACGTCACTAGGCAGATTCCTCCCGAATCAAGAATTAAATGAATATCATCTCTAAACCCCAGAGTACAAGTCTGAGAGTCGTGTGAAATCGATGGACAAAACGAATATCGTCCCTGCCTGCGAAGATACAAGGCTGAGAGTCCCGTAACAGTTCTTAGCTTGGAACTAGCCCCCTGACTAAAGAATCAAGCTGTTGTCGCCCTTACCAGCTAGAAAACAAAGCTGAGAGTTGCCTTTCAGTGTTTGAGGTACTTGGCTCTGTCTAAAGAATCCACCATAGTGCCCTTTGTAAGCGAGAAAATGCATTAAAACTGTAATTATTATCTACAAGCAATATTAACATTAATGGAGGCGGAGATTACCAAGAATACAAATAGAAGAAAGTTATATTTGTGCAATTTAGAACTCAGCCCAGAAGTTCAGACTCTTACGCCGCAGTGCCAAGTGACTTTAGCCTCTGCGCGCCAAGGAAGAAGGCTTATAATTGTGTGTGTATAAAGCCCTCAAGGTGCAAAGTCGCCTGCGTAGTGCCAAGTAACTTTTCAGGCGATTGTAGCCTCTATTGTGTTGTGTGAAGGTTGATACCGGGACGCTCTTAAGCGCAGGGCCAAATGTCGTTGTATGTTGTGGTACGGAGTTGTATTATGTACTGTGCTGAGTATTGATAGAGCGCGGCCGTTTTGTTTACAAGCCAAGCCGTACAGGGTGATTAGGGGACCCTTCTGACACAACCTGTATGCGCATCAGACGGTAATAAAAATATAGGGTGAGGTTTTACTCCAAAACGCATGGTTGTTCAATAGAGTCATAGTAGTACGACAACTGTTGTTGCATTGTTACTATGGACAGTCTTATAACCGATCGCATTCCAATTGTATTTCAAGTTAAAATCTATTTGTGGATAAAAATTAAAATAATTTATTTAAAATGTCTATGTTAGCAAAAACTAGCCCCTAGTCTTACAAGCCTCCACCAATCCGGACTTGGCCCCCGTGGTGGAGTATGGCCTATACCTTCCTCAGGGAAGAGACCCGTCCTCCTCGGTGGGGACATAATGGGTCGATCATGATGGTGATTGAAATAAAAAAAATATATATTCATAGTACAGACTGAATGTTTACTTAATGAACGTCAAAGTTGTTAGTTTCACAATTAATAGATTACATGGAGAAGAAACTAACAAAGAAACTCCACATTTATTCTTTTCAAAACAGTTTTAGCCTAATTAACAAACTTTCAGACTTAAAAATCATTGCTCCTGGATGTGTTGAACACTAGAAATTTATTTCAACGTAAAGAATTTACATTCTGTTTGCTGAAAGTCAATGTACTTATAATGCTAATGTTAGCCGCTGCCTTGGGGCTGAATGTAGTGGAGAAAAAGGCAGCGAAAAAAAAATCCACTCTGACAATCTTTTCTCAAAATCGACACAATACGTTATTTGACACTATCGAAAATAAATTATTTGAGATGCTCGATTAAAACAAAAATTACAAAATGTTTCGGAAAATGTATTTCTTTTAATCTAAAATTGTAATAACTGGTAAATACCAGTTATTACAATTTTTAAATAGATGAATCATAAAAAGAGTGCTCTGAAATGTGACGTCACAAGCAAGTATTTTCAAACTAAGTTCCGTTTTTGACAACCTGTCAAATACCCAATTATCCTCTGGTTGATGATCGGATGACTTATACAGACACTTACAGCGCCACCAAGTTATCTGTTCAGGTGGGCAAAATTGTAACTAACTAATTTGTAAATCCTGTTCCCCATTTTTTGTTTTATTTATTCACTTACTAATATTTATAGATATATTTTGATTGGAATCAAAAGACGGGTTAAAATATTCTCATTTTTCCAGGTAAATTTCTTAAATGTTAATACTAAATTCTCCACTAGCGCCGCTTTCAACAGAACAGATAAAATGGTGGCACTGTACTTATTATGACTCCATTGAACAAACATGTGTTTATTAATGATTTGTCATTATTACGGCTTGTCTCGTAAACAAAGGCCGCGTTGGAGTTTGCTTACTGTCCATTGGAATGCTGAATTTTAGAGTGATATGCGTAGCGGTACCGTTTGTATGGAAATAATACATGGTGACTTTTTTGTCACTTCACAGGCTAAGGATGTTTGTTTTGAATGGACCACTCTTTATTTTGATAACATGGTTTGGAAATACCAGGTCCTCATACAAGTGATTGTGTTGGAAAGCTAAGTTGTTTAGAGCAAAAGGTCCGTGTTACACAGAAACGGTCCAACCCGCAATAAGCGACTTGTGAGAAAATCGCTTTTGTATGTATTAGATTGATTTCTTTTCCAAGTTTTTGTTTTATGTAAAATTTTATAGTTATTACGAATATAAGAACACAGCGCAGACGATCTCATCCAAGTGGCAGGGAGACGCTGGATGCAAGCCGCTTCCGACCGGTCTTTTTGGGAATCCATGGAGGAGGCATATGTCCAGCAGTGGACTTCTTGTGGCTGCATGATGATGATGAAGAACATAGCGTTTTTTCGCAAGTCACCTTTTGTGGGGTGGTCTGTTACTGCTTAACTCCAGAACAATATTGTTGTAAAGAAACAAAAAAATCAGCATGTACCGAGGGGGTTATTAGAACCGTATTCTAGCACTATTTTCTAATAAATTCCGGTATCGTGGCATGCTTATATTTTTCGGGTGTTGTATGGATTTGTATGGTACCCCCCCTCGGTGTATGGAGTCCGTGCGCGCGGTACCGCCTAGCCGTAACGTGTAAGATTGTCGCCTCTTGTTTTTAAACTTAAATTTAAATTTAAAATTTAATTAATTGATCGAGTTGTGTGTGTCCGTAAGACGAGTCGCCATGTTTTAGTTTTTAATGCTAAGTTTTAATGTTTAAGTTTTTTGTTTTAATAGTGGAGTTACCGTTGGCCGTCTAGTGTGGGATATAGTTTGTAATGGTGTTTTCTACGTCTCTGGCTACCCTTGAATCCTGTACTTAACTGGGCTTTGTGCGTAATGATATCATACATAACCTTTGTAGGGAGAGACGGAATATAAATCACGAAACAAATAAAATTCAAATTTTTTTTGCAGTAAAATAAACCCCCTTATTCATAAAAAGTTTTAAGCATTGGATAAGTAAACAACTGTTTAAATGTCATGTTGTCCTTTATATTTCAATGACATCTGTCAAGGACAGCATGACATTTAATCAGTTGTTTACTTAACCAATGCTTAAATTTTTTTATGAATAAGGAGGAAAATGTTTAGGTACTTTATGAACGTCAAAGTTGTTAGTTTCGCAATTGATAGATTATATGGAGAAGAAACTAACAAAGAAACTCCACATTTGTTGTTTTCAAAACTTAATTAACAAAGTTAAAAGATGTGTTGAACACTAGACACGATTCTCCTCTGAAATGAATTTCAAATGAACGATAAGACTTTAATTCAAAATCAAGGTTTTTTTTACAGGAAAATAACACAAAAAGCGCAAGTTAATTAATGTTACAAATGAAACTGCGACCGCTTCAAAATTGGGGTCATTTTTGAGAAAAAAATTCAAGTAAAACTGGACGCAGTTTAGCAAAAAGGTTCCAAACCACAACATGGTCATTTTTTATTTAAATATACCAAAATGATCACTATGCTCTATATTTTAAGTATCAAAGACTTTCATAGCGATCCGATAAGTATGTGCAAAGTTATGGCACATGGTAGTCCAACCCACAATAAAATTGTATGAACGTAAATCAGCTTAAACGTAAAAACTCAAATATCTCAAAACTCACTTTGTGTGGGTTGGAATCTTATTGCTAAACTACGTCCAACTGAAAAAAGTCATTCAATTCAATTCAAATATTTTTATTCATAATCCAAATAGAACATTTACTTTATGAACGTCAATGTTGTCAATGTTGCTAGTTTCACAATTAATAGATTACATGGAGAAGAAACTAACAAAAACTAAAAAATCCGCTTGCGTGTCTGTCTCAAGCCAAAATCAAAGTGTATTATCCAAAATAACGCAGATTCCTACTGTTACAAGTAAACCTTAGCGGCCTTACTAATAAAGGTTATGTCTGCGTATACAGCCGTTATGCGAGGTCTGACAAACTGGTTAATTGTACGCTAAATGCTATTAAACCAGTATAAATTGATATACGTTAAATAGTTATTCAGAGTGTTTACCTTATTATTAGTAAGGCCGTAGGTGTTCCTTTCAAAATGTACATCTTTTAGGAGAAAAATGAATGAAAAAACACGTTGATTCGTCTCTCATCTCAGTGTACGTCTTCCAGTTAGTTTGGCGGTTAACTTCTTTGTGTTTATAGTCCGTTTTTTAATTCGATGCAAAAAAATGACGCGGTGTTACCGCTATAAAATAGGTTTACTCGGCAGATTTTTTTTACCGTTAATAGAAGACTCGTGTACCCAAAATCCTTATCACATCAAAGACATTAAACTTTAATTCCTCATAAGAGCAAAGTCTAAAACAAACACCTACGTAAACAATTTTTACTTGGAAGTAAAATGGGGTTATTTGGTTTTTGCGTACTAGCAACATTCGGACATTGACAGCCTTTGGATTGTATTGAGATGTCAACGTGACAATTTTATTTTTTTTGCATTGAATTAGAAAAAATGACTTGGTTAATTTGAACTGTTTTGTCGCCGTTAAACCGCTTGTTAATAACGGTTTATGGAATGCTGATTGGGGGTATTTTTATTTTTCGTTTCCATATCCGCTTACCTGTCTATCTGTGACTAATCGAATGCATTAAATATGTTGGCTGCTCTAGGGTCGGCGAGGGAAGGAGCTTTGACAAAATGAAAAGCAACTACTAGCACAGAATACATAATAGTACAAGTACAGAAGATTCACTCCGCAAAATCAATTAAAGAAAAAGGGACTCTAGCAGCGACACAATTAGGTGCAATTCTGATCGCACGGCGCTAAATAAGCTACAGTTATATTCACCTACATTTGCCTCTCTTTCTACCGCGTAGCTCGCGCGCGCGTCACTGCTCGCTCTTGCGTGAGTCCCTACTTATCTGCCACTCTGGAGTGGCCGCCGCATGTACTTGGCGTTCGATATTACACGCGGAGTGCGACAGGCCTATCCTTACTAGTCCAGACACCTTACCTTCGGTTTTCCGTTCACAAATTAGTTTTTAATCCACTGCTACGCTGTCAGTTGGCCAAAAGTAAAAATAACTGAAAATATTTCTTAATTGCACGACTACCCATCTCTAATTTCTCTGTCTATGGTTTTCATTTCTCTTCCTGTCTATGGTTGCCTGGAAGAAATTGCTTAAATCGGTAAGTTTGGACTTATTAAGTCCAAACATTTCCAAAAACACGATTTTTGAGTTATGTATTTATTTCGCCCGCGACTCCGTCCGCGTGGCCTTTAGTTCAAAATTTTGCAACCCCGTTCACTCCCGTAACTCCCGTTAAGGGTTAAATTTAGAAAAACGGTGAAACACGTGTTCAATCAATTGTGTTGAAGAGTATTTATTTTAAGTTTCAAGAAAATCAGACAACATTTTTTATGCCTCCCATACAAATTTTGGCAACCCTTTTCGCCCCCTTAGGGGTTGAATTTCAAAAAATCCGTTCTTATTCCTTGCCTACATTATATACAGATCCTCTGTGCAAATTTCAGGTTTCTAGGTCAAACGGCTTGGGCTGGGCGTTGATGAGTGAATGAATCAGTCAGACAGGACTTTGAATTTTATATATATAGATTTCCGAATCACTAACGGTATAAATCAAATTATTTTTTTATCCGTCACAGAAAGACTAATTCCAGTAGAGAAACAATGATTTTATTGTAACATATGAAAATTTTGGAAATCTTTAAACGTCAATTACTCAAATTTTGAAATGTAGGTACCATTACTGTTTCCGACCGACGATATGGACAAGGCTGTAGCCATATACAGGGTGTCCCGTTATGAGTGGTCCAAAAGGTATTTGGTGACGGGTTGAACTATCCTCTATCAGAAAAACTAAAATTTGGTTTAGTAAAAGTGTTATGGTTTTCGGGATATTTGAGATCAAAGATTTTTTTTAAATAGTATATATGAGAATTTTGAAATAATTATGATTTACGTTTAGTAGCACGTAAAGTCAGAAGTATTCTTAAAACAGAAAATCTTTCATTTGTTGATTTTATATGAAAAAGTAATATGAAAAGAAACATCTTTGATATCAAATATCTCGAAAACTATGATACTTTTACTAAACCTATTTTTTGTTTCACAGATAGAGGATAGACCAATCCTTCACCAATTACCGTTTGGACCACTCATAACGGGACACCCTGTATAAACATCAATATTTTTCCGGCTATTGCTGGCCCTCGCTCGCCCTAGTGCCTGATGATTTACAAAGTAATGTACATATATTATTTAGCTGTTAACCAATACGTGTTTAGTTAGGGGTAGGTTACCTACGTTTTTAAGGATCCGTAATCCGCAGGAGGGTCTCGCCGTGGGTTCTGTGGTCTGTTACGTTAAGGACATCGAGACGACATTATTTGCTATTAGAATACACATACTTGACTTTTTGTCATATATGTCATATACCTTAAGAGGGTCCACTGAGTAACACTTGCGCCAAGACACATGGACAAAGCATATCTTTTTATAGATCGTGTTTGCGAAAGGTGTCCGTATAATCTCTCCATCATGTTATCAGTGATCACTATTAGGGTGATTTTTAGGACTCACGATAGAGAACCTAGGATAGCATTTGTGCCAAACACGATCGTATTTAGCGTTAATGCTAGATCATAAAAATCACTGTTAACATAAATGATAGATTGTACAGAAACTATATGATTTTTTCCCTTGTCGGAACTAGTGTTACTCAGTGGAACCCCATAACGTAGAAGACCACAGAGCCCCAGAAACCGCCTCGAAAGCTTTATCCCAAAAATATAGTGTTTTTACCTCAATTCTTAACCAGAGGCGAGACTCGATAGGTTAGCGCCGTATACGCGGATGAAGTTGTGCATTCGCGTCAGATCGTGAGTCGTGAGTGCCCTGCTTTGTGCGCGTTAATTTAGCTTTGTGACTGTTTTCGTTCGTGTTACAATACTCTGCGCCAGGTTATGAATCCTCTCGGCGGATGTCATGGAAAAAGGATTCTCACTGCGTAACCTTGAGAGGGCCCAATACAAAATACATACATATATTTTTTTGCAGATAGTTTTTGGAAAAGGTGTCCACAGTCTTTAAATAATTTTATGTGATTGATACAAATTTTAAATATCTTATGAGACTACATTTTAGCCGAGCGAATCCGGGTTTTTATCGAGTAGTAACTTAGAGGCACGCTCTTCAGTAAAGTGTAAAAATGACAATACCCACCAAATGGTTCTGACGTCGAGTGATATTATTTATTTTTCATTCGTGGGCCCTAGTTAGCTGCGTGGATCCGCTTGAAAAAAGATCTTAAGATACTATTACGCCCCCGGTCGGTAAAGGGCAAATGATTTGTATCGGTAGTTTTCACTGGCGCAGAGTACATATACCTAGTTTCTTCTAAGTGCCCCTTCCCGACATAAGGTCAGCCATTCGCTAATAGGTAGCGCTGGTGTTGATACATTTATTTTTTAACTAAAATTAGGCGATGGAAAAAACCAACGTGCAATAATTTTATGATCACAAATTTACAAAAGAAAACTATTCGGAGCTTATTCTTTACGCGCTGACAATTATTCAATCGTTCAATCGGCCTATACCTGTCCACCGCTAGACTTGGATCTCCCCCAATGCACGCCTCTTCCTTCGGTTGTCACCCAAATTATTTATCACGAAAAGCAATATTTAAAAAATATCTTTAATCAATTTCAACGCTAAGAGGGTCCGCTTCGTAAGGCAAAATAAGCTTTAATTTTAGCCAATGTGTGAAAAATTTACTGGTTCACGTTCGTCCATTGCTTCATGCGGTACAGAAAAGGTTTTTACATAACGCACCCTCGGTGCTAGACAGTCACTTTTGCAAAAATGCAATTATTCAGGAGAAGGTTTGAAAGATTAGATAGCTCACATATTAATGATATTTCATGATTTAAACAACATGAATAGCTTTTACAACAAAATCAACTTTAAACTTTCTTTCTTTTATCGCACCAAGTAAAGGGGTGCCTTAGGGGTGGATAGTTATTACATATTTAACTCATTTTTGCAATTTTAGCAAAAGTGACAGTCTAGCACCGGGGGTGCGATAAATGCTGACCTCAGTATGAGCCCCGTAAGGCAAATTTTAACCTTGTTAGGTCCATTTCCAACCCATTTCCTCTACACGACAAATTTATTCCAACTTACGTGGAGCATTGCATACTCGCACTTTTTTTTTGTGATTGTCTTATTATGAGTAAGCTTCTGATAGGTTGGTCTAATCGTTTGATTCATAATTAAAGGACGGACATTTTAAAGGTAGTTTTGTTTTCCTAATGTTTTTCGACATTGTATCACAGTGGCCAAAAATGTTAAATAGTCCTAGCGAGAATGCATGCCCCATTATGGAAAATTTACAGTCTTAACTCCCAAGTGAGACGTCACATATTTTGCAATTTCACATCAACAGATCCGAAATTAGTTTTATTTGCTTATAAATTACTTTCTTATATTAGTAGGCTGCGTCCCCAGTTGGCATGCAGTTTGCCGCCGACTGAGTTAGCGGCGTATCGGTCTAGTATGCCCTTCCATATACTTTAAATGGAGTGTTCACAGTTTGCTAGTTTTGCGCTCAATCTACGCAATGTGCAGCGTTACGCGCGCCGACTATCTCAGTGGGCGGCTGACTCACAGAAAAGCCTGTTCCACTCGGCAACGAAATAGTTTTGTTCGCCGAATTTCAGTTTGCTACAAATTTGCGGCTCCACTCAGTCGGCGGCGAACAGTTTGCCTACTGGGACGCAGCCTCAACACCGTATCAAATATTTGAAAAATGAACAAAACAATAAATTATTGATATTTTAGAAATGTGACGTCACGAAACTTCAGACTCTTTGTCACCCTCTTTGTCCTCTTATCTTCTTTCTCCCACCTCTTTGACTTTGTCGACCTCCTCCTCCCCTTAACGTGTGACGGAATTATAGTCGGGGCATGTATCGAATAAAACTATTTTGTATTGATGTCTATTAAAGTGTTGAGGAAATAATAGGACCTTCCTATGACTGCCATGTGCTTGAAAGGGCTACTTTAACAACGTTTGTATTTACTAAAAGATAATAAACTCAAAGGACAAAAAAAATCCATGCAAGCGGCGAATGGCGATCCTAAAAAAATTAGTTAATTATTATAATTGTTAATTTTTAAACCTTTTTTTACTATTCTCTTACGTTTGGCTTTATTATTTGTTAAGCGATGTAGTTTACAATTAAAAGACAATGTTTATTTCCGATTTTGAACCGTTCTCATTCTTTTAACCCGGGTTTTCAAAATGTCTTCGTGTTGAAGTTTTGTGTTAGAAGATTCTCTCGTAGTCCGAACTGGGTTTTAAGGATTGGAATGGACGCATGGATCTCAATTAAATCTGAAACGACCCGTATATTATGTTAACCTGCAACTTTAGACCTCGCGTGGGTCCCCTACCCTACGTCGAAACTATGAATTAATTTTACTTCACATATTATCCACTACAATTTGGATACTTTGATTTTGTAAGACCATTATAAGTTGGTCTCTAGATCTGTGGGTATATGGGAGCACGCGTGGTCTAGCTTATCAGTTTTGTTCTTATTTAACTTATTATTAAACGCACTGCTGTCATGATTTCGTTGGTTTTATTTCGTTTCCTTTGTTGATGAAATAATTTTGCAAGTCTTTTCCTTTGTTGTATTGGAATTCAGTTCAATATTAGGTATCTAAGTTCATTTATTTCAAAATCTGTTTACTTCTGTCTGGTAGGCCGTTATCTTTTTCGAGAAAAAAGTTTTTGCATTAAATCGTCATCGCGCAATTCTTAAGCCTGTATTACACCAGGGCAACACTGTGCGGCATTGCGGCATGCATGCCACAAGGCCGCATGCTACAAAGGTGCGGCAGAAGAAGAAGAAGAAGCTGCGACAGTTTGCCACATGACGCAAGGTGTTGCCATGCCACACGGTTCTTGCCTTCTTCTTCTTCTTCTTCTGCCGCACCTTTGTAGCATGCGGCCTTGTGGCATGCATGCCGCAATGCCGCACAGTGTTGCCCTGGTGTAATACAGGTTTAATACAGGCTTTATACTTTTACCGAAAAATTTTTTTTAAAGAAAATTAAATACTGAAAGAAGTTAAGAAGCAATTACCTAAGAAGACTCGTCTCACAAATCACTCCACTGAATGGAGTTATCTGGTTTAGCCAGTTGTCTGTTTCCGGTATGTCACACCACCTTGTGTCACACTTACATTCTGGGACATTTTTCCCAGTAGGTATCTCTCCTAGTTCACACTAGCTGCAATTACAACGCATCATTGGTAACAGCTATTACGTTAGAATTATGAATTACTATTTATATTATTTTCGAATTTCATTGTAAGCACCTATTTTAAGTAGGTATTAAAATAGGCCTTTTTAAAGAAAATTTTAAATTTATTTGGTGGCAGTGATAAAAATATTATCCTACAAATGATGTATTTACCTTGGCTAATCTGAATTTCGATGAGGCATTATGAATGAAAGTCCTGCCCTGCGTTTCCCATACGCAAGAAGTTTCAATAGCCAGCGGCACAAAAAGAGAAAATGAAGCTGTAATAAATTTTCGCTATTTTTAAATTATCCCCTTGTAAAAGTTGTTTGTATTTACGCACGAGAATGTTGAGAACATAGTGTCTATGCAAATGTTCCATCCTGCATACCCACAAAGTTAGTTTTATATCCGCGACACTGTAAAAGATGTAGAGTTTGAATACGAAAGTGTAAATAAGCTCAGAATAGTTGGTTATAGGCTCGGTTGAGATTTCGGTATTATAAGCTCGCTTTAGCAAGTGACTGTAATAGGTGTTGTCTTGTAGGCCCAACGAGACCGCTTTCGGCCTCGAAATAATTATATGAGCAGCGCCATCATGTTCCTATGTAGGTAAAGTCAGTTCGCTATCATAGTGTCACTTTGATATTTACCGCCTTGGCACGTGGCGGCTTTTCACAAAAGAAATTAAAGGAAGCCGACGCGGCCGCAAACACGCCAGTGAATTTGGCTCACAGCTCGTCTTATTCTACTATTATGTAGATCACGCAATTAAAGCAGTAAATCAATCAGTATTTTAGAATGGATTTATATTGAGACGATCCTGCATCACTTAGGTAGGTACCTATTCTAAATACCGGTGGAGATGAATGTTCTGAGGACACTTCGAGTGATGAAGAGTAGTGTTTTATTTTGTGCTTCATTAGGTATATTGCGCACCTTTTTTTTCTATTTAAAGTATTTTTGCCGTCTAAGTTGTATTATTGAAATATATGTTTTTTTACTAAAACCAAGATTGCCTTCGTGTGTACCGACACTATCTAAGCGAACGGACTTTACTTAGGAATGACATGGCGAGACTTACGAAAACTCGCAATAATTGACTGCCTCTTGTAATGACTCCTTCATACTCCTAAGTGGGCCAATGTGCTTTCATCCTTATGGGCTATTTTTAAAACTTGAAAATATTATCTGTAATTCTACACATCATGGCGTTTTGAGCAGCAAGATTCTATTACACAACGCGCTGTGCGCAAAAAAATTAAATCTTTAAATATAACAAAAATATTGTTAAATGCTTATGTTTCACTGAAAGTTAGGCCGTCGTGTGACAGGTTGATGACGCGTTGGCCCATCGTGTGGAGGCAGCGTAAGTAAAGTTTTTCTCTAATATGATGTGGTCTGTATACAAAGATAGGACGTAAGTAGCTCTAGGAAATAGTAGGTATATTTTACTTGTAAACGCTTTGTACACGACCTATGTAAAGTGAGTAACACTTAAGTTCAAACGGCAAGCTTGTAACAAAACTCCTTCAAGTTGTCAGTAGATTAAGCTTCTAGCACTAAGGCCACCTTTTGTAAAATTCCAACGCAATAATGAAGAATTTACCTATAAAATAAAGTAGGTAAGTATTGTGACCTTGAATAGTTGTTTTATTGTAGGCCCGTTTTCTGAATGAGCGTTTTTCCTTATGTCAAATTTAGTTTTAAAAGGATCCCTAGCTGTGGAATTTGTGATGGTTGGTTACCTAGAAGAAAAAATGCTGTTGTCGTTTGGTGATAAGTGCGCTTTTGGATACTTTGGAGTCTTTGCTATGGACTGTGGGTTTGAATTTTTATTTTTATTACGAGAAACCTCGTCCGAATAGCAACCCTGGTTCCTTCTCTTGTTTAGTGCTCTGTGGACTGACTTTGACATTGATTGCAACGAATCACAAATTCGTATGAAGAAACGAATGGCGCCATCTAGTGTATCTCAAGGAACTAAGAAAAAAAAGAAAGGAAAAACGCCCATTGACAATGAAATTGAAATTATTTTTATTTCCAATAAAATTACACGACATGGCACAATAAATAATAATTCATCCAGAGAAAATAATCAAAATTATATCTTAGACTAGCAGCATTGAAGTTTTACAAGTTTTTTTAGTACAATTTCGCTAAGTAATTACTTAAGGGGATAAATTGCGTCACACGTTAAGGAAGCGAGAGGGGTTTGATGAAGTGTGATATTGTGTGACAAGGGGGTGGGAGGGATTCTGAATTTCGTGACGTCACATTTCAAAACTTATTATAATGGTACTGACACACGTGCTCATTAGTAGCACGAAAGCATGCTTTTATTGAGCAAGTGCTTTACTCCCAATCTTTTCTGTATTTTTGTATTCGATGTTTTAATCTATTAGATCCGTCTTCCTTTTTTTGAGGTTTGATAACCTAAGACTGCATTGTTGTCAGTGTTACTGTCATAAGAAATCATAAACTCTGAATGAGTATGTGCCTACATCATCCTTGGCCTACATACAGAAAATATTGGGAGTAAAGCACTTTCAATATAAGCATGTATTCGTGCTACTAATGAGCACGTGTGTCAGTACCATAACAAAACTGTCAAAACACGAACTTTGCACTATCAAGGCTGCTGTACACGGGTAGAGTACTAACTATTCCTACTAACTCTACCAATGTAAGCAGCATTGGTATAGAGGATATTGGCATAGTTTGTTTATAAGCAACACCATTCGCTGATAAATTGTGCCCCGAGTGCTTAGTGCGAGTTTTTTTAACTACTCGATCGCGTTAACGTAAACTCATATTCTATAGGAGTGACAAAGCGCGCCACCTAGTTGTCTCTTTGTCACTCCTATACAAATTGCAAACGCTCTCGCTATCGAAAGTGAATGAAAAAACTCGCACTAAGCACTCGGATAACGGCGACAGGCTTGCCACTTGTCACGTTTGGGACTTAATAAACTCGGCAAAACGTGGGCCCAATTCTAGTGATTGGTGCCTCTGCCTACCCCCTCGGGGATAACTTGCGTGATTTTTTTTTTTTTAGGATAGTTAGTACTCTACCCCTACTCTACCGCTCTACAGTCTACTCTACCGTTTACTCTACCCGTGTACAGCAGCCGTTAGGGAAAACTCAAAACCATTTGCAACTCTGTTGGCGACTCTATCGGAAATAAAACAAATTCCGGAACTGCTGTTTTAATTAAGTAATTTCTAGGATGTCGGCAGTTAGATCCTAATTCTTAATTTAGCTATTACCTATGTATTTCTGCGGATTATCATCGGGACGAATTCTTCTTGGAAATTCTTAATTTTACCAATTCTTAATTTTCCGAATGCCTCATTTTCCTAACTCTTAATAGTGCGAATTCGGTTTTTTTACATAAAGAAGGATTCCCGATGATAATCCGCAGAAATATAGTCTGTTAGCTTTTAGAATAATATACCTCAACTGAGCAATCAAAAATTGATTATATTGCAATAAGGTATCTAAGGTTTATTTTGTATTGTTATTTGTAACTTTACATAACTTTTCAAAATAGTGAAGAAAAGTTTTATACAGAGTAGGAAGTAGTTGTATTACCTACACTCGTGTGCTTTCGGCGAAAACCGAAGCCTACTCTAGAGCCCGAGGTATATTCTAAAAGCTGACAGACTGTACATACCTAGCGTAGTGGCACCAATCATCGACACTTTTAGGAGATAGTGGACTTCTTTACAAAATTAAAGATCATTTAGTCATATTTAAACCAAAAGTAACGATTGAGTATGGTAAGGTATATTCTTGAGATAAGAATAGGATGTATAATTTTTATTAACTATACATGGGCTAGACAAAAATCCCAAAAAAGGAAAAAGTGCATAAATCTCCAGTCATCGACACCGAATCTCCAGTAATCGACCCCCAGTCATCGACAGTTATCAGTTACCGACACCCAGTTATCGACTATTACCTATAATGTGTATCTGCCAAATCATAACCCCCTTAGTGGGTAATTAAATTATAACAACCTGTTTAATAAGTATTCATTTATTGTCCACAGTACAATGTTCATATTTTTCTTTCTAAATCATACAAATACACACATAGGTACCTACACACTTTTCTAATATAATAAAAAGGTCAATATAAGGTTATAAGTAACAAACAATTGTCAAAAAGTTTAAATTGCAAAAATCAACAATATTTACTGTAAAGTTACAAATACTAATATTGCAACGAATCGGTACCTAGTAGGATCCCATGGTTATGGAAACAGGAATCATAGGGGGCAAATGCTAGTCAACTTCCTCGAAAGGGAGGGGTTATTCTTGATGAATTCATTCTTCAAGAAATAGCCCCAAAGGAAGTGGACATGGCAGAGCCCCGATACTATGACAAAAAATGAGATCGATTTCATCATAACGGACATGCAAGAAGCGTATATTCTGAAACGTCTCAGTGATCAATAGGTTTAATACCGGAAGCGATCGCCGACTTGTGCGAGGCTCTCTGAATATTAATTTTAAGCTCGAACGTGTCCATTTAATGAAATCCAGGCTCCGACCAAACCTGCACCAAACAATAGTGGGATCTGAAAGTTCCAGTCTAACCTGGAGAACCGATTCGCTGCCGTGGAAGCCACAAATGACGTTGACATTGACCAGGCCCTCGATAATGTAGTCGGAATCCTCAGGGAGGAAGGCGTGAGATTTTGCGCAATGCGGCATAAAGGCACGAAGTCGAAATTTTCGGAAGAAACACTCAAGCTTATGGAGGAACGACGTGAACGCCCACCAGTCACTGCGTCAGAAAGGCATGCTCTAAACAGGAGAATTGGCAAACTAGTTCGACGCGATCTCCGATGCTCCAACACTCGTTCAATAGAACGAGCAATCGAGCAAAATCGGGGATCGAAAGTGTTTGTTCAATCTCTTGGGAGAAGCCATCTGACAAAGTTGACCACCACGGATGGAGTGGTTGTTTCCTCCATACCAGAGGTTCTTTCGGAAGATGAAAACTTCTAAGGCCAGCTGTACGCTGCGCATGCATCTCGGCCTGATCCCCAAAATGAAGATTCCAGGCCACGCCACTATACTGAAGACTTGCCAGAAGTCAGCCTAGACGAAATCGCGATGGCTATTAAACAGCTTAAAAAGAGAAAAGCTCCTGGAGAGGACTGTATTACAACTGATCTCTTGAAGTCCGGCGGTAAACCCGTAATGAAGGAGCTCCAGAAGATCTTTGATGCTGTCCTCTTTGATGGGAGAACTCCGGAGTCGTGGAGTAAGTGTGTCGTTCTTCAAAAAGGGTGATAAAACCCTTTTGAAGAACTACCGACCCATTTCACTCTTAAGCCACGTCTACAAGCTGTTGTCAAGAGTCATCACGAATCGTCTTGCGAGGAGACTCGATGAGTTTCAGCCACCCGAGCTGGCCGGCTTTCGATCGAGTTATGGCACCATTAGACCACATTCACACAGTGTGGCAGATTATACAGAAGACCGAAGAGTATAATCGGCTCCTGTGCTTAGCGTTTGTGGACTATGAAAAGGCCTTTGACTCGGTCGAAACCTGTTCTGTTCTAGAATCTTTGCAGCGATGCCAAGTCGACTGCCGATACATCCAAGTGCTAAGAAGTCTATACAACGCCGCTACTATGGCCGTCCAAATCCAGAACCGGCAGTCTGAACCTATCCCCATACATCTCATTTCATTCATTTCATTTATTTATTCAGAAACAATTGACATTGTATTTGAAATATAACTTATAAATTAATTAACTAAAACTACATTATTGTTACAATTTTAACATAGAAAATGCAAAATATTAATTGATTTATTTCAAAGAAACGAAACTTTCACACTTGCGATTTACGGACGATATCGTCATCATGGCGGAAACGCTGCAAGATCTGCAACATATGCTGAGTAGCCTAGCTGATTCTCGATGATTCCAGCCGATTAATGAGGAGAACCAAAGTCACCGACATTAGCATGCTGAAGTTTCAGTGGGCCGGCCATATCACCCGAAGAACTGATAACCGATGGGATAGTAGAGTTCTTCAGTGGAGACCGGTAAACGTAGTGTAGGACGTCCTCAGACTCGGTGGAGCGATGATCTTCGCAGGGCGGCTGGCAAGAGCTGGATGAGAGTAGCCGAGGACCGTGCTCAGTGTCGTGCAATGGGAGAGGCCTATGTCCAGCAGTGGACAACCGTAGGCCGATGATGATAGTTTAGGCCCCGCGTTGATATGTCAGTCAGTCAGGTTCTCCTTTTTTTATATTATAGATTATAAAGAGGAAAAAAATGTATTTTTGTGTGTTTGTAACGCACGCTCAGAAACTACTGGGCCGATTTTAAAAATTCTTTCAGCATTACAAAGCTACATTCTTCGTGAGTAATATAGGGTATATTGGATTTTCAAAAAGTTTAGGGTTCAGTACGAAAACTCGAATAATGTAACACAAGGTGTAAAAAAGTGCTACCCCGGGAATTTTTCACTTCACTAATATAGCTATTTCCACAGAAACGTTTTTGCCACCCGTGCGAAGCCGGGACGGATCGCTAGTAACTATATATTTTTCTAACTGGTCGGGAGTACAATGTTTTCCCGGAGCCATCCGTAAGAACCAATCATCGACACTAATTATTCCCCAGTAATCGACACTTGTCGATTACTGGTAGCTCGACTTTGATTAGTTTACTTCAAATATCTACCAAATAAGCAAAAATAAGAAGAGCTATATTCCCTTGCCAAATGAAAAATGATTAAAAAAATTATTATCGACACATGAAAAAACCAGTGATCGACACCTACACTTTACCAATATCAAAATAATTTTAAACTTTCGTTATAACAAAAATCGATTCTGGGCATTTCTCCAGAACAGGCAAAAATGGCTGACTTCGGTGGTCGTTTTTTTTTCGTCTTTCGGGAATTTTATCGATTGTTTTGGATAAAGGGCTAAAAACTGTAAAACGTGATATATTTTGGGTACCCAGATTCTCGGTTATATAACGAAATATTTAAATCACCGAAATCAGACTACACCGAAATCAGAAAACTGTACACCGGAATCAGACTACCAGCACCGAAATCAGAGAAACTAACACCGGAATCTGACTACCTTCACCGAAATCAGGTTGTAAGCATCGACATCAGACAATAATTCTAATCAGTATCTATAATCAATAAATCAGTAAATCAATAATCAGAAAATGACCAGAGAATCATTTAACGTGCCAAAGTCACAATTTGACACCAGTAATTGCACCTAACAGTCAATCAAAAGTATGGGAAGTTTTTGAGTGAGATTTTAGAGAGAAAGAGAGCTAGCTTTCCTAGCCTCAACCTAGTGGGCCATCTAGGTATGCACATTGCGGTGAACTGTTGTGTCGCGATTTAGCGATAGTTGGCGAGTTTCCAACAATCAATATTTATTAGTTGTGTGTGCCTCCTCGTCACTAGATGTTGTTACCAAACCCCAATTATCATCCCCAAATTTTTATTGCACCGTTTAAACACAACCAAATAATGTTGATGAAAGAACAAAATATAACTAGCTGTATTTTATTTAGGAAAAGTAAATAAACTAAGCTATGCCTCGGTTCCTCCTAACTTCCATTCGAAAACCTCTCGACAAAAAAACAATTCAGATTATATTATCGATCGTGAGCACATGTACGGAACCTGGTCCGTTACACAACCTCTTGTCAAAGAGAATAGAATGGTAGGTAGAGTAGGTTGATGTAGAGCCTACTGTACATACCTACATAAACGTACACACCGACTGACCACAAACTATAAGAAAACTATGTTAAAGAAATGTACACGCACTTTCTTTCTTGTAGTTACTTTAAACTTGCCATTGTTGACACATTCACATAATTCACAAACATAGACATAATAAACACACACATGCACATGAAAAAATGTACACATGAATAGGTACACATGTTTCACATTTTTAAGTTAACGTAGGTACGTAGTTGCTGCTGCAGCAGTTTTTAATCTGACTGAAATCATTTATGACAGAAACAACATATTTTTGTAGTAGCCGCTGCAGCAGTTCTTAATCTGACTGAAATCAATTATGACAGAAAAAACATATTTTTGTCGTTATTATTAACAGTAAAGAAAATATCTACACGTGTAAAACTATTCGTAGGTTTCCACACGATGCTTTCTTTCACAGTTAGCGATTACTTTTCCAAAAAAACAAATGCGCATATCCTACTTGAAACTTACAAGTAAGGAATCTGACCTCGGTTACGTACACACCGACTGACCACAAACTGTAAGAAAACTATGTTAAAGAAATGTACACGCACTTTCTTTCTTGTAGTCACTTTAAACTTGCCATTGTTGACACATTCACATAATTCACAAACACAGACATAATAAACACACACATGCACATGAAAAAATGTACACACGAATAGGTACACATGTTTCACATTTTTAAGTTAACGTAGGCACGTAGTTACTGCTGCAGCAGTTTTTAATCTCACTGAAATCAATTATGACAGAAACAACATATTTTTGTAGTTGCCGCTGTAGCAGTTCTTAATCTGACTGAAATCAATTATGACAGGAACAACATATTTTTGTCGTTATTTTTAACCATAAAGAAAATATCTACACGTGTAAAACTATTCGTAGGTTTCCACGAAGAAAAGAAGAAATGAAATCAAATCTGAAGAATGAATTACTTACCCTGATATTTCCCAACACTTTCATTCAATCACCCGTCCGTTGATCTCGGGCGCTGCGGGGTGACTGACCTAACGGCCCGTCCACACCGTGAATTCCTAGAGTAATCTACGACCGAAGAAACGCTTGGTTCATAAGTGCCACCGAATGCAGGCAGAAGCAAGGGACACTCAAACATGCTATTGTAGGCGAACTATTGATTAGATTCTTATGATATTTAAATGAGATGTACTTTAACTATCTGACAATATGTGAACATAAATAGATTCCCGGAAAACAGTCTGAGTTTTATAGAAATAATTATAAATTGTCAAGTTTTGGGTTGGGGACAAGCCACCGAAGGTCATTTTCAGCCATTTCAGATTTTTTTTCTGTGAGTTGAAACGGTTTTCAGCAAAGTTTGCATGTAGGCGAGAACCTAGAGAACACTAGTATTTTTTACAGGGGCATATTTTGACAATCTGGACATGTTATGCGCCGGGCCGTCAAATTCGGACCCCGTGGAGAAATGCCCTTCTATAGTTCTTCTAATAAAACCCGTGAAAAACATAAAATTCAAATAATTTACAATACATTAGTTTAATTAACAAAAATATGTACTCACTTCCTTAAGGATTTCAATAAGAAATGTTGTTATTTTCACCGTACTCCAGCCGCAATCACTTGCCACATCGCCATTTTCAAACAAAACGGCACATTTCGCTCAAATGTCAATGGGAGACAGTCAAAAGTGTGCTAACTACGGTACAGTGTCGCTATATTAATAAATCGGTTTCCTACCCTTATTTTATTGAATCAAAAAATAAAGTGTCTGTTATTGGTTCTTGTCGGTCATTGGTGCCACTACGCTACTTGCAAATTTAAGAATTAGGAACTAATCTCCGACATCATTTCTATATACAAAATATGTCACGTCACACTAGGGGTTGGGTCCTCAAAAATGTGACCAGCTGTGACAAGGACGGGAAAAGGGTCGAAAAATCATGGAATTCGTGTGACATAATTTAAGGGTGACCCCTTAACTGTATAGTGCTGTCTCGTCACTAATACCAGAAAAGTGACATAACGTTAAGTGTTTACTGAAATTATCAATTCAGAAACCGAGCTTAAACCTTATGTTATTTTCACCAGCTCGGTACCAATTATTCGGTGATTGAACCCACGACGTCCGACATGGTAATCGGACGTCAGACCAACAAGGCAGTATAGATGACAGTCGTTAAGCCAAGACAGAGCATTAGGGCGGCTTGAAAACTTCTGACAGTAAGACCAGCCACTAGTCTTACAAGCCTCCACCAATCCGGACTTGGCCCCCTTTGTGGAGTATGGCGAATACCTTCCTCAGA
The DNA here is from genome assembly GCA_947310845.1 of Yponomeuta plumbellus. Classification (NCBI taxonomy): domain Eukaryota; kingdom Metazoa; phylum Arthropoda; class Insecta; order Lepidoptera; family Yponomeutidae; genus Yponomeuta; species Yponomeuta plumbellus. The sequence continues at coordinate 2,497,365 of OX371219.1, forward strand.
GAAGAGACCCGTGCCCCTCGGTGGGACCTAGTGAGTTGATGATGAGAAGGCCTCAAATTTTAATAACGATAAAATCTTTTCGTTCCTAGGTAGGAACGAATTGTCTTTACACAATAAAAAAAGGCTATAAATTGTACTTAGCCTGTCGTTCGTCTCGAGGTCACACCGTTTTGCGGTGATGATGATGATGGTGACGATGAGTGATTTCTTTTACTAGCATAGAAAAGTCATTTAAGGTCAAGGCTTTATTGAATATCGTAAAAAATAAACACTTTGGTACATATTTACAAAACTGATATGTAAAGGTAAATTATTCTGAAAGGATAATTCTGGAAATTACTTTGAGATTTCCGAGATTTTTTAACTTTCGCGTGTTAACTATTGGAATGATATTGTACAGCTAACGTTGAGTAGATTGCTTTTTGTTTTTTTAAACTAATACTCTTTGTTACAAATACCTACATAGTATTCAACTCAAGAAGTATTGTTTTAGGGCATTTCGTCACTTATTTGGTTCACACAAGATTTTTTTTCAGCAAGTTCTGTAGGTAGATCGTTTAAAATCATTGGAAGAACGCACTCCGCTGTACGAGTCCCGTAATAGTTGTGTTGCTTCGGTAAAATGTACCTAGTAGGAAGGTAAATAAATAGAGGCAAATAAAAACTCTGCTACGCAATCTAAAAATTGTCATAACTACGATTTACAGTGCCACCATCTTATCTGTTCAGTTGATAGCGGCGAATTTACCTAGAAAAATGATAATATTTTAACCGGTCTTTAAATTTTAATGAAAACATGTCTATGAATCTTGGTAAGTGAATAAATAAAACAAAAAATGGGGAACAGGATTTACTATTAATTAGTTAGTTACAATTTTGCCCACCTAACAGATAACTCGGTGGCGCTGTAAAGTTTTATGAAGGACAATCAAGGTGCACAGGATATTGTGACGGTTTTACAAATAAGTAAGGGATTCTCGCTAAGCATCGGCGGCGCTCCTGAGCAGTCCTACGGTAACCTGATCGACAACGAGAGGATTGTAATTGGACCCGTAGCGTTGCACCACCGCTATGTTCCCGGTCTGGAAGATCTGTTCCAGGCCTAGACGCACCTGGAAATTAGGTTTGGAAATAAATAATTATAGGCATAAGAACATCCACCAATCCGGACTTGGCCCCCGTGGTAGAGTATGGCCTATACCTTCCTCAGGGAAGAGACCCGTGCCCCTCGGTGGGGACATAATGGGTTGATGATGATGATGATAAGAACAGGGGTTCGACCAAGTAAGCGTTCCACTGTATTGAGTTGTCTGATTTAGCCTGCCGAACTATTTTGACAGTTTTGAACCCAATAGAATGGAAAGTGACGTGATACAAAAGTTGTTTCTTTTTAGTACTTTTTTTTTCTTAGCTCTATTTATACATATACATATAAGCTCATGCCTGTATTCCAGAGGGGTAGGCAGAGACCAGGGACTGCCACCTGCCACGATCCTGACAAATCACTTTCGCTTCATCGACATTCATTAGTCGTCGTTGCATGCACGCACTTCGGTTTCGGGTACTTTATCTTGCCCTTTGCTAATACATCCCCTATTTGGTCGAAGTATGTCCGCCTGGGGCGTCCCTTACCGGCGCTCCCACTCACATTTGCTCGAAATAATTTACTCGTCAGTCTTCTTTCGTTGATTGATCCACATGTCCAAACCAAGACAACATTCCTTTCTCAATTCTAGTCACTACATCCTCTTTCAGTCCACAACGTTCTCTAATCGAACTATTGGGTATTCTGTCATTCAAAGTAACTCCACGCATATTTATCAAGGACTTCAACGCAGCAAGTCTTGTTTCCCTTCCCTTACCGGCGCTTCCACTCACATTCGCTCGATATATTTGCTTCGTCAGTCAGCCTTCTATTTATACACCATACATTTTAGTTACAAATTTAGTTAAAAAGCCATAGGAATGGGCATCGTCGTGTCCACGTCATGTCCCTCGATCACTCCGAAGATGCGTGGACCGATTTTTGAAAGCGTTGACGTCTCAAGACATAGAGGAACTCATAATATTTTGTTATTTCTCTGCTTTTAGTGCCGCCATCATTCAGCCACAAGAAGTCCACTGCTGGACATAGGCCTCCTCCATGGATTTCCAAAAAGAACGGTCGGAAGCGGCTTGCATCCAGCGTCTTCCCGCCACTTGGATGAGATCGTCTGTCCATCTTGTGGCTGGTCGTCCTACGCTGCGCTTGCCGATGTGTGGTCTCCATTCGAGAACTTTTCGGCCCCATCGGCCATCAGTTCTGCGTGCTATGTGCCCCGCCCACTGCCACTTCAACTTACTCATCCGCTGGGCTATGTCGACGACTTTCGTTTGTCTACGGACCTCATCATTTCTGATTCGGTTTGATTTCATTCCGAGCATAGCCCTTTCCATAGCTCGTTGCGTGACCTTGAGCTTTCTTACCAGTCAGGCCCATAGTGAAAGACCACGTTTCAGTGCCATAAGTCACCACTAGTATTAAAGTATGCAGCTTTGAAGTATGATATTATTTTGATGAAAACTTATTAAAAATCACCTGCGCAGCCTGGACTGGGTCGCTGCGAATCTCCGTGCCTTCTTTGTATTTCACGTAATAGCTGATGTCCTAAAAAAAGGTATTTAATAAACAGACAAATTGCAAAACAAACCATCTCATCGACTGGGGAGGATACTTCCAAATCAGGGAGTGCAATAATCGTACAAAAAGGATAATTATTATTGTGCTGAACTTCTCTTCGAAAAATTACGTACCTATATTGAGTAAAACCGGTTTCTGTGTCATCTCTAATCTATACTAATATAGAGGAAAGATTTGTATTTTTGTGTTTATACAAAATACAAATCTTTATTTTCGTAAACTGCTTAATTTAACGGTACATAGTATCTGGAGCCACCTTTTAAGCATGTAGAATGCCTGTACTAGGTGACACCGCGCTTCCATAGCTTAAAAACTTAGTTTAATTTGATATTTTACTTATTTTAAAGATTACTGTTATGACAAAATTATTAAAAAGATAAAAGTGTAAAGCTCAGCCAGGTGAGTGTTTTATGTGTTTAGGTAGAACATCGCATGTGTGTGTGTATGTGTGTAGTGTGTGTGTGTGTGTGTGTGTGTGTGTGAGTGTGTGTGTGTGTGTGTGTGTGTGTGTGTGTGTGTGTCTGCTCGATGAAACATTATTTTAATTGCTCTAATAATCTTTCAGTATCATCATAATTTAGACTATGCAACCATTGTACTATAGTTTTTTTACATTCGTAATAAGTATAATCATATATTTTAATCTTTTTATTTATTTTATTATATAAGAAAGACGATTGCGCGTTATACTGCATTCTCGCAAATTTTGTTCGCGTTGAAGGTGTTTTTACTACAATATCATTTCTTCTTTTATTTTTTATGTTAGGATCATATGGTAAGGTTTTGTGTTTTCTTAATATTACATGTAATATATACAGCCTTCTAATGGAAAGGAGATTGCTTTCTTGATATAATTTTTCTGTAGAATGACGAAATTTCTTAAAATACATCACCTTGATCAATTTACGTTGCACTCGTTCTAAGTTTAGAAATTTCATCTTTGAAGCTCCTCCCCAAATTGTAATGCAATATGCTAAAACTGATTGCACTAAGGCTATATATCGCACCTCCAGAACTAAAGTGACCTAACTCAAAATTTGCAACTTTTGGGAAATGAAGAAAATGTATTCGGCGCTCTGAGCGAGTTGCTCAAGAATAAATAGACAGCAATATTCCTCCATCTCTCTCTGACCAAATAAAGTCGGTTTTTTCATATAGGCATGAAAAAGTATACCTTTTTGAGTCATTTTGTGTACTTAACTCATTTTACCCAAATTTTGAGATGGGTCACTTTAGTTCTGGAGGTGCGATATATCTCGTTGAGCATGTTTTTGGGTGAGTCTTGTTTCCCGTTACTGTTACTATTTTTCTGAGGCACAATGAATCGCGGCATTTTAAAAATCCACATCAATTTCCTTAATCTACTTGCTACATATTCGAGATGGAGATGCCAAGATAATCTGTAGTCTATAATGTATTATGTTTGTAATGAATAGGCTCAGAAACTACAGAGCCGATTTTAAAAAATCTTTCATCATTAGAAAGCTTCATTCTTCGTGTGTAACATAGGCTATATTGGATTTTCAAAAAGTTTAGGGTTCCGTACGAAAACGTGAATAATGTAACGCAAGGTGTAAAAAAATTACTGTCCCGGGAATTTTCCACGGAACTAGAGTAGCTATTACCACGGAAACGTTTTTGCCACCCTTGCGAAGCCGGGGCGGATTGCTGGTTTATGATAATTTCGTTTCGTTTAATTGTCCCCAGCCGGGGTTCGAACCCGGGACCTCGCGTATGGTAGGCAGATGCCTTAACCGCCGCGCTACAGAGATCGTCAAAAAAATCTTTAAAGTAAGGACATAATAATATTGTTAAAACAGACCGACTTCAAGAAAAACGTGCACAAAACATCCAAGATCTGGGGTTTTTTATATGTCCCCAGCCGGGATTTCAACCCGGGACCTCTCACATGGTAGGCAGATACGCTAACCGCTGTGCCAGAGAGGTCATCACTTGATAAGAAAAAAGCAACGCCAAAAATCTAAAAGAAGCAAAGTACTCTTTCAATTTATGTGTAACTCCTGAATGTTCTATTTGATAGAAATTGGGGCTAGTTTAGATAGGTAGATAGATAAAAAGTTTTTTTGCCATGCGCACACACACACACACAACAAAATATGAAACAAAGACAACTATATATATATGCTAACAATAAGAAAGCAAGACAATATGCAACAATTAGAACATCCTATCTTATTATTATTATACTTATTATAAGACAAGGAAGGTAAAAAAGTTACAAAACAATATCGTTTACAGAAATAAAAAATCGTCATTCACAAGGGCGCAGTTTCTTATACTACCTAGGTATTCCGTTATTGAAATTATGTAAAGCTATCCAATTATCCAATTTGGTTTGATGGGGCTGAAGTTGTATTAGATACTAATTTATTGGAACAAGTCCGTGTCCACTAGACACTATGCTAATCAAAGTCGATCACTCAGAATTTTTAAAACATCACAAACCTGGTGAGGATCTTCCGGAACGCGCGCCCTATAGGGTCTGTATGGTCTATAGGTCCTGTAAGACCCGTGGTAATACCTCTTCGGTCTTTTGACCTGACCAGCCAGGTCTTGGATGTATTTTCTTATCCTATCAGCTTGGTCCTTGTCTGGATCGAGATATTCCTGGGATCGGTGCCTAACGTAGGCGCTGATGTCTTGCATAGGGTCGTCTGGGACCCTCGGAATATATGAAGGAGCTTGATGGCCCTCCTGGAATTCGGAAATGAATTGAATGGAAAGAAGACGAAGACCTAATTCAATGAAGATTAAAATAAATATGCAACGAAAATCAGCAAAAAATAACACAATTAACGGGGCGCTTAAACCTCTCAGACCTAGAACACTTTTTCTTTCACAGCTAAGTTAGTTATTTACAGAGTAATATTTGAAATTTATCACAGTTTTTAAACACTAAAACATGCTCTTGCAACTGTGCTCCATATCATCTTCAAAGTTCGATTCAAATGCAGTTGCAAGACCACCGGCCGGTCTACGGGGCCTGACGGATTGCGCCCTAGTTTACATCGGACCCGCGCCGGCGAGTCCTCGGCTTTTGAGGGGTTAAACTCTACAAAGAAATATCGACACATCTCGTCGACTCGTCAGGCGACCCTAGAGCTGGTAGCTACCTCGGTCAGCGCATCACTTGGCCATTGAGAGGGGGAATGCTGCCAGTATCTTGATACTCCAGACTATTAAATATCATTGACTAGGTACTAAGTACTAATTATCATGGCTGGCAGAGTAAACTGAATTTTTACTAAATAAATCAATTGTGGTCAGCAAATAAATTTTAATGTATTTATGTTAGCTATTATTTTGGTCAAGAAATAAATGATGCTGATGATAATGACGAATCCTGCTATTTCTACCATTTGCTATAATCAATCAGCATAATGTCGAATACATCTCATCACGGGATATCGGGCACGGGTCGGATCTCTTCCCTTAGGAAGGAATAGGCCATACCTACTCCACCACGGGGGCCTAACCCGGATTGCTGGAGGCTTGTAAGACTAGGGGCTGGTCTTACTGTCAGAGTTCAGAAAATTATGTCTGATGAATGATAAAACTGGATAGATAGTGAAAATTAAGTTAGGAGGTAAAACTTACCTGAACATCTATAGACCTTTCCGATCGCTTCAAGAGGTTTTCATCATGGAAATAGGCCTTCAAAGGTTCATTCTCTAATCCTGGGTTTTCATTGCTCCAAGCCTTATACTTAGCGTAGTAATTGATGATGTTCACGAGAGGATTCTGTTCTCCATTAGAACTGGTTTCCAAACCTGGTTCTTGATCCGAAATCGGATTTTTATTCTCTTCAGGAACCATCTTAGAAATGGATTCTGGATCCGAGACTTTCAAAAGATTCTCTCCCAATTTCTTGTCTTGAACGATCTTAGAAATAGTCTCCTTGTTTGAAATCCAGCCTAAGTGCCGCTTTGAGTCTTTTTGCAGAGAACTCTGGTCTTTGAGAGTCATCCTAGAAAGGAGTGCTGAGCTTGGAACTGAGCGTCTTTGCCTGGGATTGGATGAGGCACTGTTCCCGGACGGTACAGATGATGGTGACGAGCTAGCATCTGAAAAATAGCAAGTAAGTAAGTGAACTGACCTAGCCTCCTATTTGCGTCATCGTATGTACCTAGAGTCTGTCAAAGGTAACTTGGCAAAAGAATGCAACTACAACGAAGTTGTGGCCACTGCCTCGGAAGTCCTACTTTGATCCGATACCTACTTTGTGTTTAAGCAAGTTTAAGATTGGTTTTAGATTCAGATTGCGATGGTCCACGGCGACTTTCTGTAGCGATGCTGTCGCGCGTTTCGTAAGCGCTCGACAGCATCGCTATTAAGGCGCGTAGGTCGCATTTGCAACGCGCTGCAGAAGTGATGCCAACGCACTACTAACGCGCTACAGCATCGTCGCTGTATCGATGCGAACGCGCGACCGTTTCGGACGACATCTGGGAAAGAATGGAGGAAGGGCCCCTAGGTTAATGAATCGCGTTTGCATTACGACAGAAGCGCGTTTGCATCGTGACTGAATCACGGTTACGTGGGCACACAGCTAGCGACCGCATCGCGACAGCATTGCTACAGCATCGCTGGAAAAAGTCGCCGTGGGGGGGAATCCTGTATTTATAAATACCTAAAGCCTTTCATTCATTATATTCATGAATGACGACGCTCACATCATAGTTCCCTCGACACAGGGTGTATCCTAGTGTGGGGCCAGGAGCAATGTATCTACAGTTTGTCCAAAAATACAAGAAACCGGAATTGAAAGTTTACTACTTGTTTTATTGAAAACTCAAAACATTTACTTTATTAATAGAAGCACAATACGAGGACCTTATTTTATGTAATAGCTCAAGTTTTTAATTTATATACCTAATGCTTGTAAGCGCAAGCCATTGACAAACACACACAAAAAGTCTGAGCAAAACCGTACTCTTTAATTTCTACTTTTTCCGGACAAACTATAGGTATGTGCCTGTACAGTCTGTTATCTTTTACAATATATGTACCTCGGCTGAGCAATCAAAAACCGATTATATTCCAATAATAATGTAAGGTTTATTTTGTATTGTTATTTAAAACTTTACATAACTTTTCAAAGTTTTATACAGAGCAGGAAGTAGTATTACAATCGTGTGCTTTCAGCGAAAACCGAAGCCTAGGTACTCTAGAGCCCGAGGTACATTCTAAAAGCTTACAGACTGTATGTAAATGTTTATGTTGGTCTCGGGGCAGTTTTGAGGGCTTACCAGTGAGGTTATAAAAGTCCATGATAGGCTTGGGTATGGGTATTTTGCACCTTTCAGTGGCTGGCTCGGCCGAGTTCCCTCGGTTCGCCATGCAGTCCAGCAACTTTCGCTTCATGTCGTCTGAGAGGGGGATCCCCGGCGGCGCTGGGGTGGTAGTTGAGGAAGTGGGTGTTCCTGTTGCGGGTAGGAAGCGATATGTTACGAATTTATCCAAATTGTGAGGTAACATACTGCATGAGCCCACGCCTGTATCCCAGAGGGGTAGACAGAGACCAGGGACTGCCACCTGTCACGATCCTGACAGTACACTTTCGCTTCATTGAAATTCATCGACAGTCATCGACATCGATATTATTTGAGGGGTATAAAAGCAAACTCAACTCTGTCCACTTTTTGAATATTTTAACCTGTGAATGTAGGTTACTTTGTACCTGCGTATATTTGAATGTTATAAGCATTTTAAATCAGCTTTTGAGTATCTTAGACTTTATTTTAATTCCTTAAACAAACTTTTTCTATGACCGCTGTTGACTAAAAAAACCGAATTTCGCTTATTTATAACTCAGTTTTGCACTTCATGGACAGAGTCGGCTTTGCTTTTACACCCCTCATTTCATCGTCGTTGCATGCTCGCCGGTTTCCGTACTTTTTATCTTACCCTTTGCTTAGTCTTTCTTACTTCATCCTCCCTCACCACACGTCCGGACCAAGGCAATATTCCATTCTCAACTCTTGTATCTATAATATTTCTCTGTATATTTCTATGTATTTTGGTTCTTTCTTAATTACATTTAACCATATTATATTTTTGTTTGTTTCTTCGTATTAAACTGTTTTAAGTATTTAATCTATTCTGTACATATGTATTATGTTCCTTAAATTCTTTCATCGCTGTACCACACCGCGGTCTGTGACGCTCGCGGAGTATCTTTTGGCACTGACTGAAAATCAGCGCTGAAGGCTTCTTCTTCAGCATAATGCTGAGTCAGCAGCCATTTATAACAGCAGTGACACGCCGTGACCTTTATTTTCCTCCTGTTTTCTTCAGATTTTTTGTTTTTACTAAATTTTTGGTTTAATTTTTGGATTTAATTGTTTTTGTGGCGTGTGTTCTGTTGTTAAATAAAATTTTTTCTTCTTCTTCTTCTTCTATTCTTTTTTCTTTGTTTGTGGAAACAAAACAGAAATAAAAGTTACAACGAAAATAGTACAACAGTAGGTAACATGTTATGGAAATGTCCAATTTGTGTGGGTAGTTTGCTAAGGGCACTTCTGTTAGCTTTTAGAATATACCTCGGCTACTATCGAATAGAATCGGATATTACTCGTGTAATAGAAATATCGGAACTAATATGACACTTCATTTCGAAATCGGAACTAATATCTAATATGACACTTAATCTATATAAATAAAATGCAAAGTCCTGACTGACTGACTGACTCACTCATCAACGCCAGCTACTCAGCAACGCATCAAAAGCTAGTTTCACTTATACAGAGCAGCAAGTATTATTAGGTACACTCGTGGGCTTTCGGCGAAAACCGAAGCCTACTCTAGAGCCCGAAAAGCTAGCGGTGTTAGCTCAAGTCAAGCCCTGTTAGCCCGAAAAGCTAACAGACTATTATACACTACCCCAAGGGGTTGCGTGAAAACGGTAATGTTATTCGAGGCCTATCAGAAAAGGTAGTACGAGGACGCGAGTCACGCGCGACAACGTCAAAAGTCGCGACTTTCCAGTACATTAACTGTCAAATTCTGACGACTTTTGACGTTGTCGCGCGCGACTCGCGTCCTCGTACTAGGTACCTTTCCAGGACCTTACCCTTAGGAGGGATTGGCTCTGCAGGCTTGGGCTCAAAGCCAGTCAGCTGGGTCAGAGTGTCCAGGAAAGACGCCAGCCGCAGCAGCAGGGCTTTCTCCTCGTGAGGGTCCTTTAAACAGGATGGAACTCATAACTGTTAAAATATTATCCATTGTATCCAACAAAACGGATTAGGGGGTCACTCGTCATTTTCCCTAATTCGTCAATTTCACTAATTGGTCACTTTCCCGATTCGTCAATTTCTTAAAAATCTTTAGCTCGTCAATATCCTTAACTCGTCATTTTCGCTAATTTGTCATTAGCGAAAATGACGAGTTAGCTTTTTGTTTTCGATTGTACCTACAGTACAACATTTGACCAGTTAGGGAAAATGATGAATTAGTGAAAATGACGAGTTAGGGATATTGACGAGTTAAAGATGACGATGACGAATGACGAGTGCCCTTCCAACAGTTCCAACAAAACTAGCACTACTCTGTGTTCTTTTATCAGTTATCTGTCCATCCATTCTCGGTTGCCTGGAAGAAATTGCTTTAAGCAATAAGGCCGCCAATTGCACTGGATTTTTTTAATATGTTTTTTATGTGTTTTCCTGGTAAAAACAGGAAAATTGTTATCTTATTGTGCAATCTCTTCTGTCATTTTTGCATCTCTCTGTCCGCCCGTCTGTTCAATACCAATCTAACTTATTTTATTAAATCAGTGTAATTGTGCTGCTTGTATTCTGAGCAATACCCATTATGTCCCCACCGAGGGGCACGGGTCTCTTCCTAAGGAATATAGGCCATACTCCACCATGGGGGCCAAGTCCGGATTGGTGGAGGCTTGTATTGTAAGACTAGTGACTGGTCTTACTGTCAGAAGTTTTCAAGCTGCCCTAAGGCCTCTGACTTGACTTAACGACTGCCATCTATCGACCGACGGCAGCCGGCACCAACTGCTTAACGTGCCTTGCGAAGCACGAAACCGCTCGGAAAAATGCCACTAGCGTTATGGCTCCTCTACACGTCAACAGATGCGTCCGCGGACGCTGGCAGATGCATCCGCAGATGAATTTGCACGAGCTGTCCACACGTCTGTAAGTCGATCAGTCTATGTTCATTCCCGGCAGACGAAACACGCCTTCGCCCCGTTTAAAAAAATGGATATTGAGACCGTAGCTGCCGCAGCTATTTACTTATAACTACTACTTGATTGTACAGTCGACAGCACATCATCATATACACCCATGCACTCTACTCCGTTGCATTATGGGCGACTTTGCAACTAAAATATGAAGGTTGACGTGCTGTTGACTGTACCTACATCGCAGCAGAGTTATCAAGAAGAAATGGAGAAGAAGAAGGTGGTGGATGTTAGCTATAGGTACCTATCTACATAATTATTTTTATTTTTGTGATATTTATTTTTTGGATTCCATAGATAGTTTTCAGCTTGATACAGCTCAATAAACCTAAAATTTTCTCGGCGCTCATATTGTTAGTCATTTCGGGGGGAATTAAACCACAAGAAGCACGCGTGCACTCTCATTCGCAACTACGATCAAACTGATGCGTCGGCAGATGTGTGGACAGATGCCGGACCCTTTGATGTGTGCCACAAAAACCGACAACAATCGGATTCGAGGCAGACGTCCGCGGACGCGTCTGCAGACGTTAAATACCTACCACAGATGCACAAATCACCCCCTCTACACGTCGGCGGACGCATCTGGAGATGACGTCTGCAGATGCATCTGCCGACGTGTAGAGGAGGCTTTAGTCATAGACGGTGCATGCACTGAACGCACCCGATGTTGCTTAACCTTCGTGATCGTTTAAGATCACTCAGGCGGCCGGGGCTACGAGCGATTCAAGTGAAGGTATACGGAAAACAATTTTTAAGGTGTGTTAGGTTAATTTTCCGCTCCTCTCACCTGATGACCGTTCTTGTCATACACTTTCTCCTGCAGTACACGCGTTGTGTAAAGCGCCAGTTGCGCTATGCGTCTCACGTGTTCGCTCTTCTGCGTGGCTTCCTTACAGGACTCGTAGGTGCCTGAAGACACCAGCTGAAAAAAATCAGGTGATAAGAGCTTGATCTTGAGCCTGGGCCAGCCCTTATATTGCTCCCCAGGGGTGCAATAGGCTATTTGACAGTGTGAAAAAAACAGTATTATTGTTATGTATTCGAATAAATTATGTGTCTAAGCACCGCTCAAAGGCTTTTTAACTAAAAAAATAATTATGATTTGTAAAAAAAAACGCAACATCAAACTTGATAATTTGTATCTGTCGCCATTGTATCGAAAACGGTCTGGATTGGCCGATTCTAATGAAGATGACGTTACAAGTCAATAAAAATTGCGACCGACGCCATTCATTCATTCATTCTTTCTTACCTTCATTGGTTGGTTTGCTGGGAAGTGACTTCATAATACCAGTGCGGCGCCATATTGCCCAAGATAGCGTTTTGGCGGCTTAATTAAAAAGTCCATTTTCGTTTGCCTTTTTTAGAAGAAATACACGAAAGAATTTAAAATGACCACATTTTCAGAACTCCATGAACACAAACAAACAATATGAGATGGCTTTCAGAAATCGGTCAAATAGCCTATTACGTAAGACTCCACTCTATGGAGCTGTCTGATTTGTTCCTTTTGTTACCGGTATGTCACACCACCCAAACGAAAGTCGTCGACATAGCCCACCGGATGAGTAAGTTGAAGTGGCAGTGGGCGGGGCACATGCACGAAGACGTGGTGGCCGATGGGGCCGAAAGGTTCTTGAATGGAGACCACACATCGGCAAGCGCAGCGTAGGACGACCAGCCACAAGATGGACAGACGATCTCATCCAAGTGGCAGGGAGACACTGGACGCAAGCCGCTTCCAACCGTTCTTTTTGGAAATCCATGGAGGAGGCCTATGTCCAGCAGTGGACTTCTTGTGGCTGAATGATGATGATGGTAATGTCACACCACTTTATGTCACACTGTTACATTCTGGGACTTTTTTTCCCAGTAGGTATCTCATGCTCCTAGGCAGACATAGTTCGACTTTGGCTTTCATAGGTTGCGTTTTGGTTGCGATGTGGTCGGTATCACACCCACGGTCGATAACGACTGCAAAATGTGATACAGTCGACAGCACGTCAATCTTCACATTTTAGTGGCAAGGCAAAGTCGCCCATAACGCAACGGTGTAGAGTGCATGAGTGTGATGTGCTGTCGACTGTACGTGATAAATAGTCCTATTCATTTTCAATCTATATATTATATTATCTATATATATAAAATTCAAAGTCCTGACTGACTGATTCATTCACTCATCAACGCCCAGCCCAAGCCGTTTGACCTAGGAAGATGAAATTTTGCACAGAGGATCTATATACAGGGTGGTCCAAATATCATGGATCAAATGAAATGGGGAGTTAGCCAAGGTCATCTTCTACCAATAAAGTCCTATACAGGGTGGTAAAATACTCAACGGTTTTGAACTTATGAATACTTATGATTGATTTTCGGTTTTTTTCAAGAAAAGAGTTCCTACTACTTATTAAGAGCAATAAAAAAAAAGTACTTACTTTTGGTGGTGGTTTTTTTTTTTGAGAGTGACGGTCCATGATGAGAATGTAACAAAAAAAATTCATCGTCCCTGTCTTTATGGATCATGAGAAATTAATTAATTTTTTACGGATCTCGTATCATAATTGTTTGATCCAACATTTTCGTCATTGATTTAAAAAAAAAAGTGTACTGCGGAAACCTGCCCCAGTAGTAGAAAAACTGGACCATTTCATGAGGATTGTAAAAAGATACAACTCAAAGCCCTATCTCTCCTGAGTCTTTTATTATTGACCTTTATTCTCAGCAAAGTTGCATTGTTTTAAATCAACTTTTGGTCTTAACTAATTTGAGTTACAAAGTACTGTTCTAGGACATAAAAATAAGTCGCAAAAGGATAAAAAAATTACACCAGATAATTAGAATAGACAGTTTAATGAAAAATAAAAAAATAAACTTTTTCATAGAAGATGTTCAAAACTTCTGCCTCTCACTCGGAGGCAGAGTCGACATCTTCTAATAAAATTTCTTTTTAACAATCTAAAGGCCCGGTGATTATTTTTCACCTGGTGGGTGGCCGCTGATATTCGTCGTCGAAGCTCCTGCTCCGTGTTGCACTCCTTTTTGTATACCACTTCCTTGAAGTAACCCCAAAGAAAAAAATCTATGGGGTTTAAATCGGGTGAGCGCGGTGGCCATTGAATAGTTCCACCGCGACCGATCCAGCGATTTGGAAATACTTCATTAAGGTGACTCCTCACGTCACGAGCGAAGTGCGGAGGTGCGCCGTCATGTTGCAGCCACATAGCGCTTCTTGTTTCAAGAGAAACGTCTTCTAATAATGGGTCGAGTTCCTCTTGTAAGAATGACAAATAAATTTGACCATTCACTCTTGCAGGCAGCTCGTGTGGTCCTATTAACTGTCTTTCGACGATCCCGGCCCACATGTTTACTCCGCTTGCTCGTGACTTGCTGCTTCACGAGCGTTTCCGTCACAAAAACCGTACACAAAACGCATGTTAGCATAGGCACGGGCTGAGTAAGCCATTTTTAATAGTCCAAATTCACTAATACACAACTGAGTCCCGTAAGAAATGCCAAATTCGTAGGTGAAAATCCAAAACAGAGTCCAGTAAGAAATGCCAAGTTTGTAGGTGAAAATCCAAAACAGAATCCAGGGAGAATGCAAAGTTCGAAGCGATAAAAAAAGAGCAGCGCAAAAAGTGACAACCGAATAACCGTGTTAAGTAGCGAACAGCAAGCAGAACACTAAGTAAAAGTTGCTGGAGGCGTGTAAAGGGTCACTAGCAGGTAGCTAGCGCAGGTAGTAAACCTCTCTTTGTTCCGGGGACCCCATGTCCAACCGGTAAATTCTCAGAATACAAACAAAGCTTTTGTTTAGTGTTATTTTATTAACTGGTGGTACCACAAGAAAAGTGACACCGACGGGACAAGAGATACGAAAAAAATCGTAACGACCTGTCCGTTGTTAAAACTTAATTTTTAAATCCATTTTTGACTTATTTTTATGTCCTAGAACAGTGCTTTGTAACTCAAATTAGTTAGAACCAAAAGTTGATTTAAAAAAATGCAACTTTGCTGAGAATAAAGGTCAATAATAAAAGACTCAGGAGAGATAGGGCTTTGAGTTGTATCTTTTTACAATCCTCATGAAATGGTCCAGTTTTTCTACTACTGGGGCAGGTTTCCGCAGTACACTTTTTTTTTTAAATCAATGACGAAAATGTTGGATCAAACAATTATGATACGAGATCCGTAAAAAATTAATTAATTTCTCATGATCCATAAAGACAGGGACGATGAATTTTTTTGTTACATTCTCATCATGGACCGTCACTCTAAAAAAAAAAACAACCACCAAAAATAAGTACTTTTTTTTTATTGCTCTTAATAAGTAGTAGGAACTCTTTTCTTGAAAAAAACCGAAAATCAATCATAAGTTCAAAACCGTTGAGAATTTTACCACCCTGTATAGGACTTTATTGGTAGAAGATGACCTTGGCTAACTCCCCATTTCATTTGATCCATGATATTTGGGCCACCCTGTATAATGTAGGCAAGGAATAAGAACGGATTTTTTTAAATTCAACCCCTAAGGGGGCGAAAAGGGTTGCCAAAATTTGTATGGGAGGTATAAAAAATGTTGTCTAATTTTCTTGAAACTTAAAATAAATACTCTTCAACATAATTGATTGAACACGTGTTTCACCGTTTTTCTAAATTTAACCCTTAACGGGAGTCACGGGAGTGAACGGGGTTGCAAAATTTTGAACTAAAGATAAGAATAAGATAAGAATATTCTCATTGTACACGAAGAGAAACACAAACATAAAATATTTACGAGGTAACAGTACAATTGGCGGCCTTATTGCTAAAAGCAATTTCTTCCAGACAACCCTATAAACCCTAACTAAAGTCCACGCGAACGGAGTCGCGGGCGAAAGCTAGTACAAAATATACGTCCGGCCACGTGGTGTGGTTGAGGTGTGGTTGTGGTCGTGGTGTGGTTGTGGTATGGTAAGTGTGAAGAAGCCCTTAACGTAAAATTCGTAAAGCTCGGGCCGCATCTGCGTGTATCGGCACGCAGCACTGCGTGCCGAAGATTCGTATGGTTCCCTCGCTAAAAGTTATCGTGCTAATAGTTACGTTGGTCAGATTAGTGGCTTCGTAAATTTAAACGAATGATCGTGATTCGTAATTATATCGTATTTTAAGATAGCCGCAACAAAATTTCCTTAATTTGGGCATAATGGCGAACGATGACTATAATAATAGAATATTGTACTTTTATGTTTGCTAATGCTAACTATTACATCACGCATTTTCATGCATTCAAGAAGGCTCAGCTTCGAATTGTAGGTATCTATAGAAATTCAGCATCATTTCATCGCTCCACTCCATTATGATAATGTTTTCGTACGTCTTATCCGACCAAGAACAACCTTCAAAATGAAAAACGCTAATCAACACAGACCACGCTATACGATATTTGGCGCGCTAAATTCCTTTAATGTATCTACCTATCGACACCGCAGCGATAACTAGGACGCAGCCCGAACTATCGTGACGATAGCCGATTATAGACGGTTATCGTGTCATTACGCGAAGCTTTGTCACGATAGACGCAGGCGCGGCCCCAGCATAAGGCTGATGGAGCCTAAGCCTTCCTACTTCCTATCGACTAGGTGGTCCTAGGTATTTCTAGGTCTTTGCTAGGTCTAGGTCAGGGAAGGGGTCCGGCTTCGGTCGGGCCGACGTCGCTGGGGCGCCGCTGTAGCATTCGCGTTGTGGTTACACCACTTGCGAGATCCAGCGGCGTTCCATTGCACAAGCGACAGGATGGCTCCCGGGGTGTTTTAGTCAGTATGCCCATACTAGGTAGGTGAGCCGGACACACGGCCGCCACCCTCCCTCAGGGGGCGGTGTCATGGTGCGTAACTGCATTTCACCCCGTAAAAAAAAAGGTCTTTGCTAGGATACTCACAGTCGTGAAGTTAGCAGTGGTGCAGTTCTCCAGACGCTGAGTGTACTGCTCCACGGCCCGGCGCAATCCCTCCAGATACCGAGCGCCTGACTCCACGACGTGGTTCACCTGGGTCGGACAGAGGCACGGTTAATTTAATTTAATTGCATTTCACACAGTGGCGGATTTACCCAAGGCCCAGTAGGCACGAGCCTAGAGCGGCAGATATTAGGGGCGGCAAATCGTGACAAAAAAATCACTGATGATAGCAAGAAATAACTCAAATGCAAAGTACCTAAATATTTAAAAGGCTATGCATAATTATGGCGGGCCGCACTGCACTGCAACGAATAGCAATTTTTATAGGTATGCGCCACTAAATTCATTATGTACCTAGTCTAGCGTAAATTCACTATGTACCTAGTCTATATGATAGGTGCTGCGTGCTGTGCTGAGAAAGGGGCGGCACATGGCCTGGGGCCTAGAGCGGCAAAGACTGAAAATCCGCCACTGATTACACAACCGAATCGCTCGTAGCCCCAGCTGCCCGAGTGATCTTCAACGATCACGAAGGTTAAGCAACATAGGGCGCGGTTAGTGCATGGATGGGTGACCGTTCTAGGACTAACGCTGGTGGATTTTTTTCGAGCGGTTCCGTGCTTCGCAAGGCTTGCTAAGTAGTTGGTGTCGGCTGCCGTCGATAGATGGCGGTCGTTAAGCCAAGTCAGGCCTTTGGGCGGCTTGAAAACTTCTGACGATAAGACCAGCCATTAGTCTTATAAGCCTACACGGACTTGGCCCCCGTGGTGGAGTATGGCCTGTACCTTCCTCAGGAAAGAGACCCCCTGCCCCTCGGTGGGGACATAATGGGTTGATGATGATGATATACAACCTAAATATTGACACAGACATCGATACCGACTATACAATCGGCATAGGGTACCTATTCCTGCAATTCTCTTCATCCAATGTTTGTCTCGGAGAAGTCGCTCTATGCGATAAGACCGCCAATTGTATACCATAAAATAAACCTTCCCTCAATCTAAACGATTATCCTTGGCGACCTCTGTGGCGCAGTGGTTAACGCATCTGCCTACCATGCGAGAGGTCCCGGGTTCGAATCCCGGCTGGGGACAAAAAAACGAAACACTTGGATGTTTACATGTTTGTGACGTCGCTGTTTCTGGTTCCCACGACACAGGGTATCCTAGTGTTGGGCCAGAAACAAAATAAAAAAATATAAGCGTAGATAAAAAAATCTTACTTTTTTCTCCATATAACTCTGGTATTCATAGTCATTGGCATACTGTCCGCCTTTAATCACCTCTTCATCGTGGTCATCATCGTGTCCGTAGTCCAACGGCCCCTCGTATCCAGGATTTCCTTCGTGATGAGGACTGTTGCTGTAGTAATTGTTATAGATGAACTCTCTTTCTTTCAAAGGCTCCTTGCTGACCTCGTGCTTTGGAGGGACGTGACCGTATTTTGCAAAATAGTATTGACGCACTTCTGGCAAGTCGATAGTCCATGGTTGAACGGATTGGTACGTCAAAAAGAGAAGAATAAATATTTGGTTTCCGAACGGAAGCATTTTTTTTCTGCAAAGAGGTCTAGGTTTAGGCGCGCACTCTGGGCCGCAAAAAAAAATGGCGCGCCAAAATGCTTGCGTAAAAAGTTTTCGATTTTATTTCACTTGGTTTTTTTTCACGTTTTCTATCTAATTCGTCCTGAAATTTCCGTTACAATGCCTCTTATTCGGATTGCAGTACTCTTAGAAAACTCACTGTAAGTAGTTATGATTCACAGTTCTTTCTAGATAAAATTTTCTACACAAACGAGTTGCAATAACGAACATTTTCTCCATACTGCGCCAGCTAATACTCAACGTACTTAGCCAAGTATAATGATTAACCCTGGGAAGGTAGTGAAGCTTCCTCCCACGTTTTTGCTTGGATAATTGCCGATTTCCATTATTCAATTGATGTTGGGCAATACAGCGGCCACGTTTGGACAAAACCTAGATGGATTTAAATAACTATATACAGTGTGTCCCTGGATAAAGTGCAATCCCGAAAGGGGATGAAACTAGACCATGAATCATTGACTAGAAAAATATAAAAAAAAATTATAAAAAATTATTGTAGGATTTATTGGTATTTTAAGATTTTCATGTTTCATTAAAAACTCTATGTACAAAAGTATTGATTTCTTCCAAAATAATGGGTCTATTTCTTTGAAATAAAAAAAAACAGTATACCTAATACCTGGCGATGACCATGAAATAATAAATAGTCCGCAAAAAAGTAACTATCTTGGGTAAAAAAATGTATTTTTATGAAAAAAATTATTTTTTTAGACGTTTATTTTAAAAAACTTCAAATTACTAAAAAAAATGTGCCCTATAACTATGTAATTTTATAGCTTCCTTTTATTCTTTACCATTTTAGCTTCCAAATAAAAAAAAAACAATGTTCTAACTAAAAAATTGGCTAGGTAGGAGTTATTTACATTTTAGTAGGTAATAAAAGTCAGACTTTAATCACAATAACTTTATTAATAAAATTATCCGTAATTTACAATTTTGCATTTTTATTTAATGCATTAAATGTTCAAAATGGCCTCCTCGATTTTGCAAGCACATTACTGCACGAATATTAATTTGGTTAGTGGCTCTGCGAATCATTCCTGGATCATTTTTAATGTCATTTGCGCACTGAATTATTCGGTCGTGCAACTGTGCCTCGGTATTTATTGGCGTGCTGTATACTCTTTGCTTCATGACACCCCATAAAAAATAATCTAGGGGTGTCAGATCAGGTGAACGCGCTGGCCAGCCTACTGGCCCTCCTCGGCCAATCCACCGGTTCGGGTAATTTTCGTTCAAAAATCGCCGCACCTCCCGCCCATAATGTGCAGGACATCCATCCATTTGGAGATACATACGCCCACGCCGTCTCGTAGCCAGGGGAACATCTTCCATCAACATGGGTAAATTTTGTAGTAATTCTAAAAAACGTTCAGCATTTAGGGTTCTGGGTAAAATGACTGGACCAATTAAAATGTCGTCGATTAAGACTTTACGCATCTTGGACGATTATCTACATTTTCGTGTAAATGTTGTACTCGTTGGTAATGGAAAGGATGCAATCCCTCCTTTTTCAAAATTCGCCAGACAGACGTCTTCGATATGCCATGACGCAACGCTAATCGTCTTATGCTTGTTGTAGGGTCAGCAAACAGATCGTTTAAAATGGCCTCTTCTATCGCATTGTCAATAACGACAGCTGGTTGCTCACGGCGATCTCGTGCCAAACCAAGTCCAATGTTGGAGAGCCTCCTATGAATCTCTTGAAAATTTCGAGCTGAGGGTATGAGTCTGCCCGGGAAAGCATTTATGTATGCAGTCCGAGCGACTGTTGTGCGACCATGTGACATGCCATAATAATAATGCATGTCGGCTATTTCTCGAGGTGAGAACTCTGTCAATCGCGGCATTTCGTCAACACTTAACAGCAGAACAGGAACAGTCCAAACGTAACGAACAGTAGAAAACGTAACAGTCAACAATGTAACAAAAACTTAATAACAAATCAACGAGAACACAATGCGAGAACGAGAACAGTAGTACTGCTCCCGATAGTTGAAAAGGCGCATGTAACAAGAATCTAAAACTGAGAAAAAAAATTTTTAATGAATAAAAACTTAAATTGTTTGCTGTCTGTAAGTTAAACGAAGAAATATATTTTTGAAGATGTCGAAAAATAGTTAACATGATTATCTTTCAATTGCTATAGTACGATAGGTATATTTTAAATATATTATATGCAAAATCTCAAAAAAACCTTTTCATTTTAGTTTAAAAAATATGAAGAAATGAGACATAATTAATTGAATAGGCGCATATCGCTACATGCGCCCTATCAATTTCGTATGCGCTTTTTATTACTTTTAACCCTAGTACCAAGTGTATAATTTTAAATATTTTCCTAGAAAGAAAAGGCGCATTTAAGTAGGCACTTTAGGCACAAATATCCATTATCAATCTAATAGCCCTTGGCTAAGTTGAAAAGTACCTATGATCGTCTATTGTAGGTTTCATCTTGACTTATGAGTAAAAAAACAATAATTTCAGCCTTTTATTTATTTTATTTTAACTATAGAGAATTGAGACGTATCTGGCAGATGCGCATTGAAGAAAATATAAAATACGAAGTAGTAAGGGCGCATGTGGTAGATGTTGACTTTTCTACTTAGTAGGTATAATACGTTCCAACTAGCGTCTAAGGCGCAAATGGTCACTTGCGACCTATCTATTAAGCATTAAAAACGATATCGAATAAGCGCCTATTAAACTTCCGATCATGAAATATTACTATGAAGCTCAAAGGCGTATATGTGCAAATGCGGTTATTCTACTAAGTTTATATTAATTTCGGCTTTTCATCTTCCATTTAGTCAAAAAATTGGATGCATATGCGCCCATTTCTACTACAGAAAATCGCTATAAAGCGAGATAGCGAAAAATAAAAAATACTGGCCGATGCGCCTTTTTTTGCTGATTCCAACAATGTATATAACTCAATTTCGGAAAAAATGTTATATGCGCCCTTTCAACTATCGGGGGCAGAGTAGCAGCGGCGAGAATATCGGAGCGACTGTGTAAGTCCTGTTTCGAACCCCCTGCCTCCCCTCCCCTCGCCTTCCCTCTACCTGAGTGTAGAACAAAAGGACTGCGACTGCCGAAGGGCACAGAGTAGGACGGAAACAATGGAAAAAACGGTCTCTACCTGCACGGTAACACGATTAGGCTCCACTTTAAAAGTTCGTAGATAGCGTGTTTTTTTAGTTAGAACATTGTTTTTTTTTTTATTTGGAAGCTAAAATGGTAAAGAATAAAAGTAAGCTATAAAATTACATAGTTATAGGGCACATTTTTTTAGTAATTTGAAGTTTTTTAAAATAATCGTCTAAAAAAATCATTTTTTTCATAAAAATACATTTTTTGACCCAAGATAGTTACTTTTTTGCGGACTATTTATTATTTCATGGTCATCGCCAGGTATTAGGCATACTGTTTTTTTTATTTCAAAGAAATAGACCCATTATTTTGGAAGAAATCAATACTTTTGTACATAGAGTCCTTAATGAAACATGAAAATCTTAAAATACCAATAAATCCTACAATAATTTTTTATAATTTTTTTTTATATTTTTCTAGTCAATGATTCATGGTCTAGTTTCATCCCCTTTCGGGATTGCACTTTATCCAGGGACACACTGTATATATATTTGTTTTCGTTAGTCATAGCCGGTAACCCATACATGCACTGAACACGCCCTATGTTGCTTAACCTTCGTGATCGTTTAAGATCACTCAGGCGGCCGGGCTACGAGCAGAGCAATAGAGATATTACCGCTTGGTAAATAGGACACCGAATACATGCATAATCGAAATGTCTCGGTTCGGTACCACCTACCTACT
Source organism: Yponomeuta plumbellus (assembly GCA_947310845.1). NCBI lineage: Eukaryota > Metazoa > Arthropoda > Insecta > Lepidoptera > Yponomeutidae > Yponomeuta > Yponomeuta plumbellus. Next base: position 2,519,647 of record OX371219.1, read on the forward strand.
TTCCCAGTATTATTAGGTAGCGTCATTACTAAGCCTCATTTTATTTAATTTATCTGATTGTTCAAGGCATTTGAATGTTAGTTCACCTTGGTTCGCTTTCCAGTTGTACATTCAACCGTGGCATATACCGCGTTTAACTTGCTTACTATCGTAGACAGAGAATAGATAGACGAGACATAACCATAGACAAAAAAATAAGAAAGAGATAACCTAATACGAGTCTTGTAAAGTGTAAGCGAGAAACAGTAATGATCTTCTGTCCCTTACTCGCGTAGGTATGCGTTTTTGTTTGTTTGCCACAGCTCGTTGTGTGGCAGATAAACTTACGTCAAATCTGGGATTGATCTCGTTTCACATTGATTTTCGGCAGATATTCGTGTTTTTCTCCATAGGATTGTAGTTTATATGTTTCGGTGCAGTTGAACGAAAGTGACACAATGGAGATTTACAGCATTTTCGGCTGTGGAAGCCGCAATGAGCGAAAAGACGCCAACTTAGAGGTCTCTTAGAGCTGTTATGACGTGGAAGACTATGCAAAGGAATCAAACGCACTTAAAATGCATCTACTGCCCTTCATTACTCCTAAATTAGTCGTGAAAATAAAATCGAGAATTTGATTGTTTTGGTGTTACCCGTCTAAATTATGTAGGTGCTCGTACGATAGCTTCGCAATCTAACTGCGACCATTTTAATTTAGAGGGCTTATACTAATTTTAGGGTTGTCAGACTAATGATATAAAAAATCCCGTTGGCAAAGACGGCTTAATATGTAATAAAACTCACGCCTGATATCCCCTGGTGGGTAAGCAGAGGAATCAACCACTAAAACTTGGCCCACGTTTTGACGAGGTCCCAAACGTACCAAATAATGATTACATTGTACAAAATTATTTTACAGGTACATACCGATCTGATCAGGCTATATGGAAGCCACGGGTCACTTAGACTGGCAACCGACAAAGTATACCGGTGTTTATTTCCGTCATTTCGAGCCGCATTGTCTTTGAAAAACAAAGAGTTTTACTTTTCTGACGGAAGCTTCCTTTACGGAACTTGTCTGCGAGGACTCCCTAAAATAAAATGAGTTATGGGTATGTAGAATATTTCAGTGATTTAATATCTCTGTATCGATTCGTACATTGTTTATCTCACAAATCTATTCGCGAGTTGACCGCTCAATGCATTATTACTAAGGGCATCATTTAAAATTACGTCTTAGTCCTGGGTCTATTATTTATTCAATCTCTAGTAATTGCATAGTCAATTAAGGTACTAAGCTATAATATCCTTTAAATGGTTTTTCTTTAAACGCAGTTTTTGTGTTCCTTTCAGACTCTTCATGAGGCTACATCAACGTATTTTCCAATGCTTGCGGTTGCGAGTACGAGTAAAAGTGCTACTGATATTCCTAGGATGGACAGCCTGAAAAATCAGAATATAGGTACCTAGAGTCAACAACGCCGGTCAGTAGGTCTACCATATATGGTGATGTTGATGTCCTCCACGTTGTATCTGGCGACGGACGATGACATTGCTGTGCGTCTATGACAGACATTTCATTACAAATAAAACGGTCTACTGTTATAATATCTTACTTATAAGCGTAGAAAGCTTCATTTAGAAGAATAATATGACTGTCACAGACGCACAGTAATAAATGTACCTACACATCATATGGTGAAATAATTAACAGGTGGACTAAGTTGTGCTAAACATTATTAAGTACAATTTGTTTACAGGTGGATGTCTCTCCTCGCAAAAACAAATTGATAAAGAAATTGGATCATGTCTAAAGCTAAAGAGCTGATCCTACTTTGCTGACAGAATGTTGTATGGAACATGGAATCACAAATTAAATTTCACACTTGCTTGTCTGCTTTTGTAAGTTCGATGGCGTACAAAAGCCTGTTGTTGAAAAAATATAAGGGGGCCTTCATTATACCACTAAAGACGTAATAACTATTTGCGAATTAGTTGAAATGTACCGCAGATCCAAAACCATTGGCCAGAAAAATTGTCACCTTAGTCTTTTACAAAAAATGTGTGCTTGAAAAAATGTGTCTGTCTAAATTTGTTTACAGATATAACAGAACACTTCGCCAAACAATCCTTTCTTGACAGCCACTATCCACTTTTGATTAAATGTATGTAAAAAAATATTTAAATACGACGTACATCATGCTCCAAAAAATAGTCAACGATGGAGAAAGGATAAGAAACTATTATACAAAACTTAATTTGTTTAAAGAACATTGATAAAAATGGCATTTAATAGATATTTGCTGTGTTATGTATGCAGAATCTTCTTAGTTTATAATTTAATAAAAATGTTTACATCTGTTGAGTTATTTATTTCCCGATTTTCTGTTTGCGAGTTGTTAATATGCAAAACATACTTCGGGAATTATGTGTTATGCTGGCAACTCTCAAAAAATACCAACTTCTATCTCCATCTCAAAGGTATACGCGCGGTGAGACGCGCGGGCCCAGTCTATTCTATTCTCTGTCTACCTGTCTACGCTTACTATAGTCTGTAAAATATAGCTTGAGCTCCGCGACAGCTGTCATCATGGACATTTGCGTCCATGAAGTTTTGAATTTTTTCCCAGAATATTTGCACTGTGAAAACTCCGTACTTACTGCCATCGAATAGTGTGCAGTACGGAGTTTTCACAGTCGCGGAGCTCAAGCTATATTTTACAGACTATAGCAAGCATGGTATAAAATAGTAAACAATATTGAATCTTATTGTATTGTTTATAAAAACAGGATTCCTGTAAAACACAGATGAAGAAATTAACAATTTTAAATTAAAGCTTAAGTCTTTGAATAAAATATAAAATGTTTTCCTGAATGTATGTCTTTCCTTTTGTCCTCAGACCTTATATCAACAAAGGTTAGCTGGAAGCAAATACTTTCTGGTATTAAGCTAGCCTATGTACCTACATGACTTTATTGTGCAATAAAGAATTATCATATTATTTATTTATTGATAGGCACTTACATTTAAGTTAAAAATATAGTAGGTACAATGCAGCGGACTTAATGCCATATCAAATTATATATTACGTAACTTTCCACTCTATCGGGTTAAACATTTAGACAACTCTAAAGAGTCAAAATAAGAATGTAGGTATATGACAGTTCGGAGTAGGAGTATGAGATACCTACTACTGGGGAAAAAAATCCCTGAATGTAACAGTGTGACATGCAGCAACGACTAATTTGTCGACAAAACGAGCGATTTGTATTGATCGTGGCAGGTGGATGCCCCTAGTCGTCTGCCTACCCCTGTGGGATACAGTGTGAGCTTATGTATGTATGTAATTTACCTAATTCGATGTAAAGAATTTGTTTGCTTGTCTGATACAATTTAAGTCTGTTTTAATTTAAAAAAATAAAACTAAGTTTTAAATCAGATTCCTTGAAACAATTGCTCGAATGCAGTATAAATTATCCCACTCTTTGCCCGTGGTATAGTTCTGTTGTCCGGTTAACTGGACCATGGGATTCCATAGTACAGTTGGCCGGACTATGGATGATCTAGTTTAAGGTTTTTATCAGTTTGATTGACCTAATCATTCAGTTTGATAATGTTGTTTGTTTTTCGTTATTCTAAGCTAGTGCTCTAACTCTAGAGGTCACCTGTAACTGGGGTGAATATAATTAATGTGAATTTATCTTAAAATATAATGTACACAAGTAGATAATTAATTTCTAAACTAAATATAAAATATTAAACTAAAAACTACCTTAATATAAAAAATCGTATCTAAACCGCTGCCGTTGGGGAGAGTTCCCAAGATACTGGCAACATTCCCCTCCTCTGAATGGCCAGGCTGATGCGCTGACCGAGGTAGCTACCAGCTAGTTAGAGTAGCTCTAGAGTGGCCTAACGAGTCGATAAGGGCCGTTGATATTTCTTAATTCATTAATTAATATAATTAGTTTTTTTTCTTCTTTCATAAATCGCGGACTTTCTTATAAAAAACTAGCTGAGCCCGCGAACGTCACCATATATATACATATTTTTTACTTAGATAGACAACCTATTCTCAGACCTACCGATTGTATATAAAAAATTTCATTGAAATCGGCCAAGCCGTTTCGGAGGAGTGCGCATACTAACGTTGAGACACGAGAATTGTATATTAGAAGAAGATAGGGGTAAGAAAACGTACGATTTCACAACTTTCTTTTATTTGCTCATTAATCCTTCAAGTTCACCATTGAATCATTATTGCTACCGGTGTGTGAAATATTTCAGCGTATCTACAACAAACGAGGTAATTTCAACAGCTGATCGTATAATATTCTTAATTTAGCCATCAAGATACATACATTCCACAAACAGTGACGAACAAAACGAAAAAGTTAAAATAAAAATGTTTTTATTGAAAATAAATTAATTGCAACATGATTTTAGCATTACATACTTATCTTTACAATAACTTATTGTGAATGAACTGTCTTCTATTATTTTATATAATACAGCATGTTGGTATTGTTTGGAACATTACACTTTAGGCTTTCAGCGCTTAAACATTCAAAACGGTATTCGCTTCAAATTCTATGCGCTGAAGGCCCAAAGCTGTACTAGATACTTACTATAAATAATCTATGCACAGATCTGCATTGCGTTTACCTCACAGCTTGATCACTGTAACCAAACCTACAAGCGGTCTTTCAACATCATAAACGTACCATTAAAACTGGGACGAATCGCAATGCATACCTGTGGTAACAAAAGTTTAAATCACAATTGTACTACCATTAAACAAGTTCAGTAAAGCCGATTCTTTACAAAAAACCTAGCTGTCTAACCTTGCAGTCTGTTAGCTTTTAAATTATACCTCGGCTACTATTGGATAGAATCGATTATATTTCAATAAGGTACGGTTTATTGTTATTTATAACTTTACATAACTGTTCAAAATAGTGACGAAAAGTTTTATACAGTGCAGGAAGTTACACACTCATGTGTTTTCGGCGAAAACCGAACCCTAGTTTATAGCCCGAGGTAATTCTAAAAGATAACAGACTGTAGACATATTTATCTCAACAACTGTAATAAGAACTCTGCAAATTGGCCTGCAGGGACCGTCGGGCACTACTGAACTGGTTTGAACAAGACTGTTCACTTGGTCGCAGCCGCTTCGGCTTCCAAGCGCTTGCGCATGCTTTCGGGCATCTCCGCTGGTGGTGGGCGGGGCATACGCAGCCAGACCTGCAATTGGTCTGAGGTTAGAAAGAGACGAGACAGGCACAAGGGAGAGTGAGCGGGATGGCACTCATATACAAGTGTTGTCCACAATGTTCGTCGGTAGGAACAATTGGTTGGTTTACTTAATCATAGAGTAGTGTCGTTAGTAGATGTAATGATTGGTTTAAGTTACTAAAAAATACTAGAGATCTTGGGTCTACTGGAGTCCTGAAAAGGTTCAGTCTATGATGTATGGGATAGGTAAATTTAGTAAAGTGATTTGGCGACAATTTTGGAAAGAAAGCTTCGCAATATTAAACCTGTGTATATTTATAGCTGAAGACGATCTATAAATGAATAAAAAATTTCATAAAAATTCGTTAAAGAATCCTGTGCAGATAAAAATTGCAACTTACATGGGTTATCGAAAAGAATGTACAATGTTTAGGACTTAATCATATGACATCTTTTATTATGAAGAAAACCCGCAATATTTTGGTCATCACTAAGCCATTGCCTCATATAAAGAGGTTGAATCCCCTTAAGATATTAGGTAAAATGTAGTTTCATAGATCTTATCAATTTTGGGTTACGGGGGAAACTGTATCTATATATATAAAATTCAAAGTCCTGACTGACTTATTCATTCACACATCAACGCCCAGCCCAAGCCGTTTGACCTAGGAAGCTGAAATTTTGCACAGAGGATCTGTATATAATGTAGGCAAGGAATAAGAACGGATTTTTTGCAATTCAACCCCTAAGGGGGCGAAAAGGTTTGCCAAAATTTGTATGGGAGGCATAAAAAATGTTGTCTGATTTTCTTGAAACTTAAAATAAATCCTCTTCAACACAATTGATTGAACACGTGTTTCACCGTTTATCTAAATTTAACCCTTAACGGGAGTTACGGGAGTGAACGGGGTTGCAAAATTTTGAACTAAAGTCCACGCGGACGGAGTCGCGGGCGAAAGCTAGTCATGAATAAACCTTAAGAATCAAAGTGCTTACCTTGACTGCGTCATAGATGAACCACTGTAGAGCGGTGAGGGTACCAATCATGACGATCCTGGGTCCGAGACCCTTCCAGACTCCGGCCATGCCAAGTTTGCCGATGATGGAGCCAACGGTTGCAGTCTTGTCCTGTGAACACAATTGTGAATGGTTAGTAAGTTCGTATACTTTAGTTTGGGGCTGATTTTTATAATATTGTTTTACACAATAAACATTTTTAATTTCATATCGTGAATCTGTTATAGAAGCTACACACTATGGCGGCGGCTTTATACCTCGCAGCTTTGCCGCCGGCACTTGCCGCTAGTGCTCCAGAGAATCATTGGCATCATTTTGTAGCACAACACTTTCAATCGAATGCCGAGAGCGAACTGCCGCCGGCTTGCCGCGTAACCCGCCGGCACGACCCGCCGGCCTGCCGGCGGCTCGGCTTGTGTGGCATTGCCGGCGGCTTTCTACCCTCTGGCAGTGCCGGCGGTAAAGTGTGTAGGAGCCATTAGACCTCTGTCTAACAGCTAGATGTCACAACTGTTGATTAATTAATAAAAATGAAAAAAATAACCCACTTATCCTAAACCATAGGTCCTTAACTTTTGTAAGTTACCACCCCTGAATCGTAAGGTCACAGTATAATTATTTTCTTGAACAAATATCCTTTATCTTTACCGTAAGATAAAGATAAAAGATGGAATAACCCAGAGGAGGCAGAGTTCCTGGTCTCCGAGAACTGAACAAATTGCCAACAGATATGAAGCTGCTCCCTGGTGATCGATTCCTCAAGGCTTTGAAAGAATATCTAATCTCTTTAAACGAGCAATTCTTGTATATATATTTATATATAATCAGAATCTCGGAAACGGCTCCAACGATTTTCACGAAATTTTGTAGACAGATGCTTTTGGGGGCGTTTAATTGATCTATCTAGGTTACATTTTTAGAAAACGTTGTTTTATCCGTGTTTTAAGGCAATTGAAATTTGCTACAACAACATACAGAGGTAAATTTCGCGTCTATCTGCAAGGTTGGGATAGTCCCGACGGGAAAACGGACGACCCGTTTCGGACCAATTTCAAGAGACCCGGTTCGAGTCATGTTTTTTTTTCAAGTTCTTTTTTTGTTGGAAAAGGATTATTTTAATTTTATATTACATATTTTATATTACAAAAAAAGTCACCCAGGTACTTTACTTAATATGTGTCCATACAATCTTAACGAATATTATGAAAATTGTAAATAGATTTTTATATGTAACTTGATGCTTATTGTGTCGAAATATTAGTTGACTTCCTATTTAATTGATTGATTTACTAATGTTAATTGCTGAATTTACCAAATATTGTTGTATTTATTTATGCTTGCCAAATATTAATTTAAAATTTCAATAATTTCAAAATTGCTATGCCAATATCGGTAAAATTACAATAGACCTACAATTTTATCCATATAATAACAAATCAAATCATTTATTGCCATAAATTACAGGATATTATGATACTGTAATTTATGGCAATGATTTGATTTGACTTGATCTGACAGCTCACCTGGTTAAGTTTGGAGACAACAGTGTCGGCAGGGTGGGAGACGATGGCGCAGAAGACACCGGCGATGTAACCAGCAGCGAAGGTGACGACCAGCTGCTCGCCTTTGGTGCACTCGGCGCGGGGCTTGGGGACCACGTGCTGGGGAAGACATATGCACAGTTAAGACTAAAGCCTGTATTACACCGGGGCAACACTGTGCGGCATTGCGGCATGCCACAAGGCCGCACGCTGCAAAGGTGCGGCAGAAGAAGAAGAAGCTTCGACAGTTTGCCACATGACGCAAGGTGTTGCCATGCCACAAGGTTCTTGCCACAATGTGCGACGTTGTAGCATGCGGCCTTGTGGCATACCGCAATGCCGCACAGTGTTGCCCCGGTGTAATACAGGCTTTATATTACACCGGGGCAACATTTTGCGGCATTGCGGCATGCCACAAGGCCGCATGCCACAAAGTAAAAAATGTCGCACATTGTGGCAGACTGTCGCAGCTTGTATCCGGGCACAATGGATTCCATGCGACATTTTTCGTGCGTCAAAACAGTTTGTACAGTGCCACCATCTTATCTGTTCAGTTGATAGCGGCGCTAGTGGAGAATTTAGTAGTAACATTTAAGAAATTTACCTAGAAAAATGAGAATATTTTAACCAGTCTTTCAATTTCAATGAAAATATATCTATAAATCTTAGTAATTGAATAAATAATACAAAAAATGGGGAACAGGATTTACAATTAATTCGTTAGTTACAATTTTGCCCACCTGAACAGATAACTTGGTGGCGCTGTAGACTATGTTTTTGTTTGCATTTGTTTTGGAAAGTGAGAATTATCGGTCATGGAGTGGTGTAACGAAAAATATTTATTGAGGATTTTAGAAAAAGTGAAGTGTTTATGGGATGTCCGCAATTCAAATTATAAAAAAAGTAGAGTGAAACGTGATGTTTAGTTGGTCTTGCACAAAAATAAAATTTAGATAAACAGAGTGTCAAAAAGAGAATAAAAAACCTCAGAACTTGAGAAATTATCTTAATTTTCGAAATTGATCAGCAGATTTTTTTTTCCAGTTCAGCAGAACTTTTTGAAGATCATGAAATTATTTACTCCTAAAGACAGGTGTCTAACCACAACCATACCGCGATAAAGAATACGTTCAGCGCCACCTAGTGTTGCAATTACCGAACTAGTGTCTCACCTGGTAGAGGATTTCGAGGGTCTTCTCGAAGCAGGAGAACTTCATCATGGTGTAAGGGATCTGGCGACCCCACAGCGGGACCAAGCCCTTGTAGAAGGTACCGTAGCCCTCGGCCTGGACCATCTTGGGCCACGCCTCGCGGAGGGTCGTGGCGAATCCGGGCATCGTCTGGATGCGGACCTGTGGACGAACGTTGTTACGATAAATTAATCACGAATCGAATCGCTCTCAGACCCGGCTGCCTGAGTGATCTTAAACGATCACGAAGGTTAAGCATAGGGCGCGTTCAGTGCATGGATGGGTGACCGTTCTATGACTAACACTGGTGGCATTTTTGCCGAGCGGTTCCGTGCTTCGCAAGGCACGTTAAGCAGTTGGTGCCGGCTGCCGTCGATAGATGGCAGTCGTTAAGCCAAGTCAGAGGCCTTAGGGCGGCTTGAAAACTTCTGACAGTAAGACCAGCCACTAGTCTTACAAGCCTCCACCAATCCGGAATTGGCCCCCGTGGTGGAGTATGGCCTATACCTTCCTCAGGGAAGAGACCCGTGCTCCTCGGTGTGGACATAATGGGTTGATGATAATGAAACAAAGAAAAAAAGTTTGAAAAATCGACGTCTTTTCGTTAGTGACGCTAGTGTTACTGCATTAACCCTTAAGCTAAGCGTCCACCGCATCGGAATCGGAGCGTACGCACCGTACGAGCCGTCGGCATTTACAAAATGCCGAAAGGGTGCGTCCACTGCATTCGGATTTTCCGTCGGCAATATCGGTATTTTCCAGTGTTGCCAACCCCTACAAAAAATCCTCCAAAAAAATCTTCCAATTCCCCTTAAAACCCCTCAGTTTTTTTTAATTGTTATATCCACAGATAACATTTCATTGCTATGTGTTGTGTAGGCTTTCAACAAGTAGTTTTCACTCATAAAATAAAACGTATTTTGTTGGTACTTTTTGTTTTGCACTTTCGACATCTCACTTGACCGCACAATCTTACAACCTATTGCAAATTTCGAAATCGAATCAAAAGAAATTACCTATAATGAAATTCTAAGTTTATCATGAGTGGTGAATGAATGACTTAATTAATTAATGAGCCCATCAGCTGCATGCTGTTCGTTCCATCGTTCACGGTTGCGTTAGAAAATACATATTGGCAGCGTTCCTAAAATAATACAAAAGTGGCTAAAGTGGCAACACTGATCGGAATCCGAATGGCGCGTCGGCTGCGGATAACGTCATCGGAAGGAATATCGCACTCCGGAGCAGAACCATAGAAATCAATACAAATCAACAAATCCGTCCGCTCCGTACGGAGCGGTTCCGATGCAGTGGACGCTTAGCTTTAACCCCCCGAGGACCCGCCAGCAGGTGCGATGTAAACTACGGCACATTCCGTCAGGCCCCGTAGACTGGGCGGGTCCGTCTTGCAACGACACTTAGAATCGAATTTTCAAGATATATAGACCACAGTTGTATGAGCATGTTTTATTCTTTGAAAACTGTGATACATTTCAAATATTACTCTGTGAATAACTTAGCTGTGAAAGAGAAAGTGTTCCAAGCCCGAGGGTTTCAGATATAAATAATAAATATTATTTAGTTTTTAAGGAGTTACACACGCTTCAAACATCTCACCTTAGCGGCCTCCATCGGTGAGAGGGCAATGTCAGCAAAGAACTCAGCCGTGGCTGAGGCAGAGAGATACACTCCGGTGCGGTAGGTGTAAGCCGTCTCCTCGTCCAAAAGGCTTGTGTAGAATACCTTGAAGACCTCGTACAGACCAAACTTGCACAGACCCTGTGGGGGAGACGGGGCTTAGGTTAATTCATATAATATAGAATAAAAATTTAAAAAAATCTTGATTTCAAAGGGTGAAAGGTTAGTTACAAGAAGGGTGTTTTGGAAAAACAACCAAGGTCACATTTTTGTATTTTTTTTTTTGCTCTATGGGTATTTGTACTTCGTACGATATTTTACGTACCAAAACAAAAAAAAAACTCAAAAATTCGACCTTGGTTGTTTTTCCAAAACACCCTTCTTGGAAGTAATAACATAGAGTTCAACAGTTCAGGAAGAACAGAAAAACCCCTACCAATATTTCGCACTGTCTACCAATAGACAGTGTGAAAAGAAGTATTATCTATACATATTCATACAAATTACGAGTCTTAAAGGCCTTAGGCCGGCTCGAAAACTTCTGATAGTAACACCAGCCACTAGTCTTACAAGCCTCCACCAACCCGGACTTGGCCCCTGTGGTGGAGTATGGCCTATACCTTCCTCAGGGAAGAGACCCGTGCCCCTCGGTGGGGACATAATGGGTTGATGATGATGACGAGTCTTAAAACCGCTTTAAGATATTTTAACTAAATAAAAAAATGTATTCTTTATCCACAAAACCCAGGATTTTGATAATTGTTTCTACAGGCATTTTATCGAAAACGACCTGGATTACCCGAATCTATAGTGACGTCACAGGTCAGTAGATATGGCGTCTGTCATTCATGACGTTCTTACGTTCATTGGTTTTGTATACAGAACTGTGACGTCATGACGCCATATTGCCGACTATAGAGTTTTGGCGGCTTATATTTTTAAAGGAAATTTTCGTTTTTAGAAGAAATACACGAAAGAATTTGAAATGACCACTTCCTGAGCACTATTTTTTTATACTATTGCACAAAGGTTTTGGGGAGACGGTGTCATACTTGTTAGAGTTTTGTGTTCAATTATAAAAAGCGTAGGTATTATATTATATTTCAACGTAAGAATTTACATTCCGCTTGTTGATTGTCAATGTACTTATAATGCTAATGTTAGCCGCTGCCTCGGGGCCGAGTGTAGTGGAGAAAAAGGCAGCAAAAAAAACTCCACTCTGACCATCTTTTCTCAAATCATCTTAAACCTAATACGAGTCGACATAATAATATTAGCCTACTCGTACTTATAAACTATGTTCACTGCAAACATCATCTAAAAGGGCTGTTGCGTTTACGAATTTTGTCAACTTAATAAAACTAAATAAACTACGCACACTAATAAAGTCCCCAAGATACAGGCCCAGCCTAGTTTGGGGACTGCCGGTAAACGCCAAACATTTTTATTTTTGTAGTACCCTCATGTCTATTTATAAGTCGCACCCTTGCAGGAACAACGTGATATTTCGAATCATACCATTTTTTACTCATACATTTCTTTTTTCTTTTTAACGCGATTTTATTTACTCCGAAAAAGCCGGAATAATGAGAAAAAGAGACACTGCATCACGTTGTAGCGCTATCTCTTTCGGCCATTACTTTGAAACCTTGAAAAAAAATGCTCTCATGTAACGGAAGGGTTTCGAAATAACACGTTGTTCTTGCAAGTGTGCGAAGTAATGTTGGAATTGTGTTTTAGCTCAAGAACGGAGTTTCTTCACTAAAACTCAGGTTGGATTTACCATTTAGATGTAATAAAAGCTCAAAAATACGGTTTTACAAGGATGCCTTGTGTCTCGTCAGATCGAGAAAAGTGAAAGATATTTAAAAAAAAACTAAAGGCAACGTACAGACAATATAAAAAACGCCTACTACAACGACAAAGCCAACAGTCACAGATATAATGACCATAACCGTTGCTAATAACTTCCAACAGGCGCGTGAACATATAGTCTTTTCGGAAATAAATAAATTACTTACTTACTAAGATGTTCCAAGGAAGCTGTACCCACCTGCATGGAATATCCGATGAAGGTAGGCGCCCAACCCTTGGCCAGTCCACGCATGCCCTCCTCAGCCACTGAGACCTTGAACCCATTGAGGACGTTCTTGTACTTGTCAGGGTCGACTTGGAGACGGCACTTGACCAGATCTAGGGGCACCACGGCTGTGTGCGTGATACCTGGTGGAGAGGAAACGGAATGGGTAATGAAAACAGTATCCTAGTAGCACAGGGTATCCTAGTTTGGGACCAGGTCAAGTGATTGGGTTGTGTGCGAGTTATTATTTTTATTGAAACTCAAACACGAATTTTTAATTCATAGTACAAAAATGAAATATTTACTTTATGAACGTCAAAGTTGTTAGTTTTACAATTAATAGATTACATGGAGAAGAAACTAACAAGGAAACTCCACATGTATTCTTTTCAGAACAGTTTAGCCTAAATTACAAACTTAATAAAATATATACCCTTGGATGTGTTTAACACTAGACACATTTATCCTCTTATTAAATATAATATTAAACTACTATTTAATCTTCTAAACAATCGTTGATTTTATAATAAGCTTTTTTGCAGTAAGAGTGTGCTTAACACAATTCCGCGCTAGAGGTAAATCTAATATATCTTGGGTTATCTTGTTGTAGAACCTTATACAGTGCCCCATAAAGAAAGCATTAACTTTTGCAAGTCTAAATCGTGGAAATGACGATTTATGTTTATTCCTAGTATTAACGTTATGATGGCTACCAAGAGTTTCGAAGTCTTTAATATTTTTCCGAACGTACATAATATCTTCATAAATGTATTGGCTTGGGACTGTTAAGATGAAAAAATCTCTTAGCGAGTCCCTACCACCTAACTTGTAAATAAATCGGATCGCTCTCTCTTCCGCAAGATGAAGATAGTCTCAATGTCTGCTGCCCGGCCTCACAGTAGTATACCATAGGACATAATACTATTGAAGTAACTAAAATAAACAAGCCTAGCAGTTGCAACGTCAGTAAGTTCTCGAATTCTTTTCACGGCATATGCTGCGGAGCTAAGTCTATGTGCCAATTTTACAATATGTGGACCCCATTGTAGTTTAGCATCGATTGTGATGCCCAGAAATACAGTATCTTCAACAAATTCTAGTTTATCATTTTCAATTACCTACAATGTTGTTTTCAACTAATTTTACGTTAGGTAGGGTAAACTTCATACATTTTGTCTTTTTTGAATTTAACAATAGATTATTTACTGTAAACCAATCTCATAAGCTTATTAATCGTTGCATGCACGCACGTCGGTTTCGGGTACTTTTTATCTTGCCCTTTGCTAATACATCCCTATTTGGTCGAAGTATGTCCGCCTGGGGCGTACCTTACCGGTGAAAAATGTGTAAAACTGAAAAATGTTTATTATTGACTCGAAACATATGACTCTGACGTCACGCGACCACGCCTGGGACGTCTGCCAAACAAATTCCAGCCTCATTGCCACGTGCATAAGAACACTTTTGAACTGCTCCGGGTCACGTGCACATACTTGGCCAGAAGCCACATAATTCTCGCTTCCATTATCAATGTTGGTCAACGTGTTATGTAATGGGGCACTTGCGTGCAAAATTAGATTAGATTGAAATGGCGTTGTTTCTATACAAAAGAAATCATAGGTACTCAAGAGAAATTAAAAAGTAAAATAAAGGTTTTTTTTATGTTCTCGGAGGCCGAACTGTGAATAAGAACGGTACTTTAATAACAAACATTCGTTTCGTTTTTTCAGAGAAATTAAAACATAAAATCATATTTAATAAATGTTTTTTAAATTTTTCGGAGCCCAAACTAAAAATGTTTTCCGTTTTTTTTTTTCAGAGAAATTAAAAATGAAACTATTTTTTTAATGTTGTGTTCGTAGCACGAGCTAAAAATACTCTCTCTCTTACTCTAATAAAAAACCTGGATTTCGTTGTTTCCTTGCTTAAAAACATTATTTTAAGAGATTATCCGAATATTGATGAACGCCTCATGCCTTTTTTACACACAAGTTGTCACGTCATTGAGTCCGCGTTGTATAATCCAGCAAAGGTAGTACGAGGACGCGAGTCGCGCGCGACAACGTCAAAAGTCGCGAGAATTTGACAGTTAATGTACTGGAAAGTCGCGACTTTTGACGTTGTCGCGCGCGACTCGCGTCCTCATACTACCTTTGCAGGAGTAATAATTTTTAAGTACTGTTTTGAAAAGAATAAATGTGGAGTTTCTTTGTTAGTTTCATCTCCATGTAATCTATTAATTTGCGAAACTAACAACTTTGACGTTCATAAAGTACAGTCTGTTACCTTTTAGAATATACCTCGGCTGAGCAATCAAAAACCGATTATATTGCAATAAGGTAAGGTTTATTTTGTATTGTTATTTATAACTTTACGTAACTTTTCGAAATAGTGAAGAAAAGTTTTATACAGAGCAGGAAGTAGTTACACTCGTATGCTTTCGGCAAAAACCGAAGCCTACTCTAGAGCCCGAGGTATATTCTAAAAGCTAATAGACTGTAAACATTTTTTTTAGTATCAATAAAAACGTTTAAATTTAAATTTACTTAGCGCGTTTTTGTACAGACTTTCGACAAGCCACTTTACGAAATAGGGCCAAACTTCTATGGACTAATATGTCTATAAATAATAATAATACAATAAATCCACGCATTAAGTTATCAGTAAAACGCTTTCCGTTCTGAGTGAGATTGCAACAACGCATTGCGATTATTACGACATACATTCATACTTCGTCTATCTCGGGATTATCTTTATCGAATTCTCAGACTACGCCTTCATAATCTGAGCTAACACATTATCTTGGTACTAAAATAAACACTGACTTTGTTCGATGTTTTGATTACAATGACTCTTCAAGGACTTGAGAAAACAGGGAGTGTGAACTTGAAGCCGCGATGGAAATTAAAACTTTCATTATTTTATTTATTGATTTAATATTAGGAAGACTAACAGCACATAACAACGATTAACATATTATTTAAACATACAGAAGGCCAATTCTAAGTCTCCACTAATAGAAACAACTTAAGAAAAAAGCACTTTAAGCGGGTACATATTATGATAGCTTATAAACTACCTTAATACTACATTCTAGAAATTAAATTTACTCTTGACAACTGAAAAAATCTGCACTAAGTTTTACCCTCAGATTATGAGCCGATGAGTTAAAGATGTCAAGATCGCCAATCTTCGCCAGTTTATTAAATTCGTTACACTTGTAAACTTTATACCGGATAGACTTACTTGACTTTTTGTCGGAAGAGTACGACCCAGACGAGCTCCGTCTCTGCTCACCATGATTTAGCGCCCTGCCTCACGGGGACGCCATGGCCACGTCGCCAGCTACGCATCCAAGCACTTTGTATTGAATGGTGACGTCGCCAACAGTCGCCAAGTGAGTTAGGCACCATACATTTCAATATTAACTGCTTGGATACGATCGCTGGCGACGTCGCCATGGCGTCCTAGTGAGGCAGGGCACTAAGCGATGCTAATCATTCAATCAAAAAATTTATAAAAAATGTGTAGCTTCCGAATTAATGAACCAGTTTGTAACCAGTACCATAAAGTGATCCTAATGTTAGTTAAATACAAGTATGTTACTTTTCTATGTAAACTTAACAGTAATTTGTTAGTAAGTTGAGAGTAAGTCTGCCAACAAACTATCATTTAGTTTGGCGGAAATTAAATACTGTACAAAATTGTGTTTACCTTTACTGAATAAAACTTTTATTTATTTTATTTTATTATTTAATCAGAGCGAACCCAGCCCTTATATTACGTAACTTTCCACTCTATCGGGTAAGCATACGACAGTGCAGAGAAGGAGTATGACATACCTACTGGGAAAAAAAGTCCCAGAATGTAACAGTGTAATGGCCCTTTTACACGAGGCCAATAGCTGAGACAATCCAGTAAGCCAGGACAGTAAGCCAATCCAATATTTCATTGGATCGGCTTCACCCATTGGCTTGGGCCAATCCAATGCATTGTCCTGGCTCCATTCACACGAAGACAATATTGGACTGGCTTACTGGATTGTCTCAGCTATTGGCCTCGTGTAAAAGGGCCATAACATAAGGTGGTGTGCCATACCGGGAACAAAGGGGGCTATATCGGACAATGGGTATTGTTCAAGGAATAGGGGTACTGATTACTACTAGGGGTTTAAATATGTGAAATAAAGACGTATTATTAATATTAATCGCAAAAAATGTATTTAATAAACTTAATTTGGTCCTTCAAATACGTCATCGTTGGCACTAATGAGTAGTTTCATTGCCTCCACTTAAATAAAAATACATTCGTTCGTTCAACACCTGTCAAATGTGTCAAATTTAAAAAAGCATGAAAAAAGGCAAAGGAACGTTCATAATTATGCCAGTGGTGACGTCATATTTACTAACCTATTAGAAATTTTAAATAATTTATTAATAAAAAATTAATGGCGTCGAAAATGAAGAAAATATTTATATTAGTCCATATTTTCGATTTCTAGAATAAAAAATAGGAGTGAACAACGCCCATTCCACACAGTGGAGTACTTACGTAATTACACCCCTGGTCGGACTCTTCCGACAAAAAGTCAAGTAAGTGTATCGGGAATAAAGTTCGTAATGTCTAGTACTTACGAAAGTTTTAGTAAAAAAAAAACATGTTAACACAGTGGCCTGTCAATGAGTAATTTTTCTTCAACCTCCTCAGTCCCGTGTCGAATAACAATAGAAAACTATTGTTATTTTAAAACTATAGGTCAGGACTGAAGAGGTTAGACGCAGAATAACTTAAATTATTAATATAAATTGACTTAAGAAGACTTATTATTTTTTGGCCATTCTTTCGATTGGCATCATAAAAGTAGGGATGTTTTTTTTTACATTTAAGTCGGTTCGTTTCCCAGACGAGGTAAGTAATTTTTAGAAAATCTTTGAATGCAGAATTACTAACTTTTAAAAATAACATAAAGTCTTCTTTGAGCAAAATACCCTATCTACGATACCTACTTTCCCTTCATGTCCCATAACTTTGGGACGTCCTGTATATGCACGCATGTGTATGCATATACATATTCAGTGTCCTCCTTGTTCATTGTCCTCTTAATTGTTATTGCTACGAGAACTTTGTCAACAAATAAAAATAAATTGCGCGGTCGCCTCATGTCTACTATCATGATCCACATATACATTCAGAAATTGGATCCGTGTGTTTAATCATCGGCGACCGCAAGCCATGACAGAGAAAGATCCCTTTTTTTATTCTTTGAGCATGGAACCCTGAAATTTGTGTAAAATGGTTTACACGGTTACACTCTCTCTCCTGCTGGGACCACACCTGCATTAATGTTAACGTTGATGTTAATGTCATCATCATCAACCCATTATGTCCCCACCGAGGGGCAAGGGTCTTTTCCCTAAGGGAAGGTATAGGCCATACTCCACCACGGGGGCCAAGTCCGGATTGGTGGAGGCTTGTAAGACTAGTGGCTGGTCTTACTGTCAGAAGTTTTCAGCCGTCCCAAGGCCTCTGACTTTGCTTAACGACTGTCATCTATCGACGGCCGCAAGCACCAACTCTTTAACGTGCCTTGCGAAGCACGGAACCGCTCGGAAAAATGCCACTAGCGTTAGTCATAGCCAGTGAACCATCCATGGACTGAACGCGCCGCATTTTGCTTCACCTAAGCGATCGTTTAAGATCAGTCAGGCAGCCTAGGCTACGAGCGATTCTCACGTTTATGTCCTACTACTCGTTAATTAAGGCACTAAAAATGTGTAAAAAAACTACATTAAGGTTACAACACCGCTGAAGTTATAAAGTAACGCGTTAACACACAAAAAGGAAGTTGAACTTCCATGCGCCCTGCGGAATGATGAGCCGGAGTTAGTGTGGCCAACATGGCTTAGCGCGTTAAACTACGCGCTAAAACCTTTGATGTGTCGAAAAAAACCGACACCCAAGCTATCGCTTAACGTTTAATGACATTAGTAATTTAACACGCTAAATCGTCGTCCACACCTACGTAACGGAGTAAGTAATGCGCTAATTTACGCGTTAAGCCGCAGGTGTGGTCCCAGCATCCGAAAGAAGGCGCTGCAGTGATTGCAAGCTTCGCCAATTCGTAGGAAATTGAAAACGGCATTGTCACTCCACCAATCCGGACTTGGCCCCCGTGGTGGAGTATGGCCTATACCTTCCTCAGGGAAGAGACCCGTGCCCCTTGGTGGGAACATAATGGGTTGACAATGATTGTCACTCACCGCACGACAGTATGCCGCCGAGGCCGCAAAGAGCGAAGTACTTTGAAGAACCAAACTCGCAGCTGTCACCGACAGGGGCGTCGGCTGCCATGCCGGGCTGAGAAGAGAGCAGACGTGTTTGTTAATCATATAATTGTGACCATAGCATATCTACGGCCTTACTAATACATAAGTTATACACTCTGAATAACTATTTGACGTATATCAATTTATACTGGTTTATTCGCATTTAGCGTACAAATAACCAGTTTGTCAGACCTCGCATAACGGCTGTATAAACAGCTCATAAATTTCAATTGCCTTAAAACATGGATAAAACAACGTTTTCTAAAAATGTAACCTAGTTAGATCAATTAAACGCCCCCGAAAACATCTGCCCACAAAATTTCGTGAAAATCGTTGGAGCCGTTACCGAGATTCTGATTATATATAAATATATATACAAGAATTGCTTGTTGAAAGAGATTAGATTAGTAAGGCCGCTAGAGTGCAGCGTACAAATGTACTCAACACTAGGGTGCAAGTGTACTCAACAATCACACACCGAGCACCATAGGTCGGCCGGTATACCTAAGTATACAGGGTGTTGATTTGTACAGTTTACTCCGACTTAGGGTTGGTTATTTACATGATACTGAGGCAAAAAAAATACATACAAAAATAATTTTTTTAGTGAAAATCCCCGGTTTTGCGGGGCCGGAGGCGAGCGCGCGGGCGCACTCTCCAGCCCCGCCCCGAGAAACCTCCGCCGGACCCGTCAAGTGCAAACGATAGAAGCTAAGCCATATAAATTAGTGATTTTTAGGTGATTTTCACAAAAAAAATAATTTTTTTTTATATTTTTTTGCTTCAGTATCATGTAAATAACCATCCCTGAGTCGGAGTCAACTGTACAAATCTACACCCTGTATGAACGAAACCGATATTCACTCGCGTTTATTATCATCAAGGGATTCCGAATTGAAAATTTCGCTAAGTAATTACTCAACTATAGTGCTGTCTCATCAAATTTCTTTAGAAAAGAGCGTGACAGCATATTACTTAAGTATTTACCTAATGTAAATTCTTAATTCAGAAACTAGCCCATAGGCATAACTTGAATTTAATATAATCTATTTAATTAAATGTCAAACAATCCAATTTAGGAAACACAGGTCCTTTTCTAATGATTATTATAATCTTCGAGTCACAGACAGCATATTACTTAAGTATTTACCTAATGTAAATTCTTAATTCAGAAACTAGCCCATAGGCATAACTTGAATTTAATATAATCTATTTAATTAAATGTCAAACAATCCAATTTAGGAAACACAGGTCCTTTTCTAATGATTATTATTACACACGAAATAAAAGCCCTCAGCTCTCATAATCTTCGGGTCACAGGGCAACCCTGCCGCCTTCGCCACCCGACCGCGTCAGACGACCAATCAGGTCGCGACGCAACCGACACGGTCGGGCGGCTCCCAACGACAGCCCCCCTCAAGCATGAGTTCTCATCATCGGGCAGTATGAAACTGAAACTGCTAGTATTTATGCTACGCGCGGAAGAAACTTTCCTGGCGCGATGCAGGATCTGCCCTGTGATTGGTCGTTCGATTTACAAGGTAACTTCTATCGTTCCATTTTCGAATTTCAATCGATTAGCGTGTATTTTGTCCACTGATGAGAATCTAGCCACTACTAGCAATATGTTTTAAATTGTTGGTGCAAACTGGGCCTCAATTCTAATAGTGCATTATAGTACGATGACAGATACATGGGCGGATCACATGACCAGTTTTTTTCGTACCATTGACGCCTAGGAGGTTAGGTATGCGCGCGCGTAGACTTGAAGCTGCAATGAAACTAAATCGCCATGATCACGCAGTTGTCATTGTACTACAATGCATTAGCAGAATCTAAGTCCTGATGGATGTCCAAGATGATTTTTGGTGTAATGTTCTGCGTATACAGGGTGTCCCACAACTCAACGTGTTCCGGGTGAAAAGGAAAGTCATACTGGTTATAAGAAAAATATAAAAAAAACGATTTTTTCATTTGAAGTACAATAAATTTTTTTTATTTTTTTTTTATTTACGAAATTTCACAAACATAATGAAAACTAAAATTAGAATTGGGCAATTTTTTAAGTTTTTTTTTAAAGTCTCCTTTTCTTCCAAGCTGGAGCAGCAGGTTTTGAAATTTTGTTATGAGTTTAGAGAAGCATTATTCAGAGATACAAAACAAAAAAAATTTGGAAAAAGTAAACATTTGTCTCAACAGGATTTTTTTATTTCTTTTTAAATGCCTATAAATTTTTTTTCACGCAATTTTTTTTTTTCTGATAACCGGTATGACTTGCCCTTTCACCCGGTTCAGGCTTGACGTTGAGTTTTGGGATACCCTTTAAAGATTGTAAAAGCGTAGTATTACCTGTGCAATCTGCGGCTGCGCGGCGTCGCACTGTGCGGAAGCCAGCGGACCGCGAAACGGCGAATTCCGCGCCGCTTCCAGCAAGGATGAGAACATTGTGGTACTGCCGACAAGGACACCTTACAGTTAGGAAAAGTTCATCATCATCATCATCAACCCATTATGCCCCCACCAAGGGGCACGGGTCTCTTCCCTGAGGAAGATATAGGCCATACTCCACCACGGGAGCCAAGTCCGGATTGGTGGAGGCTTGTAAGACTAGTGGCTGGTCTTACTGTCAGAAGTTTTCAAGCCTCCCTAAGGCCTCTGACTTGGCTTATCGACTGCCATCTATCCATCTATCGGAAAAGTTCATGGGACTACAATTTACGTCATCATCATCATCAGGCTATATTAGTCCACTGCTGGACATAGCCCTCCCCTAATGCGCGCCATAGCGCCCTGTCTTCAGCTTGCCGCATCCAGCATCTGCCTGCAGTTTTTCGCAGATCGTCATCCCTGGTCGGAGTGCTTATACTGAGTTTTTTCATTTCACTTTCGATAGCGAGAGCGTTTGAAATTTGTATAGGAGTGACAAAGAGACAACTAGGTAAGTGTAATATATAATGTATATTATAAGTGGTTATAATGTATATTATAACTACTGTGTGTAAATTCCATTCCAGGTGTAGAGCTTTAAATTATAGTAATGTATCACACGCACAACAGGTAATGTAATGTATCTTTCCATTCATTCCATTGAAATAATGTCTCACTTCCAGCTGCTGGTGTAAACATATCGACAGGTGAAAGGCTATTTGGTGTAAGCGACATTTTTTGAAGTTTTTGAAAAACTGAGCTCAAAAGACACAGAAAAGTCTGCAGATTCCAAATATATCAATATCTCAATTTAGCCAAAACAAGTCGCTAAAACCAAATAGCCTTTCACCCGTCGATATATTTTCATATCATTCTGTATCTAAAGAAGCCTTTATTTTTTGGGTAATATAGGTACTAAAATCCTGTGTCGTCTGGCTTCTGGTACGTCTGAGGATAGATCGTTTATCTATTCTCAGACTTACCAAATGTCGAATTAATATGGTTGAACAACATTTGCAGAGTCATCTAGTTAACAATGTTTTGTAAAACGTGAATGCCATTAACCCTGGAGTGGTCTCGTGGATTACAATGTAATCTTAATTTTGTTTCTTACGATTTTCTGTAAGAAAAAGCTTCAATTTAAACACTTAAGTCTAAATAATAAATAATAAAAAGGATACTACGTGTTTTTTGTTACTTATAAATTGGCCTACATATGTAATCCACGCGACCACAGACGCTTCTGTAAACAGCGCGACTACTGCAGGGTTAAATAACAGAAAAGCAATGTTTTAACAACTTACAGGCAATAACTAAGACAATAATTTCCTTGGTAAGCCTCTGTTTTTCAGCAACAAGATATTTTCACTAAGCCGGCATAAGTTTGAAAGGAAAGTTAATGCTGTATTAAGTAGGGATCAATACGGTCTGTTGTCGAGTAAAACTGGTACAGAGGTGCGAAGAAGTCTATAATTGAATTAATGATTTACTTTTTATACTGACGTAATGCTTAGACCAAATTCAGGGTCAAGATTATTAAGTAATTATAACCTCACTTTCAGAAAAAGGACAAATGATTGAATATAATTATGAAGTACATGATTACATCCATAATAATAAAAAATATCTTTTTAAGTTTTCCTAAACATTGTCTTCTCCATAACAGAGGCGAAATAAACTCGTGCTTGGAAAATGCTAAGGGTGAATAATGTAAGTATCATGGTACCTATAACCAATAATTTAAGACATAAAAAGTAGGTAGATTTTTTTTTAGTTATGTCCAATGTTTTAAAAAGAGTCTGTCGATCTATCAAAATTTTTATTCATCCAAATAGAGGTCATGTCTAATCAATAAAATACTAATACAACACCGGTCGGACTCGTACGTCACCAAAAATCCATAACCATCATGATACACCCAAAGGTTTCCTTTTAACGTAACATTTACGATTCTAATAGAAAAGCCAACAGGAGAACATCTATCGCGGATCAAAGTCTTTGCCATTGAACCACACAATTCCTTCTAAATCTATTGAGATAATAGGGCAAGGTCACGTGAAAATAATTCCCCATTACCGAACTCCAGTTACGTAAGGTAAATGTCTTGTTTTTCAAGGTTTCGCTAAGAAATGCCAGTTTTTATCACTTAGTCTGCCATTAGAAATTTTCGTACAGTGTTCTGGGAAACGAAATTGGGCGTATTAGCGTACTTACATGTCTATAAATCCGGTGTAAGCCGTACGACACTCCGCAGCGAAGCGCTCGCACAGTGTCAAAGGAAATGCAGAGGCGAAGCAAGCGCCACTGCCGGAAATTATGTAATCACGTGGAACTTTTTGACGTTTCGCCTGCGTTTCGTTCGTTGCTTTGCACTGGTGGGCGATAGTGACAGTGTCATCTAGCGGGGAGTAGCGTAAATAGGTTCCCTTCGCCAAAAAAATATGTTTTAATTTACGAGCTGACTAATGTTTTACCATATTAATTATTAAGGTTTGATCTTATCTTAGCGTAGGACGTATCAAATATACCCAAAAAAAATCCTAAAAAAAATTGGTCAGGTCATTTCGGAGGAGTTCGTTAACAAATACCGCGACACTCACGAGAAATTAGAAAATGATATAAAATAAAACCTATTATTGACATTTCCTTCGCGACAGAATTTATAAAACGTTTGAGAAGAAAAAGTTGTATCAAATACCCACTCTATTGTGTCTTGATTGTGTTCAAGTTCAACCTTGGTTCAACCTCAGAATAGGAAGTTCTTATTCTGAGGTGTCAACCAAAGCAACATCAGTCAATATGACGTCAGTTAGCAGACGACAGCAAAGTGCGTGAATTTTAACCTTGACAAGCAAACCGTAAAGGGAACGAATCAAACAAAAGTTCTTCAATTCTCATACACAATATTTAATAGCCACAATGAATTTTGCGAGCTGCAAAAAGAAACTAAAATAAAATGACAAACCTATCACAAATTATTCAAAACATCCAATAAGGCTTCACCAGCTATGTCAAAACAATATGGACAATCCGCTTTCACCATCAAGAGTACTCAAGCAGGAGTGGATATCTCAAAAACCAGTCTACATCAACAAGAAGTTCAAATTACAAGACCCCTCCGACCACTCCTTCCGCAAAACCCATTGCTTACTAAAGAAATGTAGTTGACAGCTTTACTGGTAAACCTAATTAAGAACCTATTCGAATTAATGCAGAAGGAAGAACAGATCAAGCCACGATTGGTCCCGTACTCCGTTGAGACAGTCCATAGCTTGGAATCCATGCCATATTCGCGCATGTCGAGCGTCAAGACTCGGGGAAGGAGAGCTCGCCCGCGGTGCATGCTTTGCCCCGGAGCTCAACATTCCACTTGTATCCCACGTAGGCGGGTAATCAGCATGACTCCTACCAATACCTGCTGCAAAACAGAAAACTGCTACACTCCTGTGTGCCAGCATATCCCCTCCAACTTCTGCCCCTGCCACCGTGGATCTCCGTGTCCCGTAACCCTGCCATCACCCTGTCCCATGAACCCTACGAACCAAAGATCACACCCACTGCCCAAAAGTACGTATCCGCAAGAGAAGCGAGAATCCTACATGCACATGCCTTGCTACCCTTGCGGTCGAAAAACGCAATTTGACAGCTGCCTCAGCGTTTCCAGGCTACCACCCCCGTGCTACCCACGGCCGATACCGTGCTCGGCGCCAATTCCTTCATGCTACGACTGCCCAACGCTCGCCCCGTGCCAGACTCAAGATAAACCACGCGCTCGACCTAAGCTCTCGAGACCAAACCTCAGCAAAAGGATTTGCGTTTTAAGCCCGTGCAAGAAGGATAGCAAAAGATACCTCGATTGCTCAGAGCAATGCACTGCAGCAACCACCACGGAAGAAACGCAAGTCCAGATCACTACTTGCCACCAGCCCTGCTCTCCACACCACGGAATAACCATTCAACAAGAGGTCAATACAGACAACGTTAAGCTCTGCATTTCTACGCAGACAAGCGTAACAGTACTCCCTGAAGTACGTTGCGGTCCTAGTCTGTGCAACGTCGGTCGCCAGAAAGTCGCACAGACTGGCCCGTCCCGGCAAAACGTTGTGCAGTGCGGCCCCAGTCAAATCAGCTCCCTACGAAGTCAGAAACAATTTAATCAAGCCATTCAGATTGAGTCAGAGAACTTTATGAGTCGCGTAGATCTGGGGGAACCAAATAACTGTTCATGCCAGGTCGAGTATGAGCCAATGATGGTTTCAAATAATATGTGTCAGCCGCTGGCCACGGGAGTATTCATACGCTTTCCAGATATGTGTTCCAACGCCGTTTATGGCGTTCCTATGACCGCTGTAGGTGCGCCGGTTTGCCCTATGGGAGGAACAAGGCAAGAAGGAACACCGTGCGTTCAAGACCCGAGCCAGCAGTGGAATGAGTCATGGGCGATGGGACAAGCAAGACCAGCGCCTAGAACCTCAGGTTGGCGGAGAGCCTTCTTCAAAATGCGCTTAAAAAATTGCTTGAGATAAATTGAACTGTCTCAGGGGTCATCCGTAACTTGTTTTCAAGTTTAAACATAAATTTATTGATCTGTACAACTTATTTTTTATTTTCTTTGAAACTTCCTTTAGCAACATGTGGCTCAGCGTACACCAGTATCTATGGATGGCCCCTAAGGGAGAAGCCGATAATTAGGTTTACTGCCTATAATGTAGCCAGATCCCTATTACTCTTATTCTTCAGCAGTGCCGGCCGACAGATCAGACCTGGCCCAACAAACTTATGCCTTTGGAAATGCCAAATAATCCTGGATGCATATTTGCCGTCTTTCAGATTAAATTGTATTTACATCGCTAAGTCGACGGCTGAAGTTAGCCCCTATACCTGTGCACTATACGCCCTAAACGTAGCTAAACTTTTCAGAGGGGACCCTGCCATCCACCGAACAGCAAAGCCACGGGATGCGGTCAACCCGTATGCCTCCATCATCTGTGCAGTGGAAACTCCCTTCGTCATCTCTAAGTCAAGTAGCTCAACGGACTCCTTGCGACTTTCAAGGCTCTGATCTCATGGTGCCGTGGGCCCAATCTCAGAACCCAAATGGTGCAACTGCCCCGTATAACTCTCAAGACAGAAATTGCGCAAATATTCCTCAGAATGTGTCACTGAATCCTCAATTCAAAAGATTGGCTCAGACAAGTGTCCCATATAAACCTCAAACTCCGGGTCAAGACGAAAACAGCACATTTGCATCAGAGCACAATTCTCACCCACAGCCAGAAGCGGCGAGAGGGACATCTGGGCCACAGGAAATGTATACAAGCAGCATAGGTTTAAGTAACTCCCGTAGCGGTGATAATAACATTTATGATCCTCAATCACTTGTCCCTTCTGGTCCTCAACCCGCTAGCAAAAGGCGCGCTTTGCCTGATCCCCAATCCGTGAATCCTTATGGTCCAGCTTATAGACCTCAGCCCCAGGGCACAGGTGGTCCCAGTGCTGTATTCGGTCAAGCAGGTCAAAGTAACAAACCTAGAACAATTGCCAAAAGTGGAGCACATGCATCAGACAGTAGGTATAGATTGCAACAGCAGGATACTGAAACAGATCCTCAGGCAGTTCAGCCATATGGTACATTCACCCCAAATTGTCTTGCTCGACAATCAATGAGAACTGAAGACGACACATGCGCCTATAATTCTAAAAGCAGACCAACTGATCAAATCCCAACCAGTGACATTTATGATCTTCGATCAAATGCGCATAATAAAGATTTAAGACCCGAACAGCACTATGGAATGGAAAACCGTTTAAATAAAACACATGATCAATCAGCGAACCCGAGTGTGGAGCGAACTAGTGGTTTTCAGAGCAGAGACTTTGATTCTAGCCAAACTGCTACGTATGGTCCTAAATCCGTGGGCCCCACGGTTCGTCAAAAACCAATGGCACCAAGTGTACGACAACCTAATTCTTTTGGATTCAGTGGCATAGCCGGTCCTGCCGACCAAGGTGAAATATATGGCCCAGTTCGTACAACAAACCTTGACGAGTCGGAACTAATTTTAGCTGTTGATCCTAGCCGTCTAACTGGGTCGTATGGGCCAACGGCTAACACTGTACCTAATTGTCAACCAGTTCAAATGAAGAATGCAGAGCAAGACAGGATTTGTCGTAAATCGATAAATACTTCTCCAACAATGGGTGCAGCCGGTTTTAAAACAATGCCATTACCAGACGGCCAAAAAGTAATTTGCCAACGAAAACGGAATGTTTCTTTCTTACAGAATACACAACATCGAACTGTAGATGATGATCAAGCAATAGCCACTAATGGTCTAGTTTGTTACAATGATCCGAATAGCATCGCTAGTTCTCAGTGTCAAGAGCAAAGACAGTCATATGGCTATGATCATAAAGATAATGAAGCAAGGACTTTTGAAACAAATAATCACGGTAATACAACTAATGCTTATGGCCCCCAACCAACTTCGCAACCAGAGCAATTTGGTCCAAAATCAGCCCAAAATTATATGCACGGCCAAGCTATAATGCTACCTGAAGACAATCCTCAGGAAACAACAAGGAAAACACCGAGTGATCCCGTAAATTATAAGACACCACCTGACATCAACAATTTACGAGCTCCACAACCTGAGCCCGAAGAAGCGTTAACATTTGAACATACAACACTTAAATCAACAATCAGGAAAGAGACTAATCGGTCACAATTCACGGACATAGCTCAATCCATACGATGGAAAAATGCAAGTGATGACGAAACTGGCTCTTCGATCAACAGAAGACAAACTGAACAACGCACCATACAACGTGAACTTGCTACAGAGGCGGAAGCTTTGGGATCTTCAGATGAGGATGAAGAAAGTCAAGAAAAATCAAAAGTTTCTAACAAAAGAAGAAAAAGTAAAAGACCAATCGACCTACCAGAAAATTTGACCATAGGCCATGACCACAACCTCAATGAAGCGATACGTATCTCTTCCCCACGAGTTCGTCATGCGACTCCGAAATCTCCACCGTCTTCGCGTACGTCCAGTGCCGAGCGATCCAATGCTCCAACCACTAAAAAATCAACTACAAATAGGAGCGCTAGTAAAATTCACCATTCAAATGAAACCAATGGGCAGAATAAGACGCGGTCTCCAGCTGCCCTATCAAAGATACCAGACGCCGTTCAAGCCAAAAAAATAGTGTCCGACCAATCACGAGAATCAAATAAACCAATTCAAAGCAGATCCGGGTCCCCACAAAGAAAAGTATCGAACCAATCACAAGGGTCAGTCCAAAATAAGCAAACGAAAAGAAAAAAGTCCATAAAACGTAAATCTGCAAATAAGGTTGATAAGCCCCCAACAGCATCTGAAGACCACAAATCGGAACGACGTGCAAATGTCACAGCTACCCAAAAAACAGGGCTAGAAGTTTCACTCAGTGACACTGATAGAGCTAACAACGAAAAAGAAACGTCCACGCATACAAAAACCTACAGGCGCTCTACCGTCAAAAAAAGAGGCTCAGACTTGGGTGGAATGATGCCGTGTGGCCAGTCGGGCCAGAACTATCCTCAGCTTTGGGAATACTCGTCCGGAGAGGAAGGTGACCATGGGACTTCTACGGAAAGTATAACCTCAAGGTTTGATACGTGCAGAACAGCTGACGAGCCACGAATGATCCTATGTACAAAGTACAAAGTCCCAGAAACAACACCTGAAGATACGGGACCTTGTTGGTCGCAGCCTTTAGGCTCTCCTTGTCGACCAATTTCAAGACTCCATCCTTACAAATGTCGGCTTGTTGATCGTTGTGACGTACCATGTAAAGAAGCCTCGAACCTGAACTGTGTTATTCCAGCTTGCCATAGAAAGCCACCGAGTCAAAAGAGACCACCCCGACTGACAATCGAAAATAGACCACCGTGGCAGAATGTCAACTCTGGAAGAAATGCGCGACAGTCTCCGAACTCAACTGAAGCCCAGCCACCTCCCCCTTGTCACAGGATACCGCCGTGGCCAGAGCTATGTCCATCCAGAAGTAAATCACCGTGTTCTATCAAATGTCAATGTAATTCATCGGCGTCTTCTAGCCATTCACCCTGCCGAACGTCGTCTCGGCAAAGCACACACATCAGAGCATCGTGTATGTGTATTGAACATAAAAATCGCAGCTCTACGGTGAGTCTAGAATGTAGGAAGGGTGAAGAAAAGGGGTATCCTTGCTCGGAAGCACCCACGCGCTTTGCAGATTGCCGCTCTCCGATGAAAGATACTAAAGATTATCAGTACCAAGTACATCATGTTACTTCTTCATTACATTATCACGTAGTTAATAAATAAAATAAAATTACAAATGCAAAAACATGATCGTCATATTATTATTTTTTCGGCACTAACGAGGCAGACACTCCGTCAGCGCTGAAGTTGGCATCTGAGGAACTAATTTGACATCTTAATGCATTGAAACAACAACAAGCATGTTTGTCTGAAATGTCCTCAAATCACTCATAAGATTAAAAACAAACATACTGTAAAAATGCCTACGAGAGGCTACGACGAACATTTAAAAGTATGTTGTAAGGCTACCTGCACAAAACATCTTGGGTTGAGTCTTTAAAGATCTGTTGTGATTATGCCTGCAGAGGATCCTGTTTTCAAACTAATAAATAGATGGAACATTCTACTTTGATCCTTGAATTACCAAAATGGTTTGCTTGTAAAAAGGACTCCAATTACTATTCTTATCTTATCTTATGAACAGGAAAAAAATTAAGATAAAGAATAAATATTTTTGCATTTTGTATTGTATTTGTATTTAATTCAGTCAGATTATTCAATATCATTTGAATGGGATAGCTTTGTCATTAAGTTTTGTCGCTGTGTTGGGTTGCTGGGCTGCTTCACGATATTGAAATCGACACATCTCGGTTTTCTGCTGCACTTCTTCAAGGCGACAAAAGGGCGATTCTTGACTTCTGCTGCCGAATTTACTTTTTTCGGTTTCTTGATTGGGAAAAATTGTGTTGCTAAGTTAGGGGAACAAAAAATTAAGTTAGTTTTAGTTATTTGGTTTTATTTCATTTCTCGGCAAACGGAATTTTATTATTCTTTTACATTCTGTACAGGCCGAGATTTACTAGGTAAATACTAACAAAATAATTATTGGTCAATAAATTTTTGGTGAAATGGCAAACAGCAGACTATTTCTGCCAGAATCACGTCTTGACACGACCTGATCATAATAGAGAAGTAAACAAAACAATTATTATCCAATTTCTTAACTGTACGAAATCGTCCGGTTAACTAACTCAATATAATTTAATATGAAAAAACACGCGCTAAGAAATTATTTAATTTGATATGCTCGATAAAAACAAAAATTACAAAATATTTCGGAAAATGTATCTCTTTTATGCCTGGTTTCTGAGGTCCATTTAAACCTAGTTTATCTATTCCATAACGCTATTGATTCAATAACTTGACATTTTACGATTCTGAAGACCTATGCAAAAAATAAACTTGGTTTAAAATGCGTTCAACTTAACCGCCCGGATTTGGTCGGTTATCGAATCTATAACTTTATTTGACGTTTCAAGTGACATTAGACATGAAAAAATATATATATATATATATACTCACGCCCGTTATCCCCGAAGGGGTAGGCAGAGGCACCAGTCTCTAGAACTGGACCCACGTTTTGCCGAGTTTATTAGGTCCCATACGTGACAAGTGGCAAGCCTGTCGGCGTTATCCGGGCACAATTTAACAGCAAATGGTGTTGCTGTACAAACAAATGTACGTAACTAAAAGTCATTGGTACATACGTGGTTCGAACCCAGACCCTCATGATCGAGAAGCAAGGGACATTAGACAGTTTAGATTATAATACATAAATTGTATTTCTCTTGTGAAAAACAACCAGAACCTTGTAATTTTTTCCTTGTTATCACTATATTTTCATTCTAAATAATAGTTTATTAGTATGGAGTACACTAGTTCGTCAGATTCGGGTTTGGAAGTGATGGAGCTTGTTGCGCATATTTCTGTACCGAGAAACTTGAGGTCCCGAAGAAACCCGTTTGTAATGTTCTCGGATGAGGAATTCCAAGCAAAATATCGTTTCAATAAGGATATTGTCCGGCACTTATGTGAAATGGTCAACCCTGGACTGAAACCCATGTCATGCCGGAAATATACATTATCGGTTTTGGAGCAATCTGTATATCCTTAAGATTTTATGCCACAGGGACGTTTCAAATGGTTGTTGGTGATTATATCAACGTCCATAAGACTACTGTGAGTAAAATAAATAGTTAATAATAATAATAATAAACACACAATTAAAGTTTGAACAAATAGGAACTGATAAACAAAATTGCCGCAGAAAACAAAACTAACATCTGACTTTTTTTTCTTGACAGTGGTTAAGATACATTAGGTATTGGTTTAGCTTGTGAAAAAGATTTCTCATCTATTTAAAAAAATTAAATCTTACTGTAAGTTGATTTAAAACTATTATTTTAATTATTTTACGTATGAAAAACCTGAATCTGCAGTAGAATACAGATGAAATGCGTATGTTAAGAGTAGGCTTCAAAATAGTTCCATCTAGAGACGGATAGTGAACTACTTATCGGTTCGATAACTATACGACCGTCCTGCGTGTACTCAGAAACGCATTGACAATTAACTGACGTTTATTGAACTGATAACTTTATTGATTCTATAGCTAATGAACCATTAACTGTGAAACTCAGAAACCGGGCATTAGTCAATTACTAGTTATTGAAACTTTTAAATAAATTAAACATAAAAAGAGTGCTCCGAAATATGACGTCATAATTCTGTATTTTCATACAAAATTCCATTTTATAAGTAACTTATTTGACATTTTGTCAAAACCCAATTGGGTGATTATCAGAAAATGGCGCAAATTGCATAGGTACCCAATTTCTTTGGCACATTTTTTTTCATATTAACCAACTCAATAAAAAGTAACATTATATTGTAGGTTTATTGGCCCCTGAAGGTTGTATTGTAACGAATTTGTAGGTTTTGGTGGCATCTACCAGTCTTGGGCAAAATGTAGTTTGACTACTGATTTCTAACTACGATTAAAAAGTATAGTTAGTAATCATGATTAAAAATTATATAAAGTAATCATGAAAAGTAGTTAAACATTTTGATTACTAACTACAAATTATAGTTGCAATCACGATTACCAGATTACTTTTTATAATTACATTTCTAAACTGGACAAACAAACGTACTTACCAGGTAAAGGTTTTTTGCTTCGCATCCTCTTCTTCTTCTTTTCTGCATCATTTGGTTTCCCTGTAATAAAAATCACAATTTACGTATTTGGTAGGTACAACTTAGATCTCTAATGAAACTAAGCAACGGTATTGCAAAGGTCTGTAACTGAGACTATTTTGCACCACTTCTTACAAATCACTTAAGTTGTTGTTTAAATGGAACCTTGGACGAAAAACTTCCGAAAAATGCTTCATAAGCTATACTTGTGTGGAGTCGCTGTGAACTGGTAAATCCAATTTTGCTAACTACCCACTTTTTGTAAACAAACATTCATATGTTAGTTATTAGCGTTATTTTTATTAAATCTATGTCTCGTCTTGTTTGAACCTGTTACAATAGATATATTAAGCAAAGTTGGCTTTTATGTGGCGGTCAAATAAAGATAAAGATTTTGCACTTTTAGCAATTAGATGCAAGTCAGCGTAAATAGCTTAAGAATTTTATCATATTAATTTTTTGGAATTTTCGTTCGTCGAGGCGTTAAGAAGCTTCGCTACCAAGACAGAGTCGTGAGTTCTATTCCCACTGGGGGTCGCCGTACATTAATTTTACAAATGGCCGCAGTCTGGGTTTTTTTCGATGTTTGTAATGTCCTTGCCTGGTTACCATAGCACAGGGTATCGTAGTTTGGGACCAAGTAAAGCGATCGTGTTTTGTTAATGTGATAAAATATAAATTAAAAAAAATGATATTATGGCCCGCACCACAGAGGTTTGATGATGGTGATAGTCACAGGTCTTAACCATGGTACCTGGATGGATATTTTAAAAGTTGTAATTTTTTCCTCTAGTAAACAGTACTGTACTACTGTTTCCTGTGCTGTTTCTGGTGTGCAATGAATAAATAAAATAGCAGCTCAGGAGCAAAGGTGTCCTTCATTTCTCTCTGTTCTGGGCGACTACACGCCGCCACAGATAGTATGAAGA
The DNA here is from genome assembly GCA_947310845.1 of Yponomeuta plumbellus. Taxonomy (NCBI): domain Eukaryota; kingdom Metazoa; phylum Arthropoda; class Insecta; order Lepidoptera; family Yponomeutidae; genus Yponomeuta; species Yponomeuta plumbellus. The sequence continues at coordinate 2,553,337 of OX371219.1, forward strand.
CGCGAGTCGTACCCTTTGTCGAGACTCGTGTACAATCAGTCGTGCCTTTTGTCAAATGCCAAACAAAAGTCACGATTTCACATTCACAACGCTGTCATGCTCCCTACACAAAAGTATGAGGGAAACAGACTATTGAAACGCGACGCGACCCGATGCAACGTGCGTGACGCGAGTTGAATCAAATTAGTGCCCTGCCTCACTGGGACGCCGCCATGGCGAATATCCAGGCAGTTTGTATTGAATGGCGACGTCGCCAGACAGTCGCCAAGTGAGTTAGGCACCATACATTTCAATATTAACTGCTTGGATACGGTCGCTGGCGACGTCGCCATGGCGTCCTAGTGAGGCAGGGCCTTTAGTAGGTGTGTTCCGTGGGCAGGGCACTTAAAGGCGGAAACACATTAAGCCGGGTCCGCTGCGCCATGTTACGCGTGTTACAAAAAACGTAACACGTAATTATAATAAAAATGGGGCGTGGTATAACACGTTACGTGTTACATAACGTTACTTTACGTGTTACGTAACACGTAAAGTGTTAGTACCACTCCCCATTTTTATTATAATTACGTGTTACGTTTTTTGTAACACGCGTAACATGGCGCAGCGGACCCGGCTTTACGGAAACGCAACGCAACCCGAACGCAACGTGACGCGTATTCAGTCAAATCAAATCTACTATGCGACACCCGATGCGCATCCTGTACTTTACCAACACGCGATGCCTAATAATATGATTCTGATCATAGAAAATTGTAGATTTGATTTGGCTCAACACGCGTCACGTTGTTGCATCGGGTCGCGTCGCGTTTCAATAATCTGTTTCCGCTTAATCGTGCTTAAGCTTAATGCTAGCGACACCTGTGGTCAAGTAGCAAAGTAAATGTGCTTACCGCATATTTTTTCGAGCTGATCTCTCAGAGGCTTCATGAGCATGTTCACTTGATAAATTCTACGGTCTCTCATGAACCCATATTGTGTCATATCCACTGAAGCGGCCCTCTTGTAGCAAATCTTTTGTAGAAAATCCTTTGTTTTGTCCGACATTATCGCATTCGGTCGCGCAAGTTGGTGGGGATCTCTAAGTTTCCGATTCACTTTACGCTTTGTGTTCGTAGATGCGCATAAACTCTCCATGTTTGTTGAATGGATTAAAACCAAAATTATAGAGGCTAGGAGGAGATTCCATTAAATTCTGTTTTATGGACTCAATGCACTGATTGTCCAGTACAACTTCGCCAATATGGAGGAGGACATCATTATTATATATTTTTTTGTTTTCACGGACATGTTACATTTTTTGTTTTCATTTTAAAAGTTGACATTATTTTGATTGTTTTTTTTTGGCTAAGTTTTCGAATCTCTGCCGTCGAGTTGAAGCTTCAAATTAATACTGCATAAAGATGTTTATATAACAAATATAATCCCTCAGTCTTTTCCGTCGATACACAGTAGTTTCGGAGTTATGATTTTTTGAAAAGTAACAAAACTTACGAAATTTACGCCATTTTTGATTCGGAATGCACTTCACGTTGCATTGCGTTTCGGTACAAGTACTAACATAGATTTACCTAAATTACGCTAGAATACACGATTGTTTAATACTAAAAATTATTTTGAGGGTGAACATAATAATTTAGGTACAATATTGTAAAGTTAAATTTCGATAAAATATCAATGATTGCAAATTGAAAACAAAATTGAACGAAATATTGGTGTTTTATTGAACGGGGAGTCGGCGATGTAAAGAATACGTTGACAACAGAAATATAGGTGCGACGACGCGCGTAGCGAAGCGGAGCGCGTCGGAGCGTTAAGTTCTCTATGTACGATCGAAAACAGACTCGACTTTGCTGCGTACATATTATTATTAATTCCATTTTTAGATCTTTTGACATTCGGCGTTTTAAACGCGTCGGTACTATGCTCAGAAGAAGGAGTACCATAGAAGGAGCGTTAAAAAATGAAAACGTGCCACATAGTCTGTTTCGTCAATCTAAATAGCCGCAAGCTACGTGTTAGAAAGAGAAAAATATAGTCGTGTCTTTGTTGCTTTTTTCGAGTGTACAACCCTTAAACGTCAGTTGGTTACCTTTGGTTACCATTACGCGACCAAATTAGAACGGCTCAGAAAATGACGGCATGCAATGTGCCGCCCAATGACATTGATTTGGCAGAGGGTGTTCTGTGTTTGGCAGTGTGTTTGACAAGAGGTTTGGTAGTGCGCCGTTTTCAAGAAGCTTGTGTATTTTATATTTACTAAAGCACCATTTGAAGTGAATTATAGTGGATTCTCATGGTATATAGTATAAGTAACCATCGGCATGGCGTGTGTTGTGTTAGAATGTATATCTCATTCTTCCCGAGAAGATAATGAAACAACATTCATCAGCTTCCACCGGTAAGTCTCAATTTTGTGTACCTAAAAGGGTATTTTTTCTAAGATTTCAACTATGGGCTACTAGAATTGCAAATTAGCTATTAGAGAATGGTGTTTTCATCATGATTATTGTGATATTTTCGATATAAATCATAATACAAGTTTGTTGTTTGTTGTAGGGGAATAGGGATGAGACTTTCCCACTTTCTCAGTGAAAAAAAGTATCGATAGTTCGTAGAACATATTTAGTTATTTCTTGCGTTCGTATAGTTGTTTTAATTGTTAATTATCTATTGCAGGTTACCCGAAGACAGCACAAAATAACAAATGTCGATGACGCAGTATCACGTACAAAGTAGTCTTGGAAAAATTTACACCGCATTTGCAGCAAGCGACTGTTTCATAAACAGTAGCAAGTGGCGTTGGTTGGAAACAAGTGCCGTACCTACTTTACGCTTTTCCTTAGCCCGCAGATCATTGGTAAGGTTATAATTATACATTATAATGATACTTAAAACAAAATAAAGTCTACATACTGCACAATTATGTCGACTGAGGTGCACGTTTTGCTGTATGTATGTACATCAGGAATTTCACATGAGACCCGACTGTCTCGTTGGTCTAGTGGTTACTCCACTTGGATAATAAAACAGGTTGTCAGTTCCAACCTGCAAGGCGCCGTATATCACTTGTAGAATTTTTCCCTGATTATTGCCTGACTGGGTGTTTTTTTCTATCCTGGACGACGTTTAGCAGTTAAAGGTCATAACTAGTTTAATACTATCATAGTTTGATTCTGGTGCAAGTGATTTTTATTATTTTTTATGTGGAAGTTATCAACGTGAAGTACTTAAATAAAAACAATTTTCAGGTTGCGCCCTCCGCGGAAATGGACAACGTCCGTGAGCTGCAAGCAAGCTGATTTCATTTGAATTTCATAAAATATTATATTATCTTTTACATTATGGCTGACACATTTTTGTGAAAAAAAAAAACGTTAATAGGTACTTGTAAAACAGAAGTCAGGGATAAAAAACATATACATTATAGTAATACGTGTTCGTTTCTTCTCTATTGAGCTGCAGCCTGCCACTTTTTATGGGAAAAGCTTGAAACTACGTACTTTATTTGATGCCAAATAATCTTGTACCAATAAATCGTTTGGTTTTTAATTTTTATTTTATTCCATCGAACCTGGACTGATGATGTTATTACAACGGGTGCCTTGAGTAACTATGCTAGGTGGTAGGTATTTATTGGAAGCAAATACGTAATCTAGTAACACGACACAGGGTATCCTAGTGTGGGGCCAAAAGCAATCTATGTGCCTGTGTGTAAATGTTATGTTATGTTATTAAATAGTTTTTCCTATTTTGGTCTTGTTTTATTCATTATACTTTCTTACAGTGCCACCATCTCATCTGTTCAGTTGATAGCGGCGCTAGTGGAGAATTTAGTAGTAACATTTGAGAAATTTACCTAGAAAAATGAGAATATTTTAACCCATCTTTCAATTTTAATGAACATATATCTATAAATCTTAGTAAATGAATAAATAAAACAAAAAATGGGGAACAGGATTTACAATTAATTACTTAATTACAATTTTACCCACCTGAACAGATAACTTGGTGGCGCTGTATATGGTGATTATTGATGATTTGCAAATATATTTAAAAAAAAGGTTCTATATTCGCCGTACATATACATTTTGCCATGTTACCACATAACTCAGTAAAATCTTTCTTCGATTCGCTATAGCCCTATTAGTCCCATTTATATTATTGAAAACCTGATGTAGAATTACTTACTGTTACTTATGAATATTTATTGTAACTTATATAGTATGTACCACACTTAGCACATAATAACATAACCGTAAGGGGTTCCAGCTGGTTCACTAGCACCACCAAGGGAAAAATGATATTTTTTAGAGATAAACACATTGATAATTAGATAGAAAGATAATGGTGATAATAGTGATTATCATGGGCCCATGACTGTAATTTAAATTAATTGGAATTGGAATAACGGAATTTAGTCGTAGGTTTTTTGGTACACAGCCATGGGTCCGAAAAATCACTATTAAACATGGTGATGGGATTGAAAAGATACTTTTTGCAAATGGTGTAAAAGAGCTATGATTTTTTTATCATTTAATATTAATACTTAATTACCAACATTAATTTTAAAAAATACACAGATTATGTAGAGCGGAATAAATAATATCGACATCTTTATGGTGTTTGTCCCAGCCCTATCGATTTTGGCTTTGTTCAGTAAGATTCCGTTTTCAGCCATCATGGCGTAAAGTTCAATTTTTTGTAACAAATGTTTTCCGAACATCCGTTAGGGCTTAAGTTTCGTACAGGCCCTGTAAAAATAAAGATATATATAAGATATTTGTTCAGTAATCTGTGGCAACCGTGTACGATTGTAACATTTTTAGTGCATGAGTACACTACAGCTGTCTCTTTCTGGCGCAGAGATTTATCGTAAGAGTAACATGGACAGCTATGCAACTGTTACTTTTTATTTTATTCCTCCTTCTATGGTACTCCTTCTTCTGAGGTACTATGATACGAAGTAGATTAACAAAGGTTTGATTTTTGCCATGATAACCTCAAAATTTGTTTTTATTTTTTCTCAAAAACTACTGATTATCGACGCCCCCCCTTCACAGGGGGCATATACCCCTCCCCTCTGCCCCCCCACCCCCCACCCCTCTCCCAACCCCCTCCTAAACGGCTGATATTGGAAATTCCTTCCTTTTTTTTCAGCAGAATTAACGGAACGGAAGTGATCAGAAGATTTATTCGAAAACTGTATTTAATTTTTATTTTTTGATATAGGTACCTACAATGTCTTTTCAATTTCAGTTTCAAATCGTTTCTTCTTCTGTCAAATTTCGCCAGTCTTGCAATTTGCAAAAATATTCCTCATTTCAATGTAATCTAGAATGAAATCTACCGCGTTGCCGTTTTGTGTGTAATTACACATTTTGTGTGTTATCCTGGCCTCTCGTGTGTTACCCGTGTGTGATAAATAGGCATATGTGCTGTGCTGTGCGTAATCGATAGTTTCAGTGGTTGTTTACAAGCTGAACTAAAGTTACTATGACGCCAACAGCCAAATGATTGTCCTTTCGGAGTTATATTTTATTGAAAATGTTAGTTTTTTTTTCAATACAATATAACTCCGAAAAGACAAACATTTGGCTGTTGGCGTCATAGTAACTTTTGTTAAGTTCGCTAAGACCTAGGCTCACATTTAGATTAACAACCCACGACTTGCCAATTCTAATATTTATTAATCGAAAGATAATATTTTTATTAGTCTATTTACAGATTTTTAGCACTCGGAAACTGTAAATAACAATAATTGCAAATTGAAAACAAAATTGAACGAAATATTGTTGTTTTATGGAACGGGGAGTTGGCGATGTAAAGAATACGCGTCAACAGAAATATAGGTGCGACGACGCGCGTAGCGAAGCGGAGCGGGTCGGAGCGTTAGGTTCTCTATGTAAGATCGAAAACAGACTCGACTTTGCTGCGTACATATTATTATTCATTCCATTTGTAAATCTCTTGACATTCGGCGTTTTAAACGTCGGTACTATGATACGTAAAATTGAAATATCTCAAAAACTAAGCATTTCCGAGGGGGAGAGGGGTACCGGTAGGTAGCGCGCGGGTGGAATATTCGCTCGATGTGAGCACGTTACAAGTCAAATATTCGGCATGTCAGTAAAGTGAACCGAGCAGCTCGATACGAGCACCGAGCGCCCGAGCGCGCTCTACTTGGCGAAAAAATGGTGGGAACCAAAATTGTTCAGAATTTGATTCTCTACAACTTTGTTTCTCTTCATTCAAGCCGTAAAACGTGGAACATACGAGATAATAATAACATATTGAATTTGTCGGGTTTTTCAGGTTTTATTTCCAATCCGTGTGGAGTTTCTGGTCTTCCATCGGATGCGTCCCCCGGGTGGCGGATAGGGGAACGCCCTCCAGATATGGGGGGTACCGGCTTCGGCCGGCGCGGACCAAAACCAGAGGGAGGGGGACGTCCAGTGGCTTGCGCTGCTGGATGTCCCGCGGGGTCCACCATGGGCCCCGCACCCGTAACCCCACATTGAGCGGGGCCGGGGGCTTTCGGGCCGCGAGGAGACAACCTCTATAAAAAACACACGGTGGGGGCCCTCTCTATGTCCCTCTGTCCAGCAGAGGGCATAGAAGAGGGCTGGAGGGTCGGGGAGGGGCGCGAGATCCACAAGCCGGGCCTGGGAGGGACATTGCGGGTGGTAAGCCAGGGACCAGGGACTGGTCACCCCATATGGTCTCTGGCCGAGGGGTGTTTTTGTGGGAGGGCTACTTAGATGGGCCGAGGATCCGGGCAGAGGGCCACAACGGGTCCTCGGTAGCTGGAGGCTTGAGGAGTTCGCGCCTCTCCGCCGGGAGAGCCGGTGGCGTGGTGGACGCCGCGCGGACCTCGCGCCGCTGGTTGAGGGAGGGTCACAGACGGCAGGTTGGGGGACCTGCCGTCCGATATCGTGACGGGAGAAGGGGGTGGGGGGGCCCATGCCCCTTCTCCAGTGAGGGTGGGCCCGACTCCTTGCGAGTCGGGTCGACGTCGCCGGGGCGCCGCTGTCGCATTCGCGTTGTGGTTACACCACTTGCGAGATCCGGCGGCGCCCCGTTGCACGAGCGACAGGACGGCCCCCGGGGTGTTTTAGGAGGTATGCCTCTCCTATTATTAGGAGAGGAGAGTCCGACACACGGCCGTCGCCCTCCCCCAAGGGTGGTGGTTATGGTGCACAAAGCATTTCACCCCGTTAACAAAAAAAAAAATATATTTTTTATTTCCAAAATATCGATTCTAGAAGAAAAATTGTAAGGACCAAACTTGTAGAAAATCAAATTTCCTACAATTTTCATCTTTATGGTTTTACTTTAAAAAAAATGGCCGAGTTATTTAAGAAAAAGCGTTTTTTAAATAAAATCTGCGGCGGACTTTTTATTCCGAGGAGAAAAGTCCGTCATCTGCGCAGGCCATAAAAATGTTACCTGCATGCATGACATTAAATACCAATGAGCGTTTTTCCTTATGTCAAATTTAGTTCTAAAAGGATCCCTAGGTGGCGCTGCCGTATCGTAATAATAAACGTCAAAGCAAAAAATAATACTAAGGTTCTGTGGATTTTGTGATGGTTGGTTACCTAGAAGAAAAAATACTGTTGTTGTTTGGTGATAAGTGCGTTTTTGGATACTTTGGAGACTGCTATGGATTGTGGGTTTGAATTTTTATTTTTATTTTTATTACGAGAAACCTCGTCCGAATAGCAACCCTCGTTCCTTCTCTTGTTTAGTGATCACAAATTCGTATGAAGAAACGAATGGGGCCATCTAGTGTATCTCAAGGAACTAAGAAAAAAAAAAAAAGGAAAAACGCCCATTACCGAACATTATAAAAATAGATTTAAAATATGATATTTTTTATTTGCGTTCCTTTACCCCGATTTTCGTTCTTTTTCTCCATTCACTAGTGGCAACACTGAAAATATTATTGATTGATTGTATCGAAAACACCGAAAATTCGAAAATCATAGAAGCTGATTTGTTTTCCATTTGAGTTTGTACTGCATAAATGCATTAGCAGTGATAAAAAAATGTCCGAGGAGATACACGAATCTATCAGGCCGATATATTGGCTGGCAGGCCGGTGGGTTAGTGAGGATGGTAGGGGAACTTACCCTACCATCGTCAGCTTCGACTATCACGATACTATAGAGTTCGTCGCAGCTGGTGAGTCAAAAGTAACTTTAATATTTATAGACTAGGGTTCTTATTTGTGAAAACACGATGCCTCAAAACAGAGGCTTATAAAAGTATTTTTTATAAACAATAACATAACTAGTGGGTTTATTATTATACACATATGATACACTAGCAGCATAGCTGATGCGTGTATGACTTATCACTGCCCTCGATGATGCAGATGGATCAGATTACCAGTAATTGGCTTCATTGTGATTTGTGGTCATTATAATGGTTGAACACCAGCCTTACATTTGTGATTGTGGTTCATCTCGTGGTGTGTGTCATGTTTTCCATCAAATACCACCACCCACCCCCAACTTTACCCACCCACCTCTTTTTACCCACCCACCCTTTTATTCTTTCACAGCTAAGTTATTCACAGAGATTTGAAATTTATCTCATGGAATAAAACATGCTTATTAAATCTTTGACTAAATTGACTTTGACTCTGATTAAATCATCTTTGACTTCAAAATTCTATTCAAAGTGCATTGGCAATTCCTGGCGACCACTGGGCCTGACGGAATGTGTCTTAGTTTACATTGGATCCGCCGGCGGGTCCTCGGGGCTTGAGGGGCTAGCAAAAGTGGTCTGCCAGCCATACCTTCTTTCCGTCTCTCTCCAACAACATATTACACTTTTGTTTCTTATTTACCAGGTCAACCGATGTTGAATTACACGTCTGCCTCCACACATCCCGTTGACAAGTCACCTATGCATCAAGAACGGGGCTTCCTACGTGTCAAACATGGTTCAAACGAACTGGCGTTTGTAGTGAGCCACAACTTTGGACTCACAACTGTAGAGGAAGGATTATTTGACCCGGAGACAATGGAAATAAGCTTGCATACCAGTTTAGTGAGCCGGATGTCCTTTGCGAAGCCGCCTAAAGTTGTAGCTTTTGAACGCAACTTCAAGCTTGTGAGTCCGGCCTGCTTAGAGATGGTTTTGAGAATGCAAACGGAGTATACACCAATGACTGAACATTTGAGAGCAACATATAACCGAGTGTAATTGTATTCTTTTCTGCTATTGCATTCCATTCCACGAAATGTTTAACGAATTTAAATTAATATTTAATGACTAGGTAATAATTTTTAAGTTTGAAAGTTTGTTAATTATGCTAAACCTGTTTTGCAAAGAATAAATATGAAGTTTCTTTGTATGCTTGTTCTCCACATAATCTATTACTTTGAAATAATAACTTTGATGTTCATGAAGTAAATACAGTAGAGCGTAGATTATCCGAACGTCGGTGATCCGAACGACCGCTTATCCGAACGCCCGCCTGACCCACGCATGCCTCTCGCGCCTCCAGCGCTGCAGTGCTCGCTCACTTTTCGCGATACGTTCATTTGTTAATTGTACTCGTATGTCACTTCCAACGCTACTCGATAAACTATTAATACCTATTTTTCATGAAAAATTTAAATATGGTTTTCATTAACCTGTACGTAAATATATATGTATGGTTGAATTATTAATATACATACAGTCTCAAAACTCGACGTCAAGCCGAAACCGGGTGCAAAGTCAAGTCATACTGGTTATCAGAAAAATAATTTAAAAAAAAATCTAAATTTTTGTTTCAATACACTAATATTTTTTTTAAATTTATTTATGTATTCAAAATATTTTACAAAACTTATTAGTTTTAATTAAAATTAAAACTGGGCAATTTTTGAGGTCAAATTTTGTTTTAAAGTCTCCTTTTCTTCCAAGCTGGAGCAGCTGGTTTTGACAATTTTGTTAACAGCTTAGAGAAGCATTATTCAGAGTAACAAAACGAAAAAAATTGTAAAAGTAAAGAGATTGGTGGCAATTGGATTTTTTAATTTTTTTTAAATGCCTTAAATTTTGTATGCATGCAATTTTGATTTTTTTTGTATTTTTCTAATAACTAGTATGACTTGCCTTTTCACCCGATTCCGACTTGACGTTGAGTTTTGGGACACCCTATATAGGTGGTTCGATTATCCGAAAATACCGGTTTTCCGAACACCCATGTCCCCCAATTAGTTCGGATAATCGACGCTCTACTGTATTATCGTCATTGTTTTTATTATGTATATAAAGGAAAATCGTCCGTGTGCTGCATTTTTTAGCACGGAGTGACGTCACACGTAACTTTAATGGGCTATATCTTTGTTATTTTTTGTTTAATCGAAAAAAGAAAAAATACGTGTCCAATATTTTTTTATAATCTAAAATACGGACTAAATAGAATTTAATTATTTTGACCCTGGAAACTACCCAATAGACACCCTCATACCCAGTGGAGCAGACCAGACCGTCTGCTTTAATATTTAGCTTATCTCTGGCCGCACGCATTGTCCGATAAGGAAGCTAACTCACTAGGACGCCATGGCGACGTCGCCAGACACATATCCAGGCAGTTTGTATTGAATGGCGACGGTCTGGCATATATTATATGTTAATATTAACTGCTTGGATACGGTCGCTGGCGACCGTCGCCATGGCGCCCTAGTGAGTTAGCGGCCTTAGATGAGAGTATTGGCTTCTCTGAAAGTTCGTCGCATGTAACAGTGTATAGAAAGATTTTTGTTGCTTGAAAATTAAAAGAAAAGTGTTTCTTCTTTTACCAAAATGTTTCAAAAAAAAAACTTTTACATAACACTATTAGTCCACTATTTTTAAGAGACATCACTCCATCCCACTAGTACCATTGAACAGTACCATTGATGGTACAACTGGGACTGAACAATCCCATTTGTACCATTTTGTACCATTGATGGTACAACTGGGATTGACTGGTCCCATTGGTACTATTAGCCCAATAAAGTAGGTACTTTTTTTGTATCCATCAGTACTGCCGCGCTAACAGCAAGACCAGTAAGTCGGAAATTTCAAAGTTGAGAAAATCTGGGACAAAGTTTTGGATAACATTTTTACTTACTACTTCTTTAGCTTATAAGTTTTAATAGAACCTACTACGCGCGGCAGAGTAGTACATATACAACTGGTACTACTTTATTGGGCTAATGGTACTAGTCAGCTCAGTCCCAGTTGTACCATCAATGGCACTAGTGGGTGGGTGGTGCTCCGTCACTTAAGTTTATATAACTCCTTTAGTGAAACACCAAATTTGAAACAATACATTAACTATTTTATAAGTCTATTATTGGAAGTATTGTTTGTAGAGGCATGTTACAGTTTTACAGACATTGACAGCCTTATTTACTAATACACAATTCCTGCAGAGCACCCCTCAAAACCAGTTCATTTAAAAAAAAAAGCTCTAATACAGGTTGTAAATAATGGTAAAATTTTAATGTTTTTTTCTAGATGTAATTGATTAATCTGTGGCTACATATTTTCCTTGTAAAGTCTGCAACAGACTATTATAAACGGCATTTATCGAGTGCTCTAAGGAAACACGTTTTAATAAATAAGTCAGTCACAATGAAATAAAATAGTAGCTCATAATCTTATTAACTAAATTAAAGATGCAGATGTAGGCAAATTGTTTCTTTTATATGAATCCCTATATAAAATACATTTTGTAACAGAACCCGCACGTTTAGAAATCTACCACAAAATGGACCCCCATCCTCTTGTCACACCACGAACGTGGGGGCCGCGTTCCATGCGCCTCTATTTTCTATACAGGGTGTCCTTGCCTTTTCACCCGGTTTAGGCTTGACGTCGAGTTTTGAGACACCCTGTATAGTAAAATATTGTGTCAAGTAGTACCCCACCTATATGGATAGTTAAAAGAATTTTATTACACCTGGATTTCGTACCAGTACAATATTGCTTTACAGTGATTAAAATACAAAGCTCACATTATCTACAGAACTGTATTCCCTCTAGTTATCTATTAAACAGATCTATTAGGCAATTATTATTTATTAGTCCCGAATTGTCAGGAATAACAGGTAATTTAACTTTACCTAATAAATAATAGCGATTAGACCCATTTCATACATAACTATGTGTGAGCATAAGGAGTCATTACAAAAGGCATTTCCTCTATAACAGCACAAGTAGAATCCCTAACTGTAAAACAAATAGCTCTTATTATTACCATTAAGCCTAGGCGCACACTAGCGACACGCGACAGGCGACAGTTCGGCGACTAGACGCGACAACAAGCTACGGCCGTCAATTTTCATATATTTTGTTCGAATCTCCGCACACTTGGCGTCAGAGTCGTGGAGTCGCGACGCCTTGACGCGGCGACAAGTCGCCCTATTTGCGATGGCTCTTAAGGAGCTCACAGACGAGCGACAGTATATCGGCGACTGCTTGCGACTTAAGTCAGCGACAGTCGCGGATAACCGCCGACGACTGGGTTTCAAATTAGACGACCGTCGCCGACGCATACAGAATACCGCCGATGGTCGCCGAGAGTCGCCCCTGCATGGCGACTCTCGAAGACGGCAGTCATTAGCGTATAGTCACGCCTTTTCACTACGCGTGTCGGTATCGAACGCGTAAGTACATGCGGCGCGGCGACCACTCCGGAGTGGCAAATAGGTAGGAATTCAGGCGCCAGAAGAGGTAAGAGTTACGCGGTAGAAAGAGGGGCTACATGTAGGTGAATATAACGTAGCTTTTTTAGCGCCGTGAGATCTGAATTGCACCTAATTGTATCGCTGCTAGAATTCAATTTTTCTTTAATTGATTTTGCGGAGTGAATCTTCTGTACCTGTACTATTATGTATTCTGTGGTATATTGGGACTGGCAACATGTCATGGCAGCGAAAAGGCGCGAGTCGGAGACTGTCTCAATCTGTATTAAAAAATAATTTAAATGGATACAAAACTAATTTCGGTACTGCTGTTTGAATTCAATAATATCTAAATGTGAAATTGCAAAATATGTCACGTCACACTACAGTGGGGGGAGTCCCAAAAATGTGACCAGCTGTGACAAGTACGGGGGAGGGGCCGAAAAATCACTAAATTCGTGTGACGTAATTTACGGATTGATATGGCGGCTTGAAAACTGCAAGTAAAACTAGCCACTGGTTTTACAAGCCTCCACCAATCCGGTAATAGCTTCCATAATACTAAAAAAAGTTGGCAATCGTAGAGGTGAGGTCGTGTTTACATTTAGGGATTCTCCATCTGACACTGCTAGTACACTCAGATGTATCTACACGAAATAGTGTGGCTTGCGTGCGGTTATTCCGTACTCTTGCAGCGCTGGAGCCAAGTCTTCCATTGTCATCACATATTTCTTCTCCTTAGGACCCTGTGGAAAAAAATTATTGTATATCAGAAAAGAAGTAGTATAATGGTTAGTCAATCGGCTCCGTACCAATGGTTATTGTTCTTTACAAGGTCATACTAAAATAAAGGAAAAGGTAAGGTTTGCGGCATTATTTCGGCAATTTCTTCCGAGCAACCTCATTAAAGAGTTTGCCGAATGATACAGGTAGTTGGTGCAATGTATGAATATGTTTGGAAAACGTGATTTATTAGAATGGTTGGTGGGTAAACTTTATTATACATACTTACATACCACCAAAAGAAACTACAATAGAATAGAAAGTACAATACATCACAGGGAGAAGGCAGTGGCTGAAAACCAGCGCTACCCGCGGCTGTCCGGGGTAGCACCAGCTGAGCCACTACCTTTTGCCTTATTGTAAACCTAGTTTAGTCCATGATTTGTTAAATTTTATTTGATGAGGCAATAAATACTTTTTTATCTTTATCTTTATCTTTACTTGGGGGCATGGGTGTTCAGATGATTTATGTATTTAAACATAAACATTTACATACAGGCACATATATGCTTCTGGCCCCACACTAGGATACCCTGTGTTGTGGGAACGAGAAACAGCAAAATTGTAAACATCCAATACCTAGGGTTTTTTTCCCAGCCGGTACTCGAATCTAGGACCTCTCGCATGATGGGCGGATTCGCTAACCGTTGGACCACAGAGGTTGTCTCTCTAAAACTTTCCAAAGTTAAAATTTTGACTCTGACGTGATAATGTGTGGCCAGAACAGAAGCAATGTATGTGCATGTACGTAAATGGTTATGTTTGTTTTCCCTGCATCAGCTTTTTATAAAACAGATTACCTATATAGGTAATTTAAAAGTGAGATTATGTACCTTCTGCTTGCTAGCCTGACTGAGCTGGCTTGATGTTCGCATCTTGCAGTGCTGCAGTGCGTCGTTAGCCACGTCCGACAGAAACTTCTGGGATGCTATTGCTATCAGTCTTATTAGGCTGCAAGAGATAGAAAAAATGAGGATTACTTTACAATGACAATAATTGTCAATAACTAAGTAAGCTGTCTTACAAGAGATTGTAACAATTTCTAGTAGTAATATTTTAGAGTACAATGCCAGACTCCATAAGATTCCCATTGGGGGCTGCATCTCTCAAACTAGGGTCTAATACTGCAACCAATTTGCTATTGCCATGCATACAAACATAAACACACTCCTTTAAGATAGGCAAAGGTCAGAGGCTGCCACTTGCCACGATCCTGACAGATCATTTTCGCTATAACGACATTCAATAGTCATTGCATGCACGCCGGCTTCGGCTACTACCGCTAGCTACGGCAAAAAATGGACATACCGAGGGTCTTGCGACTCGAAGCCGGAATTATTCAAATAATGAGCAACCACGGCGTCAGGAATAGACGGATTGTAGTTTTCAAGTTGCAAGAGAAAATCGCTCAATACATGGCCGACGCCACTGTCGTCGTCCCCGACAGCCGGCGAGCCCCCGCGCATCTGCATGCTGCTCACTTTGTATTCCATTCAACTAATATCAGACAATCATAGCACGCTTTGTGTTTGTTTTGCGATAATTTTCGATATCTTGTGCGTTTTCTTTTCTTCTGATCAATATGTCAAAGTTTTGAGACGTTTTAAAATCCAACAATATTGTTGCGAACACTTCTTCCTAATTTTAGCAAGTCAACTGTGACGGTTTTGCAACGTTGTCCTATATTGTTTGGTCAATGAATGACGTCAAATGAGAATGTTGCCGCACAACAAAACCTTACCAACAAAATAACAAAAACAAGCAGCGACCTCTGTTGCTGAGTAGCACAACTAATGAAATAAAATTTATTAACGAAAACTTACAGCTAAACTTATGAAAGCTTGTTAATATGTTGCAGTATTGAAGTTATTTCTTAGAATCTTGCCTCTGTGATTAGAATAGTCACTTCACTGTTATCTTTACTGTTTCGTTATGATTAAGCTATTGTATTGATCGATTTTCACGTTCGGAGTGCAATAGCGAAACGCAATTTATGCTCGTCACCCAGTTGCCAGTAACAATAGTTTTACGGAAAACTGGGTAGTATATATTTATTATATATTATATCTTCTGGTAAATAAAATCGCTGTAAAATGATGTTATCGAACTCATCCTAAACGGAGTCGCCTAATTTTATGAAAATTAATACGGCAAAATTACACTGGGTCAGCTAGCTTAAAATAATATTTCTGCAGCATTATACTTAAAATAAGTATGCTAAACCATGTACATATTAGTTGTGAAAATACCTAGCAATATCCTTATTTTTTCTGTAAAACGACATTTTTATTCATGTGATTAATTCACGACAGTTCTCCGTGAATATAATAAGATAGCAAAGTTATTTTAAAGAGATGAGATAAGAATATTCTTTATTGTACACGAGGAAAAAAACATAAATTAGAGTAGAAGAGTAAGGAGAAGAATAAAGAGTATTGTAGTGATTTATGTAGATTTTGTTAGATTCCGATAACCTTATAATTATATGGTTGGCAGATATAGAATTCAATATATTATGTAATAACCCGGTTATAGCTAATTTCAAAGGAAGAATCAATAAGTAAAAATTATATTATGATGTAAAGTCAAAGTCAAATATTTTATTCACAGTACAAACAAAACAGCATGAACAATTAATCAATTACATGGAGAAGAAACTAACAAAATGATACGTGTAATATTGTCAATAGAGTTATATTATATCAAAATAGTATACAGAATAATATTGTTATTGATTTTCGTATTTTGTTTCAAAAATAAAAATAAAGAACACAAATAGCTTATAAAAAAATAATATTAAAAAAAAATAAAGAACATTGGTACCTTGTTTTCTGTACGTAGGTACCTTGTCTTGTTTTCTGGTGTGTGCAATAAACATTTCTAATCGAATCTATTGTACAGTTGATAGCACATCCTATAGACCTATGCACTCCACTACGTTGCATTACGAGCTACTTTGCAACTAAAATGTGAAGGCTGTCGACGTACCATTTGTTTTCTGATTAACCCGTCCCCGTGACTTTATTTGAGAAGTTACTTACACACTTACAGTGAAGTTCGATTTCCACTGGCTTACAGTTATGAAATTCAACTTCGGTGTTTGAGGTGTTCACATAATTCGAATTTGCACTTTTTACGAATCCGTCATTAGCACGAGTAGTCATACAGTCTCTCTCTCTGAGAGAAGGCCTGTGCCGTGGTTTAAGTGCGTTGAGTTAGATCGTGTTAGGCACGATCCGCACGATCAAGGAGTGATTGAAGCGATACGAGACGCGTCGCCGCGTCGCGCACGCAACCCCTTGTAGCTTAAGCGGGCCAAGTGTCTTGGCATTTTACTGTGTTTTAGTGGCCACACTGACCTCGTGGTACTTTTCGGCTAGGTTGGCAGCGCTTGCCCCTTCCTCCTTCTTTTGCGCCGCTCCACCGGGCAGACTTGCGACGAGAACGTGATCGATCGAATTTCAAAAAAGGCACACACCTACCCCTGTGCTCCCGTGATCACGAAATTACTCAAAATCTCCTGACGATAAATCGGGAGTTCGTGTTTCGTGCATCCAACCATCCTGTGTGTGACCCGTTAGTTTTCCACGCCTGAGGCAACCGACCCATAAGACAAAATGTCGAACCTCGCCGATCCGGTCGCGTTCGCGAAGGACTTCATCGCGGGAGGAGTCTCCGCCGCCGTCTCCAAGACCGTCGTGGCGCCCATCGAGCGCGTGAAGCTCCTGCTTCAAGTACAGCACGTCAGCAAGCAGATCACCGCCGACCAGCGGTACAAGGGTATCATCGACGCGTTCGTGCGCATTCCACGGGAGCAGGGC
Organism: Yponomeuta plumbellus; assembly: GCA_947310845.1. Taxonomy (NCBI): domain Eukaryota; kingdom Metazoa; phylum Arthropoda; class Insecta; order Lepidoptera; family Yponomeutidae; genus Yponomeuta; species Yponomeuta plumbellus. The sequence goes on from OX371219.1 coordinate 2,570,615, forward strand.
CTCCTATCCTTCTGGCGCGGTAACTTGGCCAACGTCATCAGGTACTTCCCCACCCAGGCGCTCAACTTCGCCTTCAAGGACAAATACAAGCAGGTGTTCCTCGGAGGAGTAGACAAGAGGACCCAATTCTGGCGCTACTTCGCCGGAAACTTGGCCTCGGGCGGTGCCGCCGGTGCCACTTCCCTCTGCTTCGTGTACCCCCTGGACTTCGCGCGTACCCGCCTGGCCGCTGATGTCGGCAAGGGCACCGGTCAGCGCGAGTTCACGGGTCTCGCTAATTGCCTGACTAAGGTCTTCAAGTCCGATGGCCTTACTGGCCTGTACAGAGGCTTCGGCGTGTCCGTGCAAGGTATCATCATCTACCGCGCTGCCTACTTCGGCTTCTACGACACAGCCCGCGGCATGTTGCCCGACCCCAAGAACACTCCGATCGTCATCAGCTGGGCTATCGCGCAGTGCGTCACCACCGTCGCCGGTATCATCTCCTATCCCTTCGACACAGTTCGTAGGCGCATGATGATGCAGTCTGGACGTGCTAAGGCTGACATGCTCTACAAGGGCACGATCCACTGCTGGGCCACCATCGCCAAGACCGAGGGTGGCGGTGCCTTCTTCAAGGGTGCCCTCTCGAACGTCCTCCGAGGCACTGGTGGTGCGTTCGTGCTGGTCCTATACGATGAGATCAAGAAGGTCCTCTAAGTTAGTTCTAAGAATGTTACCGTAAATAAAATTGTGATGGAGACCACCACAAATAGCCGTTCCCGTGAATGAAATCATGTATTATTAGACGCGAAAATCGAACCTAGTAACTTATTTTTAGTTAAATAAAGCGTTATACAGTGATTCCAAGCTATATTGTTTTATTAAATTGAAAATTTTCGTGTTACATAATCGCTTCACAGCGATGAGTCTAAAGTCTATTTCAGTTTGCTGAAATTTTGTAATGTGTTCTAAATTCAAATTCTAAATAGGTACAATTTTCACCTATTTGTAGTAAAGTTAAAATCACTTGAACAACCAATGACATGGTTGGTTATGTAATTTCTTCTTTATTTAGGTCAAGGTTACATAAGAACAACCAATTCAGTTTCCAGCCAGTAATGTTGGACAAGTGCTCTGTTATATAGTCAAAGTGAACTGAAGTGAAAAAAGTTGTGATTTTTCTGAATATCTACATAACCTCAAAACAGGAATTACTATTTGGAAGCCTAGACAATTAATTGTTTTTGAAAATATCTGAAAGTTGTGGATCACTTTGTATGTTACCTACTTCAATTTTAAGAGCCTTTCAGTGAATTGTCATGAAAATCATGTGATTTTGAGTGCTGTTATGTAACTTGTATGACGAATGAATGTTGTAGTTTTATGAACAGTGTTTCATTATAGGTAGTGTATCTTGTTGGCTGTTCATGTTATAAACTGTGCAATCTATACGCCAATACTATTAAAATTTGTCACCTGTAATGTGCTCGGGGTGTGAATTTTCTCTGAAAATCCACACAGTGAGTTGAATTGAAAATATAGTGAAGTTAAAATTATTATGTACACTATTGTTTTCTTTTTTTCAACCTTTATGTTTTTTATTACTTCAAGGCATCCCAAACTCACATGATTTTGTAATGGCCAATCACTTCTAAAAACAGTCATTGAGCTACATTTAGTAAGGAGGTTTAAAGCTCGAATTTTCTCTATGAATACCTAGTTAGCGATTAAAAAAAAATATTTTAAAAATCTATGCTTCGTTCCTGAACTGAAAGTCATTAACTCGATTTTTTTTTGTACTAATTTCATTCATGTGTGGTTGTACAAAGGATACTACGAGTATTGTTACTACCTACTACAAGCAAGAATTTAATACAATTTCATGCAAATTGATATTTTGAAAAACAGACATATACCGGGTGTCCCAAAACTCGACGTCAACCCGAAGCCGGGTGAAAAGGCAAGTCAAGCTGGTTGTCAGAAAAATATAAAAAAAAAACTAAGTTGTATGATTTCAAAATTATAGGCATTTTTTTAAAAATCGCAAAATTACACACCCTGTGACAGTCTTTTTACTCCTGTTGCCACAAATCTTTACTTTTTCCAATTATTTTTTTTGCTGTGTAACCCTGAATAATGCTTCTCTAAACTGTAATCAAAATTTTGAAACCAGCTGCTCTAGCTTGCATAAAAAATAGGACTTATTTCCTAGAAAAACTTTCAAAATAAAAAATTGCCTAGTTTTAACTGACTGTATTGAAAAAAAAATCATACAACTTAGATTTTTTTTATATTTTTCTGACAACCAGCTTGACTTGCCTTTTCACCCGGCTCCGGGTTGACGTCGAGTTTTGGGACACCCGGTATATTTGCAAATTGATTAAAAAAAATCCTACAACAGAGGTTGTTAAAAACAAATTATTAACTGTTTTTATCTAGGCTTCTCTACATTTTCTAGTTGCAAAGTCGCATGAAAGGTTGACTGGCTTCATAAAAGCGCCTGTTTCATTACCGCAACTTTTTTTGGGATAGGTTTAATTTCTGGTTCGCACACCCTGTACAAATTCCATTGTATAACCCAGACCGATTTGGATTCGTCAACTATCGCTGATGCCTTGGGTGGCTGGCAAGCTATCAATACACTGTTGGTGTTTGAAGGCTAAAGACCTTTGTATCGTTGCATCATCATAATGTACAGACGACGACAGGCCCTTTACCTACATTTTAGTTCCAAAATTACCTGTGAAGCAACTGATTAGAGTTCACTCGTATAAATGCTGTATTATCAACTGCACCTATCTCTATTGTTACGTCACAAAGTCGTTAATTCGGGGATTTCCTTTATGACGTGGGCAGGCGATGACGTCACACGCCTGTAAGTACGTAAACCGCCTTTAGTCCCCTGCCTCACTAGGATGCCATGGCGACGTCGCCAGCGACCGTATCCAAGCATTTAATATTGAAATGTATGGTGCCTAACTCATTTGACGACGTCGCCATTCAATTCAATAACTGCCTGATACGTGGCTGGCGACGTCGCCATGGCGTCCCAGTGAGGCAGGGCACTTATACTTATCGTAGAGGGGTAGGCAGAGACTGAGACAACAGTCATCTTCTCACGATCCTGACGTATCACTACTTTTTATCTTGCCCTTTGCTAATACATCCCCTATTTGGTGGAAGTATGTCAGCCTGGGGCGTCCCTTACCGGCTCTTCCACTCACTTTCGATCGATTATATTTGCTTCATCAGTTTTTCATACTTCTTCCTCTCCACATGTACCAACGCAACATTCCTACTATTCGTATCCACCTAGTCATTTGGTTATTGAATAATCTATAGTAGTTACAGAGAATCCACTTTGTTCTGGAAACATCTACTGTGGCTCGGAGGTCCCAGTCTTTTGACCCTTATTGGTCATAATAAAAACATCTTAGTGCTTATTTCGTAAGAAGCAAAGGCTAAATTGCTTTGTTAGTTGGCGCGGATAATTCAGACAGTTTCGTCGACTAGGTACGGTCGGGAGAAACAGTCTGGTCATTAGACAAAAGCTTATAATGTTTTTGTTGATTTTTGATAGTACAGGGTTGCTTCCACAATAAGCAGTTCCTGAAACTGAATGTAAATAAAGGTTTGTCATTTAAAAAAGAAATATTTGAAATAAAAAAATCTTATTCAAAGTCAAATATTTTATTCATACTACAAACAAAATTTTAGAGCATAGAACACTTTACATAAAAAAATACTATTACTTTTCAAAATCTACTTCAATCCTGATAATACGAAAAATAAAAATCTAAAAAAAAACCCTTAACGAACAAAAGTTGCCAGACACAACTTATAAAGATTTCTAGGAAAGTGGGCATTTTAGAAATAACTTAATAATGGTAATAGGTAAATAGCTGTAAAAAAAAAAATGTACGTGTTTGAGCCCTCTCCCCTATGTCGGAGTATTTATTATTATTAGGTACCTATGATGTATGTCATTAGATGAACTCGCCACAAAAAATAGTGCTCAAAATGGCTATGCTGACTCTACAGGACCCATGATGACTATAGTAAGGCTTTATGCCAGTGTGTGTGTGTGTGTGTGGCTGTGACGTCACGCGTCTGTCAGACGGTTCGCGCGCGCGCACTGACGTTCTTAAAATAAATCCATCGCGGTAACCGTGGCAAGGCAAACTGGCCTCTAACGTAGTTACATAAGCCTGAAAAATAGGGCACGGCACGATCAGCTGACCGTACTGCGTTCACATCGTGAACCTGTTAATGAAATTTTATTACGTAAAACTGAGGAGGATTAATAAAGAGTACCTACCTACATATTAATATTTAATACTCCGCGGTATTAACACTTCTTGAATAAAGAACATTTTTGTAGGCAGAGTGGTGGAAATTTTGAAGATTTCATAATCATTAACGATACAAATCAAATTATTTTTTTATCCGTCACAAAAAGACTGATTCCAGTGGAGAAACAATTACCTATTTTACTACAGCTGTCCCGGAAAACTTCGTACCGCCAAATTTTCTCACCATTTAAACCTTCCCTGGGATTCGACAAAGATAAAAAACCAAAAATCAGCCAAATCGGTGAAGCCGTTCTCGAGTTTTAGTGAGACTGACAGCGTTTTACGAACAGCAATCCATTTTTATAATATAACATAACATAGTATAACAATTTTTGAAATCTTTTAACGTCGATAAAAAACAGCGTCACGTCTCATCACGTGTCACAGTCACAGGTGTTCATTGTGAACTCAAAATACCAAAAATTAAATACCGAACAAAAATATATCGATACAATATGGAACGACGACCTCTTTGGCGCAGCGGTTAGCGCATCTGTCTGACTACCATGCGAGAGGTCCCGGGTTTGAATCCCGGTTGGGGACAAAAAAAACAAAGTCTTGGATGTTTACATGTTTGTGACGTAGCTGTTTCTGGTTAAACGACACAGGGTATCCTAGTGTGGGGCCAGAAGCAATGTATGTGAATGTATGTAAATGTTTGTTATGTTGTGTTAATTATCATTATGAGACTACACTTTAGCCGAGCGAAGTCGGGTTTTCATCTATACTAATAAATATTAGAGCAAAGATTTGGAAAGTTTGTAATGAAGAGGCTCAGAAACTACTGGGCCGATTTTAAAAATTCTTTCACCGTTAGAAAGCTACATTCTTCGTGAGTAACATTGGCTATATTGGATTTTCAAAAAGTTTAGGGATCCGTACGAAATCTCGAATAATGTAACTCAAAGTGTAAAAAAATTACAACCCCGGGAATTTTCTACGGAGCTAATATAACTATTTCGACGGAAACGTCGCTAGTCTAGTATAGTATTATATTATACTTCGCGGAGTATATCTATAGGGTTTTTTATTCAACGAATTTCCGTTTCGTCCACACCGCAGATTTTATTTTTCACGGCCAGTAGACGGAGTACCTATGTTACACATCTGTCTGAGATTAGATAGTCACACGGCCTTGTTAGCGGAAAACAATTTTCGTTGGAAGCAAGTTATCTAACGCGGAAAAATCAATGCGGCACGCGAGCTGGAACGTAACGTTCGTTGAAGCTACTTAAGTGCTGAAAGAAAATTTCGCCAGTGCCCAGCGTTCTTCAATTCATCATCATCTACCCATTATGTCCCCACCGAGGGGCACGGGTCTCTTCCCTGAGGAAGGTTTAAGCCATCCTCCACCACGGGGGCCAAGTCCGGATTGATGGAGGCTTGTAAGACTAGTGGCTGGTCTTACTGTCAGAAGTTTTCGCCCTAAGGCCTCTGACTTGGCTTGACGACTGCCGTCTATCGACGGCAGCCGGCATAAACTGCTTAACGTGCCTTGCGAAGCACGGAACCGCTCGGAAAAATGCCACTAACGTTAGTCATAGACGGTGACCCATCCATGGACTGAACGCGCCGTATGTTGAAAATGTTAGTTTTGTTTCCATACAATATAGGTCCGAAAGGACAAACATTTGCCTGTTGGCGTCATAGTAACTTTTGTTCAGCTCGCTGAGACCTATTTTATGATGTATCACACATGGCTCAATAGCCCAATGGCTGAGGTCCAAAATAGGCTAGTTTCCTAAAAAAATGTAATTAGTCCGTCTTTTAGATTATAAAAAAATATTGGATACGTATTTTTTCTTTTTTCGATTAAACAAAAAATAACAAAGATATACTTAGCCCATTGAAGTTACGTGTGACGTCACTCAGTGCTGCATTTTGTATTTTTACATTTTTTTTTAGTTTTTCTGAAAACGGCTCATTGTTTTACTATAAATGACATTTTTATTTTATTTATTTACATAAATAATATTTTATTTATTTGCATGTACCAATGACTTTTAGTTACGTACATTTGTTTGTACAGCAACACCATTCGCTGATAAATTGTGCCCGGATAACGGCGACAGGCTTGCCACTTGTCACGTTTGGGACCTAATAAACTCGGCAAAACGTGGGTCCAGTTCTAGAGACTGGTGCCTCTGCCTACCCCTTCGGGGATAACGGGCGTGAGTTTTTTTTTTATTTTTTTTATATATTTTTTTTTTATTTACATAAAACTTTAAATGTCAATTACTCAAAACATAATATTTTGAAATGTACCATTTATGATTCCATTCCGACCGACCGATATTTGAATAAAAAGGAAGGCTAGATATTCAGCCAGTACTTAGGTACGTCCTGAAATAAACCAATCGATGCTTCGAAGGCCGTGACCTGAAGGCAATGTTGCTAGGCGGAATAATTGTACAGGTATCTAGAACGCCTATTATATAGGGTTATTTTTCAAGTTTCAGGTCATTATTTATCAGCAAACACGGTACATGTAGGTTTTACATAATATATTATTACGAACAAGCGTGTAGCACCATAATATTATGGTAGGTATACAAATGAATCGCTCGTAGCCCGGGCTGCCTGAGTGATCTTAAACGATCACTAAGGTTAAGCAACATACGGCGCGTTCAGTCCATGGATGGGTCACCGTCTATGACTAACGCTAGTGGCATTTTTCCGAGCAGTTCCGTGCTTCGCAAGGCAATTTAAGCAGTTGGTCGATAGATGGCAGTCGTTAAGCCAAGTCAGAGGCCTTAGGGCGGCTTGAAAACTTCTGACAGTAAGACCAGCCACTAGTCTTACAAGCCTCCACCAATCCGGACTTGGCCCTCGTGGTGGAACATGGCCTAAACCTTCCTCAGGGAAGAGTCCCGTGGTGCCCCTCGGTGGGGACATAATGGGTTGATGATGATGATACAAATGTTATAATTAAAAATTAGAAAATCTAGGTATGTTATTTACAAAATCGATAGCTGAGGCTAACGTTGTTTTGCCAGATCTAATACTTTAGGGGTATAATACACTATACGGCATAATTTAAATTCTTTGATTTTGATGATTTTTCGAGGCAATAAGCCATCGATGAAGTGTACCGTCGAGGCAAAGACCCTTCGAGATACAGTTTGTCCAGAAACACTAAAAACCGGAAGTGAAAGTAGGTACCTATACTAATTGTTTTATTGAAAAGTCAAAACATTTACTATATTTATTGAAACACAATACCTTATTTTATGTAATAGCTCAAGTTTTTAATTTATTATAATGCTTGTAGGCGCAAGCTATTACCTAACAAACATAGACAAAAAGTCGAGTCGGGGCAAAACCGTACTCTTTAATTTCTACTCTTTCTGGACAAGCTGTACTAACCTTTCGGAATACAGTGCCACCATCTTATCTGTTCAGTTGACAGCGGCGGCGCTAGGCGAGAATTTAGTAGTAACATTTGAGAAATTTACTGAGAAAAATTTGAACATTTTAACCCGTCTTTCAAATTTAATGAAAATAAATCTATAAATCTTAGTAAGTGAATAAATAAAACAGAAAATGGGGAAACGGATTTACCATTAATTATTTAGTTACAATTTTGCCCACCTGAACAGATAGCTTGGTGGCGCTGTAATAATCCATCGACAAAACGTGCCATCGAGGTATCGTCATTCGAAGTGGAGTACGAGACCCTTCTAACGATGACGTTGAGAATTAGAGCCATCGCAAACAGGGCGACTTGTCGCCGCGTCAGACGCGACGTTGTAATATGCTTCTGGCGTCTTGTCGTCGACTCTGACGCCAAGTGTGCGGAGATTCGAACAAAATATATGAAAATTGTCGCCCGTAGACTGTCGTCGCTGTCGCCTGTCGCGTGTCGCTAGTGTGCGCCTAGGCTTAAATGATTCAATTTATTCTTAGCCAAAGACGGAAGTAGGTAGGCCAGAGACACATGTCGCATTGCGGCGTTATATTGCGTAATCATTTTAATTATCTTACGATTTAACCTTAAAATTAGGTTACATACCTACCAATAAATTGATGTTACAGAAAGGTCTCCTAAGATACTTATTAGTAATATGTTATACCGTGGTTATACCTACAGGATCAGCAAAAAATTCGTACCATGCTATCGAGTGGAGATACAACGTAATAAATGATTAATTTATATTACTAGGCTAAAAAAATGTGCGGAAAATGTACATTATTGTACATCATCATCGTCAACCCATTACGTCCCCACCGAGGGGCACGGGTCTCTTCGCTGAGGAAGGCATAGGCCATACTCAACCACGGGGGCCAAGTCCGGATCGGTGGAGGCTTGTAAGACTTATACAGTGCCACCATCTTATCTGTTCAGTTGATAGCGGCGCTAGTGTAGAATTCAGTAGTAACATTAAAAAAAATATCTAGAAAAATGAGAATATTTTAACCGGTCTTTCAATTTTAATGAAAGTATATCTATAAATCTTCGTAAGTAAATAAATAAAACAAAAAATGGGAAACACGATTTATGTACAATCAATTAGTTAGTTACAATTTTGCCCACCTGAACAGATAACTTTGTGGCGCGAAGTTTTCAAGCCGGCCGGCCTAAGGCCTCTTGCGAAGCACGGAACCGCTCGGAAAAATGCCACTAGCGTTAGTCATAGACGGTCACCCATCCATGCACTGAACGCGCCCTATGTTTCTTTACCTTCGTGCTCGTTTAAGATCACTCAGGAGGCCGGGGCTAGGAGCGATTTGACGCTTTGATTTGTTAAGTAGCTATTTGACGAGTTACAAATATTTCTATTGACAATTACCTAATAGAACTTTGGTCCGACCTTCTGCACTCAATCTTTATATTTTATCAGTTGGGTTCCTTTGCTGCGACTGAGTTATTTCTGTTATCTATTTATCGGAGCACGTTCTTGATTATGGCTACGCCATTTTGTGGGACCCAGAGCTGCTTACTAAATTTTCCTTGTGCTGTTTGTATCTAACGCCTCTTTCGTCTATATTTCAGTTCATTCAGTTTTCAAATCCTCGCTACAGTAAACATACATACATAGGCTCACGCCTGTATCCTAGAGGGGGCGGCAGAGAACTGCGCAGCGTACCCCGCGCGCGCCGGTTCTCCCCCGGCCCTCCTCTATGCCCTCTGCTGATCAGAGGGACATAGAGGAGGACCCCCACCGTGTTTTTTATAGAGGTTGTCTCCTCGAGGCCCGAAAGCCCCCGGTCCCACTCAAAGTGATGTTACGGGTGCGGGGCCCATAGTGGACTCCGCAGGACATCCAGCAGCATAAGCCACTGGACGTCCCCCTACCCTGGTTTTGGTCCGCGCCGGCCGAAGCCGGTACCCCCCATATCTGGAGGGCGTTCCTCTATCCGCCACTCGGGGACACGGAAAACTAGGATATCCTGTGCTATGGTAACCAGGCAAGAATATTAAAAACATGGTAAACCACCCAGACTGAGGCCATTTGTACAAAATTAAATGTACGACGGTCCCCAGTGGGGATCTGTTCCACAACCTCTGTTGTTGGTAAGCGCTTTAGGGTAGCTAATTATAAGAACTGCATAACCACTCGTCAGTGGCGAGGCCCGATTTTGACATTTTATCAACATGCCGCATCTGTGGCGAAGCCCGATTTGTACATCGTTGGTCACATTTTCTAATATGTTTAATAAAGCAGACAAACGTACATCTATCCCTTTTACACTCATTACGGTGTATTGGCAGTGAAAGAGGATAGATAACAAACTTAGCCTTGAGCTGTCATCATTCAAAAAACCCGCGCAATTACCAGTTCAGTGCAAGCACAGAACAAAAAAAAAGAGCAAGACTAGCCATTATGGTCTGTCACTTAAAACCGTTTTCCTATAATTTTTCTCTATTGCAAGGTATGTAACTGCTACCTGTTTAGAAATGCTAAAGGGTAACGGCTTGTAAATAAAGCTAATTATAATAAATAAACCTGTTTATTTTATTTAAAAGACTATAAAAACCACTATAATCCATTAAGAATTTGATGTTCTTGGATTGCTCACACTTGTGTGCCACAAGAAAAAGATGAACTGCATAGTGATGTTTGTCACTAGATAGCAAATTTAATTAAAATACAGTATTCTACTATACAGCGGCTCAAAAATCAATAATAACGAAAGAAATTGCATTTTAGTCGCGGTAGGTGACCGGGCAACCCTTGTCTGTGACAAGGCCCGATTCGGGCTCCACAGACAACGGCTTTTCTCCATTTTTGTGGCCACTGACGAGTGGCTAATTTCTTAAGCGCATTTTTTTCAGATTTACTCAATAAAAAGCATAATATTGTATTGTACTGTAGTCATTATCATCAAGCCATTTTTTCCCCACCGAGGGGCACGGGTCTCTTCCCTGAGGAGCTCTATGCCATACTCCACCACGGAGGCCAAGTCCGGATTGGTGGAGGCTTGTAAGACTAGAGGCTGGTCTTACTGTCAGAAGTTTTCAAGCCGCCCTAAGGCCTCTGACTTGGCTTAACGACTGCCATCTATCGACGGCAGCCGGCACCAACTGCTTAACGTGCCTTGCGAAGCACGGAACTGCTCGGAAAAATGCCACTAGCGTTAGTCATAGACGCATCCATGGACTGAACGCGCCGTATGTTGTTTAACATTAGTGATTAAGCAACATACGGCGCGTTCATATTGTAGTAGATGCCACCAAAACCTACAAACATGTTACAATACAATCTTCAGGGCCAATAAACCTACAATTTATATAACTTTTTATTGAGTTAATATGGAAAAAAAATGCGCCAAACAAATATGCAATGAGCCGTTTTCAGAAGAACTAAAAATAATAATAATATGGCTGTCAAAGGAATGCAATTTTGGACCTCAGCCCAATAGCCATGTGTGATACATCATAAAATAGGTCTCAGCGAGCTGAACAAAAGTTACTACTACGCCAACAGCCAAATGTTTGTCCTTTCGAAGTTATATAGTATTGAAAAAAAACTATCATTTTCAACAAAATATAACTCCGAAACGACAAACATTTGGCTGTTGGCGTAGTAGTAACTTTTGTTCAGCTCGCTGAGACCTATTTTATGATGTATCACAAATGGCTATTGGGCTTAGGTCCAAAAATGCATTCCTTTGACAGCCGTATTATTTTTTTTTTTTTTATTTCTTCTGAAAACGGCTCATTTGAGCCATTTTTTATTAATCCCCCCCAATTAATCGGAATGACACTTCCTTGCGATGGAATGAACTAAAATTAAGTAAAATTGCAAAATATGTAACGTCACACTAGGGAGGGGGAGTGTCACAAATGTGCTGCCAGCTGTGACAAAGACGGGAGAGGGGTCGAAACAATCATTAAATTCGTGTGACGTAACTTATGGTTGGCCCCTACGGGACCCGTAGGCGAGTTCAACTCGCACTATGTACCTAAAGATCGTTTCACCAAACCAAGTCCCACGGTAAGATCTTAATAGCTACAATTCATTAACTCATGGGACTTCTTTCGTGAAACAAACTCTACAAAAAGTTTCTTAAAAAAATTGTTTTCGATCAGCACAGGGCATCCGAAAAAAAAACGATCAATCATAATTTTCCCGCGCTGAATTACATAACCCCATCGTGTATTGTAGCGCAGAGACCCGCAACCTTGCGCCATTTTGGTTCCGTGGCCGTCGAGATTCGAGCCACACAGAAGTCGTATGCATCACAGGAGCTTGACTCAGTACCTACCTGATTCTGCTATGCTTACACAAACAAGTTATGAAAAAAAAACGAGAAACTACTGTGACAGGACAGGTGATATTTTTTTCCGTTCCAGGCTCGAACGTACATTGGAAGAAAATTAAAAATACTAAGAACAAAGAATAGTTTAAGTCCTATACCCAACAGTGGGCCGAGGTGGGCTGACGATGAGCATGATGAATAAGCCTAGAATTAAGCTAAATATATTAATAAAAAAACGTAAAACGTTTCCGTGGAAAGATCTATATTAGTTCTGTGGAAAATTATATTTTTATGGGTAGTAATATTTTTACACCTTGGGTTACATTATTCGCTCTAAACTTTTTGAAAATCCAATATAGCCTATATTACTCACGAAGAATGTAGCTTTCTAATGGTGTAAGAATTTTAAAAATCGGCCCAGTAGTCTCTGATCCTATTCATTACAAACATACATACATAATGTTAGTGTAGATAAAAAACTAACCTACTATTTAAGTTATTCACCTAGAATTTGGCAAAAATTATTAATTGGTATTTAAATATAAAACGGGAAGAAACCCCTTGGGAAAACTGCACATGCAGCAATGCACGGTGCTTAGCCGTAGGTACACGATTTCTATAGAAAATAGTCTCAGAGAACAAGAATATGCAATAGTGCCAAAAATACTATGTAATGTATAGTATTTTTAGCAAGCAATTACGTGGATGTGGCTAATGCAAATGGGCTCCGGCTCAGCGTGTGCTGGAGGAACCTCCAGCAGCTTTAAGTTTCATTTCAGCAGCTCCTGTTTAAGAAAAGCAGAAGCTTTTCCTAAACATTTGGTACCTATCTACTAATACTAAAAATAACTATCGTGGAACTACTTGAAACTCCCTACACACTACTCTCTTGCTAGAGTAGTAAGTAGAGCTTCTCTGTTCCTTCGCTGAGGGAATAGAATTTCTGGCTGCAGTTCAAGAAAGCGCGCGCTCTTATGGCACAGCATTTCTCATTACATTACGTAAAGTCGGCGCGTGACTGTCGTTTACACACAGACGATTGCTCGTGAATAGAAGATTGACCCTCCAACCATCCACGATTGAGACAGACTGCTTATTGGAGGCGTGGATCAGTTTCTAAAGTTGGAAGCTCCTCGATCTCAAAACGATTTCAAAACGCGTCAATCGATTCATTGAAAGGAAAAAAAAACAAAATAAAAACCGACTTCAAACACTAAACTATTCCAAAAAAAATTGTATGCACTAAAATGTTAAAAATAATTGCGCCTTCTTACTTACATATCTTACTTGCGTTACAATTATTGTCAGTTTTGGAGTCTGTGTCATTATGGTTATGTATATTGTAGTGTCTCTTTAGCTGACAAAAGTATCATCAGAATCGGTTCACCCAGTCAAATTGAGAATTTTCTCCTTTTTTAAGTCGGTTAAAAATAGTGATTTAGTTCATTTGCTTCTCGGAAATAGTTCGTCTTAGTAGTTCAAAGCGTCTTATTATCTTTACAGCTCTCGTATCTCTGATTGATTGTATTGACGAAGATGAGTCGAAAAAATAGGAGCTTTATACCGTAATTGATGGATAGATAGAACTATAATAATATATTTTCTTTTACTTGCCTGTACACCTGCATACAACGGCTAATGAATGTCGATGAAGCCAAAGTTGTCTGTCAGGATCGTGGCAATGGCAGTCCCTGGTCTCTGCCTACCCCAAAAGAACTTGACCAGTTTGCTAGTCCGTTTTTTAATTCGATGCAAAAAAAAGACGCGGTGGTACCGCCATAAAATATGTTTTTATTAGTTCACTCGGTAGATTTTTTTTACCGTGAATAGAAGACTCATGTGACCAAAATCCTTATCACATCAAAGACATTAACATTTAATTACTCTTAGGAGCAAAGTCTAAGATGATGTATCACACATGGCTATTTGGGCTGACAGCCATTCGTTTTTTTTTTAGTTCTTCTGAAAACGGCTCATTAAAAAATAAATCTGTTGATAGTTTATAGAGGAGCGGAATTTTCAAAAACTTCGTTGGATTTTCAACAATACAATTTATTTGAAATTAAATTATCTACAGTTTTCAATACTTTATAAATTATACTATGTTACAATAGATACATTTTAATAAAGACAATTCGGCAGACATATTTGATAGCAACTAATATTGGAATGACCTTTATTGATAGTAATTTTCATTACGGAGAAAAATAAAAACTTTCGTCCAGTACCAAAAATCTATGATTAACAATTTTTTTACCGTTTTTTGTACTCCGAAATATTTCCACAGGTTTTAAAGCAAAATATAATATTGCTAAACAGCTTAACTCGCACCAGAACACTTAGAACAAGACGATATCATACATAACACTCTTCACAATCCAGATGGTGAATAAGGCTCCCATGTCAGCCTACTTCTGAATGGGGTTGCCCTGGAACAAAAAAACATACATTGGAGAACTTGCACTAAAAATGTTTCAATAGAATAGGAGACGACACGATAATATACAAGGTGTCCCAAAAAATAGTATCAAGCGGAAGTCCAGAGATAGAGCACCTCTAGGGGTATCCGGATCACCCCCATGTACAAAGAACCATGGAATCTATCTATCTATCTATATTATATAAATAAAATTCAAAGTTCTGACTGACTGACTGACTCACTCATCAACGCCCAGCTCAAGCCTTTGGACCTAGGAAGCTGAAATTTTGCACAGAGGGTCTATATATAATGTAGGCAAGGATTAAGACCGGATTTTTTGAAATTCAACCCCTAAGGGGGCGAAAAGGGTTGCCAAAATTTGTATGGGAGGTATAAAGAATGTTGTCTAATTTTCTTGAAACTTAAAATAAATACTCTTCAACACAGTTGATTGAACACGGGTTTCGCCGTTTTTTTTTCTAAATTTAACCCATAAAGGAGTGAACGGGGTTGCAAAATATTGTTCCTTGAATCTTTTACAGATGTAATCCACGCGGACGGAGTCGCGGGCAAAAGCTAGTATTAAGATATATGCTTAATTTTTTTTTCCAAAAAAATGAATTGTGTGCCTTGCAGGCACAAACTCAATTGTGGGTCAATCTGATACAATAGCGCTATAAGTTGTGATACAATATAAGTGGTCGAGCCGGATCGACTATTTTTTTAAGCTCTTCAATTTGATGTGCATTTCGTTCGAGTCTACCGAGGACCGGTAGGAAATTATTAATATGGAACATTAACTAGATGCAAAGTCCAAGTAGTTCTCATACAATTACCGAACTAAAAGCGCCTCCAATAAAGATATTTAATAAATTTTAATCGTGCATTGCTCTGCTCACTGCCAGACATCTCATGACCCGAAGCAAAATATGAAAATACATAGTATAAAACCATGGGACGGGATAGCTCGCGCGAGTGCCAGACACGTGTAGCAGAACTATTTACTGACAACGCTTAGTAATTTCCCTTTCATCATCATTCAGCCACAAAAAGTCCACTGCTGGACATAGGCCTCCTCCATGGATTTCCAAAACGACCGGTTGGAAGCGGCTTGCATCCAGCGTCTCCCTCCCACTTGGATGAGATCGTCTGTCCATCTTGTGGCTGGTCGAATTTCCCTTTCGATGATAATCATTTCCCTAGAAAAGCAAAGAATCAATCAATCATTTAGTGTTACGTCATGAGAATGTTACAGTGGTAACGCTAAGGGCACTACAATCATCATCAACATCAATTTAGTGTCTTTGGTATGTTAACGATTTTCATCAACCCATTATCTCCCCACCGAACCCCCCTTGAATGTTTATTTTATTTTAATTATATTACATATTTTTAAAGTGAATAATATAACTAAATATTCTGTGAATATTTCAAGCGTCTACTTATTGCCGTTATCAATATCTAGCAAAAAAATCACGTTTTTTATATAGGAACCCCTTTAAATATTTATTTTATTCTGTTTTTCAGTATTTGCTGTTATAGCGGCAACACAAATACATCAACTGTGACCATTTCAACTGTCTAACTATCACGGTTCATGAGATACAGAGGCGATTTCTGAATTGAGAATATGTAAATAAATATGTAACGTGCTGTCACGCTCTTTTCTAAAGAAATTTGACGAGACAGCACTACAGTTAAGTAAATACTTAGCGAAATTCTCAATTCAAAAATCGGCCCTCAGCCTTGTGACAGACGGACGGACGGACAGCGGAGTCTCAGTAATAGGGTCCGTTTCACCCTTTGGGTACGGAACGCTAAAGAGGACAAAAAAGACAGATCGTTTGAAAACCACCTAGAACGAAGCGGCCTAGTCGACGCTAGTTAATTCAGTCCGGTTAAATATAGCTGCGCGTGCGCCGGCCTTGATCCGGCAAGGTTGTGCGCAGAGGATCGGCAGGGCACTGGGTCAGTGAGGCGCAGGATTTTACGCTGGCGATGGGCGATGAAAACAATGATGGTCTTCCCTAAGCATGTTTGAATGATCATCTATTAATTTTAATCAAAAAAGCCCAGTTCGAGTGCACATTTGAAAAGGCCGCCGAGCTGTCGTCTGTATGTAATATTTACATATATTTCAAAGACAAATATTTGATTCACATTAGTACCTGGGTGACCGAGCTTTGCTCGGTACTTTTTTTGTAATATGTAATATAAAATAATCCTTTTTCAACAAAAAAAGAACTTTGAAAAAAAACATCATGATTCGAACCGGGTCTCTTGAAATAGGCCCGAAACGGGTCGCCCGTTTTCCCGTCAGAACTATCCCGACCTTGCAAGTAGACGCGAAATTTACCTCTGTATGTTATTATAGCAAATTTCAATTGCCTTAAAACGGATAAAACAACGTTTTCTAAAAATGTAACCTAGTTAGATCAATTAAATGCCCCCGAAAGCATCTGTCTACAAAATTTTGTGAAAATCGTTGGAGCCGTTTCCGAGATTCTGATTATATATAAATATATATACAAGAATTGCTCGTTTAAAGAGATTAGATAGATAGATCGGCAAAACGTGGGCCCAGTTCTAGTGACCGGTGCCTTTGTCTACCCCTTCAGGGATAACGGCCGTGAGTTTATTATTTATTTTTATTATTATTGTTATTGCCTTGACATTCTTTTACTTTCATTCTTTTTGACGAAGCTTTATGTGAATTTAATTCTTCTTGATTCTTCTTTAATTATGTTTGTAATGTATTTTTTTTAATGTCTATGTAAATAATTTACGTCCATTTATAATTGATATAGCTTAATTGACAAACTTTCAAACTTAAAAATGTTTTACTCATCATGGATGTGTTGAGCACTGAACACAATTCGCGTCTGAATACATTTAATATTAATCTACTGTTTAACACCAGACATCTTTGTCTTCTAAGTAATCGTTGATTTTATAATAGGCTTTTTTGCACAGAGTGTGCTTGCAACACATTTCTTAAGCCGCGTCGGAGATAACTCTAATATATCTTGGGGAATCTTGTTGTAGAACCTGATACAGTGCCCCATAAAGGAAGTATTAGCTTTAGCAAGTCTAATTCGTCGAAATGACAATTTATGGTAGCCATCATACCAATATTTTCGAAGACATTAATATTTTTTCGAACGTAGCATAATATTTTCATAAATGTATTGGCTTGCAACGGTCGTGTTTTACGGAAACTGACAGCAATCAAATTGTGCAAATTACAATTTATGAATTCAATTCATGAAACGTTTATCAGCATTCAGATAGACAGTGGCTTTGTCGTCTGATAAGTTTGTAAGCATTACGTTACATAGACAGTGGATTTGGAGAGTCACGGGGTTTGTAGAGGGCTCATTTATAATAAGTAAGCCCATATATCGCTCGTAGCCCCGGCCGCCTGAGTGACCTTAAACGACCACGAATGTTAAGCAACATAGGGCGCGTTTAGTGCACGGATGGGTGACCGTTCCATGACTAACGTTAGCGGCATTTTTCCGAGCGGTTCCATGCTTCGCAAGGCACGTTAAGCAGTTGGTGCCGGCTGCCGTTGATAGATGGCAGTCGTTAAGCCGAGTCAGAGGCCTTAGGGCGGCTTGAAAACTTTTGACAATAAGACCAGCCAAGTCTTACAAGCCTCCACCAATCCGGACCTGGCCCCCGTGGTGGAGTACGGCCTATACCTTCCTCATTAAAGAGACCCGCGCCCCTCGGTGGGGACATTATGGGTTGATGATGATATTCAAAGAAGAATATAACTTTATTCGTAAAGCCTACATTGAATCCGAAAGAGGTCTGTCAGGATAGTGGGAGACCTCGGTCTCTGCCTACCCGTCCGGGTTACAGGCGTGCGTTTATGTAATGTATGACGCAGGAAACATAAGTCAGCTCATGAGTTGTTACATTTTTGTACGACTGGCTTTTGAGACTACCTGTGGGCTCATTATGTAAATGGGCGTTTTTCCTTTCTTTTTTTTTTCTTAGTTCCTCGAGATACACTAGATGGCGCCATTCGTTTCTTCATACGAATTTGTGATTCATTGCAATCAATGTCAACATCAGTCCACAGATCACTAAACAAGAGAAGGAACCAGGTTTGCCATTCGGACGAGGTTTCTCGTAGTAAAAATAAAAATTCAAACCCACAATCCATCCCAGCAAAGACTCCAAAGTATCCAAAAGCGCACTTATCACCAAACGACAACAGCATTTTTCCTTCTAGGTAACCAACCATCACAAATTCCACAGAACCATAGTATTATTTTTTGCTTTGACGTTTATTATTACGGTACGGCAGCGCCACCTAGGGATCCTTTTAAAACTAAATTTGACATAAGGAAAAACGCTCATTGTCGCGTAATAGTCGCAACGGATATTCATACGTCTTAAAAAGTCATCTATACCACTACTGTATAGCACTATCTTCTTTTAAGACCCTATGTTACAGCGAGACAGTACTCCGTACGACGTCGGTTTTTGTGTTGACGTGACTTTTTAAGACTTATGAATATCCGTTGCGAAAATTACATAGTGAGCCCACTGGCATCAAAACCCAAAACCAAGACCAAGTAAGTTAATCCAGGGGGCCAATTCTCACTTCATTAGCAAATAATACGTATACGACTCTAAGGCGTATGACTTGAATTCTACATAAAAAAAGTCGAACGACACCCGAATTCTGTATTCTGAACACCATGCGACATTAAAATCGAATGAAAAAAGAAATGTCTATCGACTAAAACAGTAATCTGTGAATCCTACGTTCCATTTTCTCGATTGTAAATTGAAAGTTAGTCGAATCTTAAAACATTTACAATTTCACTTTTAAATTGATACATTTTGCGGCAAATTATTACTTTGAGTGTTATTTTATAAACTAAGAAACTGTTTAGGTACAAAATATACGTTATTTAGAAGTTTAATACACTTAACTCTTAAAATTTTCAACTGAAATTTTACTTATAACGAAACGTCAACGTAGGGAACGTTGGGCGAGTCCATTAGAATGGACTTGCCCTACGTTCCGTAATGCGACAAAATCAATTACAGCGCGAATCCGACCAAATTTAGTAGTCCCAAAGTATCTCGCACGGAGTAGGGTTTTTGTGCCTACTGCACTTAAGTGGATTCGCGCTGTAATCGATTTTATCGCATTTCGGAATACACCCACCCTCAACTATCAATGAATGCGTTCAAATTTCATACGCCTTTTGCGAGTCGCATGGTAATTACCATGCGACAAGATGACACCACAAAGCGAACGAAAACTATTAGCAAATTTGCGTATACGACTTTGTGAGAATACATGAAGCTGATTTTTATGCGACAAATGTCTAATCCTTCGAATGTTTGGCGTCTACGCTTTCAATTCGCATGGGCGAGAATCGGCTCCCAGGGGGCCAATTCTCACTTCATTAGCAAATAAGACGTATACGACTCTAAGGCGTATGACTTGAATTCTACATAAAAACGTCGAACGACACCCAAATTCTGTATTCTGAACACCATGCGACATTGAATTCGAATGAAAAAAGAAATGTCTATCGACTAAAACAGTAATCTGTGAATCCTACGTTCCATTTTCTCGATTGTAAATTGAAAGTTAGTCGAATCTTTAAACATTTACAATTTCACTTTTAAATTGATACATTTTGCGGCAAATTATTACTTTGAGTGTTATTTTATAAACTAAGAAACTGTTTAGGTACAAAATAAACGTTATTTAGAAGTTTAATACACTTAACTCTTAAAATTTTCAACTGAAATTTTACTTATAACGAAACGTCAACGTAGGGAACGTTGGGCGAGTCCATAATGGACTGGCCCTACGTTCCGTAATGCGACAAAATCAATTACAGCGCGAATCCGACCAAATTTAGTAGTCCCAAAGTATCTCGCACGGAGTAGGGTTTTTGTGCCTACTGCACTTAAGTGGATTCGCGCCAGGCAACGTCGTACGGAAAGTATTCTTGGAATTTCCAATCAAGAAACGTCAACTATCAATGAATGCGTTCAAATTTCATACGCCTTTTGCGAGTCGCATGGTAATTACCATGCGACAAGATGACACCTCAAAGCGAACGAAAATCGTTAGCAAATTTGCGTATACGACTTTGTGAGAATACATGAAGCTGATTTTTATGCGACAAATGTCTAATCCTTCGAATGTTTGGCGTCTACGCTTTCAATTCGCATGGGCGAGAATCGGCTCCCAGGTCGTATTTTACAATGTCATCATCAGCATCATCATCATCATCAACCCATTATATCCCCACCGTGGCGTGGGAGCGATTCAGCGCTGGACCAAACAAACGTGTGATTGCACACAACATTGCTACATAAACTAAACCCCTCAGGTCTAGAACACTTTTTCTTTCCCAACAAAATTAGTTATTCACAGAGAAATATTTGAAATTTATCACAGTTTTCAAAGAATAAAACATGCTCCTACAACACTGTGGTAAGTATCATTTTCTAAATTCAAACTGCCGTTGCGGACGGCTTTGCTTCAAGAAATGTGCTAAAAATTCAAAATACACAGATAAAGAGCATTTCATGAACGTATTACATTTATTTGATGTGATGAATAAACTTCCTACAATCGATTTAGTTTGTTTTATGTCAATACCACAGACAAAAAAATGTACAATACTAGTCAAACCACGGTTAATGCTGTTAATGCTAACGTTTAATTTTTTTGAAGTGTTACTGGTAGAATGACTGACAAAAAAACATTGTCTTTGGTACTACCAGGCGAAATACACCGTAGAATACGGAAAAAAACGAGTCGAAGCCTTTGTGTTCCCGACGGTTAGGACATAGTACATAGATATAGCTTTTACATAGTCATAGATAGCTTAGCTATACATAGATATAGTTTTTACATGTTATTTTATAGTTCGTAAGTTTTGTACTTTTATACTTTTGTTGATTTTACGAATAAAGAATACCCCGTGCTGTCTTTTTAATGGTATGGTCAGGAGCCGATAGATATAGGGAATAGTTAGGAATAGGCAAATAGTTAGACATAGATAGAATAGTCCTTTGAAAAAGGAATGATAGATAGGTCTTTAAGACAAATTGATAATAGGAAATGTTAATTTTGAACATATAGGCGACCAATCAGAGCATAGATTATTAGCCAATAGGCGTAGAGGCGATGGGGTATATCTCCCCACTCTCGCGCACTCTGATTGGTCGAAACGCCACAAGCTCGCACAAATCACTGGCGCTTGCGAACCAACCTCGCGCTATATTAAGCGGCCTTGTGGTTCGAATAGTCATTGGAAACCAAATACCAATATAGTATTGCAACATAGCAAAGCAGTTAGTAAGCTGCAGCCATCGTGCGAAGTACACTCCGCAAGCTGCAGCCATCGTACTAAGTCTGCATCCTGCCATCACTTGGGCAGGCATAGATAGATGCAATCCGTAACCTGCAAGCCATCGTGCGAAGACTCTCTCCGCAAGCTGCAGTTATCGTACGGAGTTCGCATGGCTGCCATCACTGGCAGCCAATAGTTCATTGTAAATCAAAACCCAATACAGTCTCTTTCGTCTGGCATTCGATGCGGAGTAGACGTGTGTCGCGCGCACAGTTGACCGTCGCAAAAAATCTATTCAATCAGTGTAGTTGTGCCCGGATTGCCTGTGTACGAGTGCGGATAACTTCCATAGTAAACGCAAAGTTTCCAGATTATCCTTTCTCAAGAAACACACCAACGTCACATTATGATGTCGAACAATACCTTTGTACTAGATGAAGATCCGGCCGGCAAAAACACAACAGCTGACTCAAACACGCCTATCCTGGAAAACGAATCTCCCCCACCGTTTGTTAACATAAATGCTCGAAAAAGAGTGGATCTTGATGCAGCCGACGATCATACCGGTTTTGGTGAAACAATCCTCAATATGCTAGCCGTGATGCAGTCAGAGCAAAACAAACAATTCGCAACTATAAATGCTGAACTGAAGGACATAAAACTGCAAAATGAGATAACACGAGCCAAACAAATCGAGCTAGAAAATTCGGTGAAATTCATCTCAGAAAAACATGATGACCTGGAATTGCAGATCAAAAACACAGAAACGCGAGTGAACGCAAAAATGAGCGTGCAACAAGATGAGACAAGATCTTACATCAACGAGTTGGAAGAAAATATTGAGGATCTCCAGCGGAAAATGCGAGCTAAGTGTGTTGAAATAAGAAACATACCGTCCAATAAAGGTGAAAATCTGATATCTGTGATGCAAAAATTGTATCAGGCGGTAAATCTGGAGTTTAATGAAAAAGAGGTAAAGGAAATACACCGGTTGCCCAGCAAAGAGCTGAGTAATAAACCGCTATTAATCGAGCTGGATGACATTATGGCAAAGACAAAACTTCTGGGCGCTATCAAAAGCTACAACTTAACCCACAAAAAGGGCCCAATCAGTACTTCGTTGCTAGGATTTCCTGGTAGAAACCAACCGATCTACGCCTCAGACTACCTCACCAAAAAAGCTGCTAAGCTGTTCTCCCTCGGGAGAACTCTCAAAAGAAATCACAATTTCAAGTTTTGCTGGACCACTGGAGGAAAGGTATACGTGAAGAAAAATGACGACTCGTCGGCCATTGAACTAAAAAAAGAAAAGCAGATTGAAATGCTGGCTCCTCTGGATCAATGACTAGGCCCTATGTTTGTATTTTCACTCGTTATGGTAACTATAACTCTGCATTCTGTTATTTTATCATTTTTGAACTTTTTGTATCCTTATTCTTCCAAAGTGAAACAGCAAGCAACACACACGCACAACACACATACTCAATCGAACACTTCTACGCAACTACCAACAACTAAGCAGCCTCACATCACACAATCACTCACTTCTGAATCAAACAACACAGTAACCATTCAACACACACCTATTAAACAAATAAACAATACAACACCTATCCAACAGACACCTACATATTCTACACCCAATCACTTCTCATCCTCTCAGCAACCAAAAGAAATAGATCATCAAACCACAACCAAAAAATACACCCAATTTTCATCTGTCTTCAAGAATAATTACAGAAATGGCTCAAATAGATGACATTTTAAATGACATTCATTCAACACATATAACCCAAAGTTTCACAGTGCTTCAACCAGAAGAATGTATGGAAAAATTGGGCTTAGACACTCGCAAGAAAGGACAACTCACCATCATGACACAAAACATTCGCAGCATTCACAGAAACGTTTTCTTGGCACGTCTTAATTTTAAACCCGATATTATAGTATTAACAGAGTGTTGGCTAAAAGACCACCCTCCTCCACCCCCTCTCTCAGGCTACAACGTATTCCATTCGCAAAACTGGATGAATCAAAATGACGGCATCGTTATTTTTTGCACTGATAGAATAAAAGCTCAAGTAGAGGAACCCGTATTCAAAGATGGTAACTGTTTTATACTAAAAGTAGGCAAATCCTTAAACGTTATAACAATTTATAGGTCCCCTAGCTTTTATAATATCGACAACTTCATTAATTCCTTGGATGATGTGCTAATAAATAGCAATGCCAAAACAAACCTACTTCTAGGCGATATCAATATTGATTTATCACCAGACAATAATGACAATCGTAGTGATCCTTATCTAGATATAATTACACAACATGGTTTTTACCCTACACATACATTACCTACACGTTTGACCAAATGCCTCGACCATATACTAATAAAGTCCAAAAAATCTGCGAAGGCAGTGGTATGCAGTAGTAGCATCACTGACCACTCGACAGTTATGGTATCTACAGACTGGCAGGTTACGAGAGCACCTAACCTACCCCGAATCATAACAAAGATCAACTACGAGGCTCTGGAAGCAGGGGCGCGTGAAATTGACTGGACCCAACTCTACGACATTACTGACCCTAATTTGGCTTCCGAAGAATTCACCAATAAACTCATAAATTTAACCAATGAGTCTAAAATCACGTATAAAATTCTTCACAAACACTACAATATGAAGCCATGGATAACTCCTGGTCTCATAAAGTGTATCAAAAAACGAGATCTCCTTCATATTAAACACCAGAAATACCCCAAAGATGAAATACTAAAAGCTACGTACTACAAATACCGCAACACTTGTCACTCTATAATTGAAACTCAAAAAAACTATTACGACCAAAAGCAGCTAAAAAATAATTTGGAAAATCCTAAGAAGACATGGAGAGCACTTAAAAGAATATGCAATATAGGGAAAGAAAAAACAAACTGCACGGATCTACTACACATCACAGATTCTCCGTCAGCCTCGTTGAACTTGGTAAATCAATATTTTACTACAATAGGAAAAGAGCTAGCAAACCAAATCTTAACCTCTATAAAAATGTCGGAAGAACAACTTGCATCCTTAGTAAAAAAATCCCCCAAAGACAGTTCATTTTCTCTTTACCTAACACCAACTGATCCATTTGAAATCTCAAAAATAATTATGAACCTTAAAACGGATGGATCCCCGGGATGGGACGAAATACCACCGAAAATTTTCAAAGAGATTAAGTACCTAATTGCGGAACCTCTCAGTCATGTGATAAACCTGAGCATATCTAGTGGCGTAGTACCCGATTGCTTAAAATTATCAGAGGTCTGTCCAATCTACAAATCTGGTGATTCAAAGGACCCGAGCAATTACCGTCCAATTTCATTGCTAACTGTCACTGCTAAGATCCTAGAAAAGGTTGTAAACTTCAGGCTTACCAAATTCCTCGAAAAAAATAACCTCCTTTCCGATTTCCAATTCGGATTTAGGTCACAGAGATCCACAGAGGATGCTGTAGTACACCTAACAGACAATGTTGCTCAAGCTTTAGACAAAGGGGATAAGTGTATCGGAGTCTTCTTAGACCTTAAAAAAGCCTTCGACACCGTTTCAATACCTATTTTACTAAAGAAACTTGAAGCTCTTGGTATAACTGGACTGCCCTTAGAGTGGTTCACAAACTACTTGTCCGCCAGAAAGCAAAGTGTGAAGCTTGAACGCGCGCACAGCAATAGTGAATGCACCTCCTATGGAATCCCACAGGGCAGTGTTCTGGGGCCGACGCTCTTTCTGGCCTACATAAATGATTTGTGTGAGCTAGAAGAAGCGTCGGCCAAAATCACGTCATTTGCAGATGACACTGCGCTGCTGTTCCGAGGAAAAACTTGGGTAGAAGCCAGAATTAATGCTGAGAAAGGCCTGGCTAGTGTTGCGAAATGGTTGCAATGCAATCTACTCACACTCAACACGTCAAAGACAAAGTTTATGTGCTTCCACGTGACGGCAAGAACTAGACCTACCAATTTCACTCTTAAAATTCACACCTGCAACATGTTACACCTCAACCAAGTATGTGACTGTGAACATATACAACAAACTCAAAGTATTCGCTATCTAGGAGTTGAAGTTGACGAAAACCTTAACTGGAAGAATCACATAAGGGGACTAATTTTCCAAGAGTAAGAAAACTATTATACATATTTAAAAAGTTGCGAGCTATAGCTAATCCTTCACTTATGAAATCCGTTTACTATGCTTTATGCCAAAGTATAATCAGTTACTGTATAATTGCTTGGGGTGGAACAGCAAAATCATCTATAATAAAACTCGAACGAGTCCAACGGGCTTCCCTAAAAGTTCTTTTTAGTAAACCTTTCCGTTTTCCAACTTACAAACTCTACCAAGAGACCAAAGTCCTTACTGTCAGACAGTTATTTATTCGCACAATACTTCTAAAATTTCACAAAACTTCTATGCATACCAGTCTAGTCCCTACGAGACCAAATCGTTTCACAAACTGGAAGACTCCAAAAATTAAAACCACTTTTGCATCGCGCTTCTACTTCTACATGAGTCCATCACTATATACGAAAATAAACAAAGACCTAAATATTGTTAATTACACCTCTTCAAAATGCAAAAAAACCCTAGAAAATTGGCTACTCTTAAAAAACTATGAAGAGACTGAATTTATATTAAAACCTTTAATTTAGTTAGTTAATACTAACAGGGTGAATAATAGAATAATTATAGACTTTTAGTGAATAATAATAATAATAAAAAAAACAATTGAAAATACATTTCTACAATTAAGGGAAAAGATATATAAGGTAATAAATGCACACAACAATAAATACTCACGAATACCGCTAATATAAGATATACAAATACAAACAAATATATATATAATCAATCCCACCCCAATACCCAACTCAATATAATATTATAACTTTCATTTCTCACCCTGCAAACATAAAGCAAGTAATAAAGTGAAGTAATAATTGTATAGTGCCAAATTAATATTATTACATATTCACTTTATATTATTAACCACTATAAATAACACAAAGCAACACTAAAACACAAAAAATACAAAAATTAACCTAAATTACATAAATAATATATTATCCCAATACCCAACGGACAATACTAAAATCATATTCATGACCCTGTACACACGGCAACTTTAAAATTTTCACCCCATATAAACCACACGTAAAACGGTGCCGTTCCGTTCCGTTATGTCTAAAATATACTTATAGGTAATATAAATATGATCTTATACATTCACACACATTCACTTATGCTTACACAACACACCTTACAAAAATAAGTCAATAAAAATCTATAGTTCATTAATCACACGTAATATCTAGAATGCTTACGTTTACTATGCACTTCACGCACACCACACCACACCTGTCTCATCATCACCTATCCGAACGTACTCTCGCGCACGATGGCTGCCTCACTACACCGAAATGATAGGTGATAGCAGATGCACAGCGCGTGTCTCTCTGGTGACCCCGAGCGCCCACACATGCCGTGGACGGTCGGGTGCCCAGAGGGCCAGGCGATTCGGGTTCTGCTAGCGTGATAACCCTACCAATTCTTTTTAAGTTACCCTCTCACTCGAAATCTACGCTCAGCTAACTTGTAAACCCTGCTAACCTTGCCGAGATATTTCTCCGCAAATACATTCTTGCCTAAAAACCCTACATTGTGAACCATACAAAACCTATGCTGTGGTTTAAAACTATTGTATAATGTTTATTATGTACGTTGTGAGATCAATCGATTGTGCTATGTATAAAACAAAAAAACTACTGTGTCGTGCTACTTTTCTTTTTTCTTTTTTTTAATTGATTTTAACACTGTGTTGTGCTTAAACAAACTGGTAAGCTTAAACGTAACTTAATTAGATATAAGTAAACTGCAATTATGCATAATGTATGTACAAGCAAATACGAAAGTGCCTGGCTACCCATAGCACAGGGTATCCTAGTTTGGGAGCCAGGACAAATTCTGTAACACTTTTAGTGCAAAATAAATATTTTTCATTTCATTTCATTTCATTTCAACTAGAAGAAGAAAAGGAAAAGCTCTCAACACTCCACTTGAGCTCTCTGCAGTCCAGTTCGCACACTCGCTTCGCTCCGGTCTAACACCGAGAAGCTCCTGACCCCCATCGAATACAGCACGGTCGATCTACATAGAACGCGCCTTTCACTGCTCCACTTTCGAGTCGCCACGCTATAGTTTCCCGCCTGGCGGCCCACGCCATAGTTTCCCGCGTGGTCACCGAGGGCAGAGGAAGGCGAACCCATAGACCACGGCATCTCGAACCAACCGGCGCAACCTGTGCACCAAGCGACGGTGAAACCCCTCTCCACGCGCGCGGCGGGCACACATCGAACATAGTATACAGTCCACTGAACGCTTGCCCGCTGCCGTGTGACGTCACCCCTTCGCCCTTCGCCTTCGTCGTCGCGCACAGTCTGGTCCTTCGAGTCGGATTACATCGAGTCTGGTCCTTCGAGCCGGATAACATCGAGTCTGGTCCTTCGAGCTGGATAACATCGAGTCTGGTCCTTCGAGCCGGATCCATTGAGATGCCTACCACAAGATCGACGTCGGGACGCCTCCGCCGGGACGAAGCTCTCGAGAGACGAACTGCGACGCAACCAATCGCTCCTCAAGTGGCACCTATCGTGCCTGAGTCGCCCGCATCGCCGTCCGAGACGCCGGCCTCCGAGACGATTACCTCGGGGTCCCCTATGCGCCTCAGAGACATCCGCGAGCCGCTACGCCCTACCACTTTCACCGCACCGCCTCTCTTCGTTCCACCGATAGTACCAGCTCCTACGAATGTTCCATACCCACGTTCGTCATCGAGCAAACGAAGCGAGAAGTCACGTCGCCTCGCAGAAGCAAACGACAGGCGTCTGCGAATAATGTTGGAGCTCGCCGAGAATGACATCGCGACGATAAGAGCCGAATCCTCCGGGAGCGACGAAGACGACGACGCCATCACTGAAGTCTCTCGGCACCGACTCAACAGATGGTTAGACACCCAGATCCCACCACCGCAGTCTAACCCGTCGGCTCCGAGGCCTCAAGAACCTGCGTCACCCGCACGTCTCGTCAAGCCTCCACCATCGAAGCCGGTCGTCAAAGAAACGACGCCGACCCTGCCGACTGCAGGCATAGACAAGCCGGCGCCTCACCCCGTGCCGCCGGCTACCCAGTTCGCGCCAACGAAGGCTCCGACAGGTGCCAAACAGTCTTTCGACCTGTCGGACCTAGCTGCGGCGATCACGTCCTCTCTACGGACGTCACAGCACCCGCCACGCCATGGTGATCTACCTACGTTCACCGGTTCACACCATGAGTGGCTGTACTTCAAGGCAGCCTACATAGAGTCCGCGGCTGCCTACACAGAAACAGAACGAATAGCCCGTCTACGAAGATGCCTACGCGGAGCAGCTCGGGAAGCCGTAGAACGCTTGCTTATCTACGGCTCCACCTCCGTCAACGTCATGCACGCATTGGAGAGACGGTTCGGGCGCGCAGATCAAGTCGCACAGTCTGAACTCGACAGTCTGCGCAACCTACGCCCACCCAGCGACACTCCCGAGAGATATCTGTATCTTCGCAAGCCGCTTCGGCAACGGAGTCGCCGCTCTTCGAGCACTCGATCGCAGCGAGTACCTACACAGCCCTGCTATCGTGAGGTCAACCATAGAGAAGCTACCTGCAGGCCTACGATACAGATGGATGGACTACGCCTTCGAGAGCGACCGAAGCCTGCCAGATCTACTACGGCTAGCAAGCTTCCTTGATCGAGAGGCCGACCGCTTCGCACCGTACGCACAGCCCGAGTCCATACCAGACCCGGCACCACAGAGAAGCACCGGTCTCGCCCAAAATAGAACACCGGCACCACAGAGAAGCACCGGTCTCACCCAGAACAGAACATCGGCGCAGCAGAAGCTAAAGCTGCAGCGCACCTACGTCACGTCAGCTACAACGCCACCACGGTGTCCCATCTGCACTAACGAGGGACACGGCGCCAAGAGCTGCACAGATTTTGCGCGTCTGACCGCAAATGACCGCTGTAATCGAGCAAAGACCCTCAACCTTTACTACCGCTGTCTACGAAAGCGTGACAAGACGCACAAATGCCCACGCACCAACTGCGGCCAAGATAGTTGCAACCGAACGCACCACAGGTTGCTACACTTCGTTCGGCAGAAATCGCCTCAACCAGAAACCGTCATCACAGCGAAACAGATGAAGAAGCCGCGTGCATATTTGAAGATGCTTCAAGTAACTGTCCTGGGACCGGCGGGAGCCATCGACGCCGTCGCACTGATCGATGACGGCTCAACAGTAACCCTCATAGAAGACTCCATCGCCCGGAATATCGGCGCTGTGGGAACGAACGACCCACTTCGCATCGAGGCCTTTAGCAACCACCACATAGAAGCACCTCAATCCCGTCGTGTTTCACTTACACTCCGTGGCACGACGGGACAGTGCACGCTGAACGCCAACACAGTTGACTCCGTGCGCCTCTCTGCACAGATAGTGTCCGCCAACGACGTACGAGACTGCGAACACCTGCAAGACATCGCCTCGCAACTCATGGTCAACGCAGAGAGGCCAAGAATACTGATCGGCCAAGACAACGTGGACTTGCTGATCCCGATAGAAACAAGAAGAGGCCCTCCGCACCAACCAGTGGCTACCCTCACACCACTGGGTTGGGTGCTGCATGACGCAAACGCAGCACGCTCAGCAACCTCGTCCACCGTCACCCACGTCACAGATCGACGCATGGGCGAGAAACTAGGACTCTTCTTCCCCATGGACGCGCTCATGGTGAAGCCACGCAGACCGAAGTCTGACCCGGAGGAACGAGCGCTGAACATACTCACAAGCGGCACACAACAGCTCGACGACGGATGCGCCGAACTCCCTCTACTGTGTGCCACCGAACGATGTGAGATACCGGACAGCCACGAGAACACACCTAGTCGCCTGCATCATAGGGAGAAGAAAGTGGATCGACGCCCGACGCTGAAACAGCGTTGTATAGAACAGATAGACACTGTCGCCGCTAAATGCGACGCTAAGGACCCGTCAAACTGGCCCATAGAGACACAGACGCCAGTATCGAATACCGGGGAAGAGAAGGTGTGCTCTACCTTCGCCACGAATAGCACCCCGAGACTGTTGCACGCACTCCCACAAGCCGACCGGTTCTCCAAATGGGAACGCCTTGTGCGGACGACAGCACGAGTCCTACAGTTCATCGAACTCTGCCGCAAACCATCGCGCGCCAGAGTCCATTACAAAAGGACGAAGAGGAACCAAGAATCCGACCCAGCGTGGCAAGCGACAGGATCGAGAAGACGCACCAACGACGGAGCTAAAGCCGGAATCCCGGGTACCGTCGTCACTAACGCGCTCACCATCAGCGCGGACCTCTTGCGCCGCGCCGAGATCCTACTGGTGAAGGCCAGCCAGTACGAGGCCTTCGCAACTGAAATCGAGGACTTAGCGCACGGCAAGCCACCGGGGAGATCGAGTCGCCTCTCCGCCATAGCCACAGAAACGGTCAACGGTGTACTTGTCTTGAGGTCACGCATCGCCGCCGCTGTGGGGATTCCAGTGACACAGAAAAGTCCGCCAGTGCTCGATGGTAACAGTCACCTAGCACGGCTGTACATCGAGTACATTCATAGAAAGGCACATCACTCTGGCGTCGAAGCGACCATGAATGAATGCCGACAGCATTACTGGATTCTCCGACTGCGCACAGTGGTGCGAATGATCGTGCACCGCTGCCGACAGTGCGCACGCCGCCGCACTACACCGCCATCGCCTGCCACCGGTGACCACCCTCACGGTCGCCTGGCACATCACCGTCGATCCTTCACACACGTCGGAGTCGACTACTTCGGACCGCTCACCGTAACAGTCAACAGGAGCACACAGAAACGATACGTGGCCCTCTTCACCTGCCTCACGACGCGCGCTGTCCACTTGGAGATCGCTCGCACGCTCAACGTGGACTCCGGAGTGATGGCACTGCGAAGGATGATCGCGCGTCGAGGCTGCCCCACAGAGATCTGGTCTGACAACGGGACCAACCTCCGGGGAGCCGATAGAGAACTGCGCCGCACGCTCGACGCAGCCACAGAACAGGAGGCCAGTAAGAGGACCATAAACTGGCGCTACATCCCTCCAGGAGCGCCATTCATGGGAGGCGCCTGAGAGCGTCTCGTCCGCAGCGTGAAGACGGCATTGGCCACCGTCATGACCGAGCAAAGCCCGACTGAAGAGGTCCTGGCCACGCTGCTCGCTGAGGTTGAGTTTACGGTCAATAGTCGGCCGTTAATTCACATCTCGGTGGACCCGGACGACCCCGAAGCCCTGACGCCGAACCACTTCCTGCTGCTCGGCGCTGCACGCGTCCCGACAGCAGGAGACTTCTCGGACAACGACTTGATCGGCCGCACGCACTGGCGTTCATCCCAACGCCTCGCCGACCTGTTTTGGCAGCGATGGCTGCGTGAATACCTGCCAACGCTGCAAGACCGGCGGGAGCCCTACAGCATCGGCCCACCGGTCAAGATCGGCGACGTTGTCCTGCTGGTGGATGGCACACAGCCTCGCAACACTTGGCCTCTGGGCCTCGTTACCGCCGTCCACCCAGGACCAGATGGAATCGTCCGAACACTCGACGACTCGCTGGTCGAAACGCCACAAGCTCGCACAAATCACTGGCGCTTGCGAACCAACCTCGCGCTATATTAAGCGGCCTTGTGGTTCGAATAGTCATTGGAAACCAAATACCAATATAGTATTGCAACATAGCAAGCAACATAGCAAAGCAGTTAGTAAGCTGCAGCCATCGTGCGAAGTACACTCCGCAAGCAGCAGCCATCATACTAAGTCTGCATCCTGCCATCACTTGGGCAGGCATAGATAGATGCACTCCGTAACCTGCAAGCCATCGTGCGAAGACTCTCTCCGCAAGCTGCAGTTATCGTACGGAGTTCGCATGGCTGCCATCACTGGCAGCCAATAGTTCATTGGAAATCAAAACCCAATACAGTCGCAGCAACTAGAAGAAGAAAAGGAAAAGCTCTCAACACTCCACTTGAGCTCTCTGCAGTCCAGTTCGCACACGCGCTTCGCTCCGGTCTAACACCGAGAGGCTCCTGACCCCCATCGAATACAGCACGGTCGATCTACATAGAACGCGCCTTTCACTGCTCCACTTTCGAGTCGCCACGCTATAGTTTCCCGCCTGGCGGCCCACGCCATAGTTTCCCGCGTGGTCACCGAGGGCAGAGGAAGGCGAACCCATAGACCAGGGCATCTCGAACCAACCGGCGCAACCTGTCCACTGAACGCTCGCCCGCTGCCGTGTGACGTCACCCCTTCGCCCTTCGCCTTCGTCGTCGCGCACACTTTGGGTAAAACAAAACGAAAATAGTATCGTTTTGGAGAAAAATAATTTCTGCGAAAAAATAGAAAATCGCTTCTGGCAACCCTGGACCCGGCCGGCGGGTCTACGGAGCCTGACGGAATGCGCCGGGCCCTGAGGGCCCGCCGGCCTCAAGGCTTCAGGGTTTAAAATATTGTATGTTTAATGCAACCAAGTTGTCTCGTTACAAGGTGATTTAGAGCGTCAAGTCACAAGGTGTATGAAAGACAATACTCAAAGAGACTTAAGACGTTACTGATAACGACCACCGGCCTCGAATGACCGCTATTACTTGTAATATGATGTAGGAGCTCCCCGCGTCGATTCCGTTAATTCATTACAGTAAGATGTCATTAAGCCAAGTCAGAGGCCTTAGGGCGGCTTGAAAACTTCTGACAGTAAGACCCACCACTAGTCTTACAAGCCTCCACCAATCCGAACTAGGCTCCCGTGGTGGAGTATGGCCTATACCTTCCTCAGGGAAGAGACCCGTGCCTCTCGGTGGGTACATAATAGGTTGATGATGATAAAAAAATAATCGATATTTTTTAAGACAATAAAAAATCGAATCAGTAACTTCATAGAACACCTCCAAATTGAGGTGTCACAAGTTAGATAAATGCCTGGACCGACATGAATTATTGGAGAAAAAAATGTCCTGTACGGTTGTGTTGTGTCACTCCGTTTTTCGAATTAGAATTACCCAAGGAATACGTCAAAATCATGCGCCCGCGCAATGCGACTGAGCGGCGTGCGTCATAGGCGCTAAGTATTATATCTCACTAACACGCATACGTAACTTCTGGCTCCCCTCCTACTCCAACAATTTATAAAGAACTAGAGGCAACCAGATGTTACCGGTCACTGCAAGGACTTAGTAATAGAACAGTTAAGCGTCTCCGTGAGGTACGCTAGGGCTACCAAGGAAAACAAAACAATTTTTGGTTTACAGATAATTTTAAAAACGACCTTTATTACTCATCATCATCAACCCATTATGTCCCCACCAAGGGGCACGGGTCTCTTCCCTGAGGAAGGTATAGGCCATACTCCACCACGGGGGCCAAGTCCGGATTGGTGGAGGCTTGTAAGACTAGTGGCTGGTCTTACTGTCAGAAGTTTTCAAGCCGCCCTAAGGCCTCTGACTTGGCTTAACGACTGCCATCTATCGACGGCAGCCGGCACCAACTGCTTAACGTGCCTTGCGAAGCACGAAACCGCTCGGAAAAATGCCACTAGCGTTAGTCATAGACGGTGACCCATCCATGGACTGAACGCGCCGTATGTTGCTACGGCGCGCTTATTACTCATGGATGTGTTGAACACAAGACACAATAGGCTAGTTTCCCAAAAAAATTTAATTAGTCCGTCTTTTAGATTATTCAAATATAAGGGACACGTATTTTCTTATTTGTAAATTAGACCAAAAATGACAAAGATATAGCCCATTAAAGTTACGTGTGACGTCACGCCGTGCTGCATTTTGTAGCACTGAGTCGGTCACACGTAACTTCAATGGGCTATATCTTTGTTATTTTTTGTTTAATCGAAAAAAGAAAAAATACGTATTCAATATTTTTTTATAATCTAAAATACGGACTAAATAGAACTAAATTATTTTGACCCTGGAAACTACCCTATTCTCCTCTGAATACATTTAATATTTAAAAATAAACCCAGGTCTTGGATGTTTACATGTTTGTGACGTCGCTGTTTCTGGTTCCCACGACACAGGGTATGCTAGTGTGGGACCAGAAGCAATGTATGTGCCTGTATGTAAATGTTATGTTACGTTAATGTACTTTTTTATAATACCAAATATTCTATCTATATGATGTAGTTTATAAGAAAATACTATTAGAAAACCTGCGTGAAAGTAGTAAAAAACCCACGGCACTTGGATAAATCTATCCACAACAAAAATGTAAGTGTAATCTGTATAGTACTGCGGTGCGCCTTGCGTAACAGCGTGGAACAGTGAGGGCGCGGAATACAAAACGCGGGCGGTGAACACTCACACAGATACAAATTGCGATGACACCCTCATCGTTGAACTATCTTCTTTTCTTACTAAGTTTTGGTTGAATATTCCTTAAATACATTTAAATGTGCTGTTTTGTCTTTACTTTAAAGATATAAATGTAAGATTTTCTAATTTTTTAAACTTCTATTTTGTTTTCTATTATTTTGTTTTATAAATAAAAATGACGTGTTTTGAGGAAAAATGTTGTTTTAAGATACCGTGACGCATAGATGTTCCAGTTAGAGAGTTGGGTTTTTTGATTATTTTTTCCTGATCAAAATACCGTACAATATACATCCTGTTCGTATCAAAATCGAGTCGCTCTTCTTTAACAGAGAAGTTATGAATTGAAGAATATTGCAAATTAAACATAGGCGACTATATTATAAACTTCTGTTTAGGTGACTTTGGTAAGCTGGCATAGTGAGGATCATTCAGACATCGAAATATTGGACTTATTAGAACTAAGGTGTCTCTATAAAATTGCATACTTAGTTCAAAACGTGAATGATGATATGGCTCGTATAATCAACCTCATTTGTAAAGGTGATTCACACATTGCAGATCAATGGATGTTTTTCGATGTTTGTATGTCCTTGCCTGGTTACCATATCACAGGGTATCCTAGTTTTTTTGACCAGATCAAGTGAATGTGTTGTGAGAGAATTGTTTTCTGGTGCTCGATAAAAAAGGTACATACATACATAAGCTCACGCCTGTATCCCAGAGGGGTAGGCAGGGACCAGGGACTGGCACCTGCCACGATCCTGACAAATCACTTTCGCTTCACCGACATTCATTAGTCATTGCCGGCACGCATACCGGTATCGGGTACTTTTTATGTTGCCGTTTGCTAACATCCCTTGGGCGAAGCTTATGTCATCATCATAGGCCTTTACAAGGATTCAAGGATGCCGCAGGACGCTTTTTTGAGTGACTAAAAAGTCCGATTCGAGAGCGGCCAGCCCTACTGCACGTAGGACAAATATAAAAAAAGGAGTTGAATCAGTAGGGATTTGGTGCCTCCTGGCTCTTTAATCCGCGGATCTTGCGACCCTCCCGTACCTGAAGTGAAGGTTCTTATGTACTTATGTGTGATACAGAACATTCTATTGTTGGCGATTATAGCTATTTTTACCTCTTTTGTAAATACTTTTTCCTTTTTCTTACATTTATATTAAAAATAAGTTAGCTGTCTCAAAACCGTCTTTTCATTAACACTTATAATACAGTATTCGCACTGTGGGTTCATTCTTCTTTATTCACGTGAACAGCGCCAAGCGACTGCTTCGGATGTGACAATAATAGCTTCAGTGACAAAAAAATGTTCGTTATTTTCATGCAACATTGTTGTGTAGGACATGCTATTTATGGGGCTTAGGGGTCGTCCACAAATTATAGTCTGTTAGCTTTTAGAATATACCTCGGCTACTATATTTGTGCAATAGAAATATCGGAACTAATATGACACTTATTACGAAATCGGAACTAATATGACTCTTAATTTCGAAATCGGAACTCGATCATCAGTACGATATTTAATATAATATACGGCGAAAACCGAAGCCTACTCTAGAGCCCGAGGTATATTCTAAAATCTAACAGACTGAACGTCACACGTTAAGGGAGAGAGGGGTTAACGAAGTGTGACAAGACTGACAAGGGGGTGGGAGGGAGTGTCCGGCCGACACGACGCGAGCTTCGTCTCTGCTCTCCATGTTTAAGCTCTGAGGATCAAAGCGAAACCTGGTCGGACTCTTCCGGCAAAAAGTCAAGCAAGTGTAACTTGAATAAAGTTAATAACAAGCCTTACAAGCCTCCACCAATCCGCGCTAGGGCCCCGTGATGGAGTATGGCCTATTTCTTCCTCATGGAAGAGACCCGTGCCGCAGTGGCGTAGCTAGCTAACTAAGGGCCCTGGGACAAATAAAAAAAAATGGGGCCCCACTGCTATCTAATCTGGTTAGGTTATAGCAAGTAAAAATATTAAATATAAAAATACTTATAAATGCTAAGCTACTTTATCATCAGCTCTTTTATGTGCACTGCAGGGTTGGTAATAAAAATATTAAATAGTAACAACATAAATTACAATTAATACTTGGTGTAGGTGTGGCAAGGTAAATTCTCAAAAGTTCAGTTCGATCGAGATTTTCTTATGAGGGCCCCCTGAGGTTGAGGGCCCCGGGGCACTGCCCCGCCTAGCCCCTAGGTAGCTACGCCACGAGGAGCCCTCGGTGGGGACATAATGGGTTGATGATGAGGTGACAGCAGGCTGGCCCCTTCAATAAGCTAGGGTTTGCGTCAGCGCCGTCAGTCAATCAAGAGAGGTACTTTTTTTTTTAAAGTCGCTCTGAAAAGGGCCAGATTCTATCAAATTCTGACCAGTGGACCGCGATATGAGAAGTCAGCATAGCGAGTATTAAGGTAAAATCAGCATAGCGCCATCTATCGACGAAAGATAGTACTACATATTATTTAATAACCTTTCTTGCAGTACCAACATTTTTAACTGCATTTCAAAGGATTTCTTCTGCAACGTGAAAATCCTGCCAGCATGCTGGGGACCTTTGGTTCAGTTAATTAATGCAAATGAATGTAGTTTTTAAATGTCGGCATTTTATAATAATAATAATAAATAATAAATATTGTTATTGCCATTCACAAAACTAGCTTCGAATTAAAAGTTAAACATTATGTATTGTAACATTATAATTTACAGCTAGTCTAGTTAGGCAAAAGGGAATGACTCAGCTGATGCTATCACGCCTCTTAAGATGCGTCTAGCGCTGATTTTCAGTCGTTCCCTACTCCTCGAGCTGTTGTGTGGGAGTATTTGTAGTTAGGACACGACTGTACTTCGAAGTAACTTAAAAAAGGTAAGTAATTAAAATTATGTTAAAATCTAAAAGATACAAAAAGTTAAAAAAAAAAAACAGTCTTGAGATCAATTATAATATTGTGTGTGTGTGTCAGTGAGAGTGAGAGAGTGAGCGGGTAAGTGAGGGAGTATGAGTGTGTGTGAGAGTCTGTGTGTGAGAAAGTGTGTGTGTTAGCGTGTGTGTGTGTGTATGTGTGTGTACGTGTGCACTTGACTGTGTGATTTATCTACCCATATAAATGGAAGTGTATGATAGATAGAGCATGTTAACCTTATAATTAGAATAAGTTGAGGGTAAAAATTTTATTATTAACAAAAATAATGTGTTTTTATAGTAAGATATGTAAGAATATTAATAACATAAGATCACCACTAGTCTTACAAGCCTCCACCAATCCGGACTGGGCCCCCGTGGTGGACCCTCGATGGGGAAATAATAATAATTAATACACAAAAAAAAATTATTCGTCCCTTTTTTTGCAATCTTTTTTGTGCACTAACACTTCTCTCGAGTTTCTTTGAGTCAATTATTCGGGCGAGATTTAATGGCCTTATTTATAAACGCACAATCCCTCCTAAGCCAATCTAAAACACTGTTTATTTAATCTGTGGCTACATTTTTTCCTTGTAAAACATGAACATAACATTTAATTACAGACACATGCATTGCTTCTGGCCCCACACTAGGATACCCTGTGTCGTGGGAACCAGAAACAGCGACGTCACGAACATACATGTTTGTGACATTTCTCAGATGTTTACTTGTTTAGTTTTTTTTTGTCCCCAGCCGGGATTCGAACCCAGGACCTCTCACATGGCAGGCAGATGCGCTAACCGCTGCACCACAGAGGTAGTGAACTTGTTTTAAGAACTGAGTTTTCATACATAAGACAGTAATTCTTTGAGTCATTTGGACTATGCATTTGAATTATTTGATTGATTGTTTGTGACGTCGACGTTTCTGGTTCCTACGACACAGGGTATCCTAGTGTAGGACCAGAAGCAAGGTATGTGGCTGTATGTAAATGTTTATGTTTGTTTGATGGATTGTTTAAACTTCAAGCAAACAACAGACGTATCTAGTGCGTCGAATCGACCGCACTAGATACGTTTTCGTTCGTAACATCCTTATTTCTTGTCGAAACAAAAAAAAATTACTGTTAAATAATTAGTGTTTTGATCCCTAAAATACCTCATAGGTCTTTTCCCCTTCTTCCCATCTTTACCCCTTCAGACCTGTCCTTGAAAATAACAATAGAAAACCATTGTTATTTTCAAGCAAATGACCGCGCGCCCGCTTGAGGGTTAAATTAGAAGCGTGCCTTACCCAGGTGCGAGACATCCAGATGAGGGTTTCGTTGTTCAGTCTGGGCCCGATGAGTGGGTTCATCTGCGCCATGTACGCACACAGCCAGCTGTGGAAGACAGAAGGTGTTTTGTTTACTAACCACAGTTACTGTAGTTTACAATTGACTATGTAAAAAAAAAAGGAAAAAAAAGAAGAAAAAGAAAAAAAAAAATTATAGAACTGTGTTTTTTTTTTATAAATATTTTTACTTTTACTTTACTTTATGTACATTGTTCTTAGAATTAAAATGAGGAAATTACTTTGCTAAATTCAGCTAATATCCCACAAGCATCATGTGGTTAGAGTTAATGCACCGCCCTCCCTCCCACTTTTTCAAGCAGAAGCAAGACACAAACACACCACCACCGACAACGATACTTGTGTGAGACAATGCGCGTCGCGTTTCGCCTCTGACACGAGGCATCCTCACAAGCACAAGCACTTAAAACAAACATAAACATAAACATTTACATACATGCACATACATTGCTTCTGGCCCCACACTAGGATACCCTGTGTCGTGGGAACCAGAAACAGCGACGTCACAAACATGTAAACATCCAAGACCTGGAGTTTTTTTTTTTCTCCCCAGCCGGGGATCGAACCCGGGACCTCTTGCATGGTAAGCAAATGCGCAAACCCCTACGCCACAGAGGTCGTCTTGTGCAAGTATTGTTGTTTGTGTCTTGCTTTTGCTTGAAAAAATGGGAGGGAGGGCGGTGCATTAACTAACCCCATGGTGCTTGTGGGATATTAGCGGAATTTAGCAAAGTAATTTTCTCATTTTAATGCTATTATGGATTTCCGCAAAGTAACGCCTGATTCTATACAATATCTAAAATTGTTCATGTTGAAATAAATATGTTCGAACAAAAACTTTCGTAAGCACTACACAATATAAACTTTATTCTGGATACATGATTTTTGGATTGGATTGGACTGGATTTTTTGCTGGAAGATTCCGACCAGACCTTAATCATGGTGAATCAAGTAAGTTAATAAATATGTTATGCCTTGATTTGATAACAGGATCAAGGCATAACATATTATTCCGGATACAATTACTTGATTCACCGTGAACATCTTACCAGTGGGTAGGAAATACCCAATAACTTGTTTTCTAGGCCTTGGATTCTGCCTATTCCTCAAGGAACAGGTGTGAGTTTACATTTATATTAACCATTATATTAAAAAAAATTAATATAAAAACACTGCTATTTGTTTATAATAATGGACATTATTTCTAGGGTCACGAATCAAGAAAGTTTCTTCCAGGATATGGATATGAGCGGTCACTAAATAAGAATATATTTTTTGTTTATTTTTAGGTGCTGTAGTTTTCGAGAAATTAATTTCTTTATTTAATTTCGCTCAGTGATACAGATCATTACGCCATCACAGATTAATACTAAGTCAGAAAGAATCATTCATTCGAATGTGTCAAAAGTAATTAGTCTGTTGCCTTTAAAAAATAAATACTGAAGTAGGTACAGCGCCACCAAATTATATGGTCAGGTGGGCAAAATTGTAACTAATCAATTAATTGTAAATTCTGTACCCCATTACTTGTTTTATTTATTCACTTACTAAGATCTATAGATATATGTTCATTAAAATTTAAAGATGGATTAAAATATTCTCATTTTTTAAGTAAACTTCTTAAATGTTACTTCTAAATTCTCCACTAGCGCCGCTATCAACTGAACAGATAAGATGGTGGCACAGCTACATAAACAAACACGTCAAAGCAGAAATCACTGACAGAGCAGTGAGTTTTTTTTTTAATGCTTCTACGTTGGATGGCCTGTATATACGACTATGATTCCGTTCTGTTTTGCTTATACGCCCTTTTAAAATGAGAGAGTTTTCAAAACCAAAATTATGAATGAAAATCTTATCTGATGTAAAAACTAAGAACGTAGGGCTATCCAGTTTAGCTTCCTTTTCATATACAGCAAAGGAAAAAAAACCCGAATTATTGTCCATTGTGAACTATATTTTTTTTTTTCTACTTTTTAACAAGGCTTTTACTGCCATTGAGCAGGCATGTCAGCCTCATATAAAATAATTTGTTGGGCAAATGATTAAGGGACTTCACACACGGCAGCTATAATATACATTACATCCCAGGATGTATAGCTTAGAGATCACTCAGTACCTATAAGTTACGAAGATGTAAAGATGTATATTATAGCTGTCGTGTGTGGTATCCTGACGATTTCTATGGAAAGATGTAATGAGATATATCGTGCTATAATATACATCTTTACCTTATAGCCGCCGTGTGTGGAGTCCCTAACATGGGTTTGAATTTAGGGGCGTATTAGCCTCTTCATCATTGCATTGTGTGAAGGTTGTCTGGATGGGATCACTTTGAAGGATAAGGCTGACGTCTATTCGCTGCATGTGTTAAGAAATTACTGTGTAAGTTACTCTTTTTAACACAGTAAAGTGCCTCTTTTTTAGTTTAAGTCTCCCTCTATGCCTTGCCTTGGGGCCTATGGAAATAATATCAAGAAGAAGGTACTCACAATAGCCAGCAGGTTGCCGCCGTTAGCATCAACACAACCTGGATGATCCTGGAAAGGGATTCGAAGGTAAAACATTAATAAACCCTCAAGGATATGAGTCAAAAAGAGAAATGTATTGGTCAATAAAACAACTCACCCTCTGTTAGGTCCTTTGGGCGCGAAGAAAGGGCAGACAATGCCCACGACGCCCCACAAGATGGTGAAAACAGCGATGGGCAAAGCAGAAGCACCCATTTTGATGATTTATTAGAAAATCGTGAGGTATTTTCTAAAATAAATATCAGCTGCCTTGCCAGAAAATGGAGGACGCGTCTATGAGGTTGGCAGCAATGATTTAGTCATATGACAGACTCAGCGTTTAGTACATGCTATAGGTTCACAATTTAATAATAAAATTACACACCAAGATTTTTTAAGAAAAGTAAGTTATTTAACCGTAGATATAGAATCGCTCGTAGCCGGGGCTGCCTGAGTGATCTTGAACGATCACTAAGGTTAAGCAACATACGGCGCGTTCAGTCCATGGATGGGTCACCGTCTATGACTAACGCTAGTGGCATTTTTTCCGAGTGATTCCGTGCTTCGCAAGGTACGTTAAGCAGTTGGTGCCGGCTGCCGTCGATAGATGGCAGTCGTTAAGCCAAGTCAGAGGCCTTTAGGGGCGGCTTGAAAACTTCTGACAGTAAGACCAGCCACTAGTCTTACAAGCCTCCACCAATCCGGACTTGGCCCCCGTGGTGGAGTATGGCCTATACCTTCCTCAGGGAAGAGACCCGTGCCCCTCGGTGGGGATATAATGGGTTGGTGATGATCAGTGATCGAATAATCGGATGCATATTTACCTAAAGTTGAGGTGTTGGCTGTTATGGAATGCAATTTTGTATCGAAAAAATCCCGGGATTCCGGAATCGACGAATACAGTGTTTTGGTTATAGAATTAAGTCGGGTGAATACAGATACTTGCGTTCAGGTGTTTGCTAATATGGAATGCACTTTTGTATCGATCGTAAAAAATCAAGCGATTTCAGAATTATCGTTTAGTGCTCTCCGACTATAGATCGGGTGCTGGCTAATGTTATAAAGTTAATTGCCAAACTGTCATTGCAAACGTCAAGATAAGTAATTTTCTTTCTTCACTATACATAGCGACAAACAACTCGGTGCAACAGCTTTTAAGGAGCTGCATCCAAATTTACCTTTGCCTCCAGAGCCAGTTATTACTAGGTGGGGAACATGGCTAAAGGCGGCATTTTACTATGCTAAACACTTAGACAAAATAACAAATGTTCTAGGTTTATTAGATAGCAATGAAGCCATCTCTATTAGAAATGTTAAGGAAGTATTAACAAAACCTAATTTAAAGAAAGATTTGGAGTATATATACGAGTATTTCGAAATTTTCGATATTGCAATTGTAAAAATAGAAAAACACGACCTTAATATAACTGAAACATTTGAAATATTTGACGATGTAAGATCAATTGTAAACCAGACATCTAATAATATATTAATCAACAAAATGGAGCAAAATGGATAGAAACCCTGATTTTGATTTCCTTAGGTCAATAAGTGAAAATATTACTCAAGACAGTGGCGCTAGTATTTACAAATTTGCGCCACTTACATCTGTAGATGTGG
Source organism: Yponomeuta plumbellus (assembly GCA_947310845.1). NCBI lineage: Eukaryota > Metazoa > Arthropoda > Insecta > Lepidoptera > Yponomeutidae > Yponomeuta > Yponomeuta plumbellus. The sequence goes on from OX371219.1 coordinate 2,614,317, forward strand.
AGAGATCCTTTTCGTTATATAAGTGGATCCTGAATGTCAAAAGAAATAGGCTAAAAATTGATAATCTCGAGAAAATTATAATTATTTACTACAATTCTCTGAATGAAACAGAAGTTACCATAGATTTTGAACAGATTTTTCAGATTTAGAACAGTCACTGAAATCTGACGTAACACCATCATGTTCAACACAGACAGACAGAGAAATATTAACGTCAGATTTCAGTGACCAAATTATAGTTATAGATAGTGATTAAAGTTGTTACACATATGGTACTTAATTTAAATAATATATTATTAATAATTATGTATATTTTAATTATTTCAACATTTTTTTTTTTATCCTGTAAATGTACAATAAAGTATTATTTTATAGTAATGTTTTTTTTTAACTAACACACTACTTTTTCTGTTACACCCTACATACACACACATACATACTTGCATCGGAGGCTAAAATAAACTTTAAACAAAGACACATATAAATAATTATGTAATACCAGAGTCCCGGGTTTTTTACATTCATAATACTACACGCTAAATAAGTCGTCTCCATGCTACGTATGCGATTAGTTTTGCATTCCCGAATTTTCTGAAATCCCGGGATTTATATTTAAAAAATATGTTTTAAGAAGCCGCTTCCATAATTTCTGAGCCAAAAAATAACTTTAGGTAAATATGCATCCGATTATTCGATCACTGGTGATGATAGATAATTAGTCCCTCTGATTCAACTTTTATTCTTGGTATGATTGTTGTGACGTCTATCCTACAGACAAATAAAAATACTCATAGTATATCCACGCAATAACAAAACGCAAACAATAGTGATGGGCAAAAGCAAATTACCTTTGCTTTTATCTTCTTTTTGGTTATCTGGATACTTCTGCCAAACAAATCACAGATTACCAAATTTTTGGTGTCAATTTTTTCCATGTGTAAGTTTTTGGAACTTATTTCATTATGAATTTTCTAATAAATTAATTTTAATTTCTGAAGCGTTGAATAAATTATTAAAATGTGTCATGAGTCGCTCCAGTTATAACAGTTCTCGTCGATCACAAAATATAAAAAGTCGTAGAAAACGCCACCAGCCCAGGAACAGGCCGTGGAATTTAAGAAGTAAAACATTTAAATCAAAAAAACATCGAGACTATATCAGCGAATTATTAAAAGATTACGTGCGTACTACTTTATCACTGAATTACAAAGAATAGATGAATATAATTAAATTCAATCATTTATTGCCACAACACTTTAAATTCGATCGAATGCCGGGTGAGAACTGCCGCCGGCTTGGCACGACCGACCAGCCGGGCTGCCGGCGGCTCGGCTTGTGCGGCATTGCCGGTGGCTTTCTACCCTACGGCAGTGCCGCCGGCGGTGCCGCCGGCATAGTGTGTAGGAGCCATAATATCGCATGAAATCAAATTAATATTTTAAGGCGAAAGTTTGTGAGTGTGTGAGTATGTATGTCTGTTCTTCACGTCTAAACGGCTGGAACGATTTTAATAAAATTTGGTATTGAGTTAGCTGACACCCCGGATTAACACATAGGCTACGTTTTACTGTGGGAAAATATCTTATTACTTTGGGAAAATCCCTTAAAATGTGAATAGTTATTATTTTTACTGTTAATACATTATTTATTTTCCCTAATAAACTGCGGGTAACACCACGGGGCACAGGTAGTTGTACATTATAGCGTGATATAAAATGACATGGGTATCACCGATATTTAATATCGTAAAAATATCGTAATATTACTTGCTTGGCTTGATATACCGGATCAGGTGTACCTGAAAATATTGATACTGACGTAAAATAAATTCCTTAGAAACAACCGAACGGTCATAACTGCGGTCACGGGTACTGGCGGGTGCTTCCTAAGGACTCGTGCGAAGTGTACAAAGAACGTCGCAGGCGCCGAGATCAACGAACTGGCAAGAAGAAAAATTGCCGAAGTTCTGAGAGGAACTTCAGCACTTCTAGCGTCAGCACTGAAGTGCCGTCCCAAGGGAGGAGTCACGCAGTCCAGCTGAGAGACAGAAAGTCTGAAAAGTAAAGTTAAATAAAAAAAAATCTTTTTTTTCTTAGTTGATCCTAGCTTATGTTTATCTTTACATCGCTACTCTAAGATATTTATCACCGCATTTAGGCACCTCGAAGGCAAGTTACTTCACCTGCGGTATTGGTGAGACCAATATATGTATGTATTTGACAGTTCAGTCTTTTAAATGGACTAGCATGTTCAACGAGCTCGAAGAAGTTACGTAATATCATTGATTACCTAGATGTTAGGGCTATCTTATTTGCTTTAAAGATCACTAAAGCGCGTCTGAAAACAGTGATTCCATGTACTAAGATACTTTACTAGCCGTATCGATATAAATTTTAGTTGCCTGGTCCACAGACATAGCAAGACAATTAACGCGCCCTCGGCTTCAACGCTGCTTTCTTCGAACGAGTCCGTATGTCCTGAATGCTCGGGGTATTATGCAAGCAATAGTAATACTGAGCCTAGCAGTATGGAATAAATTTTACAGTATATAACCAAATGTTCCGTTTTATTGGTCCTATTATCTTTCATTTTCAATCCAGATCAGGGTTATCGGAATGATGGAGGTGTTTCATGTGGTGAATTACTTTTGGAAAGACTACATGATAAATTTTAGGACAAATCTTCATCAGCTTTTTTTACTAACATTATTCCGGATACACTTACTTACTTACTTGATTTTGTGTCGAAAGTTTAAGTTCAAAAATACTGTTTTATGGTTTAACATCTTAATAGCCATAAACAGCCACTCGACAGAAAGCAAAAAAAAATCGGCTTGTTTATTGCTTTTAATATTAATATTAATGTAAATAAATAAACAAATAAACGTAAATACAGGCACATACATTGCTTCTGGCCCCACACTAGGATACCTTGTGTCGTGGGAACCAAAAACAGTGACGTCACAAAGATGTAAACATCCAAGACCTGGAGTTCTTTTTTTTTTCGCCCCAGCCGGGGATCGAACCTGGGACCTCTCGCATGGTAAGCAGATGCGCTAACCGTTACGCCACAGAGGTCATCGTCAATGTTGAAGCTCATGGAAGTAGGTAGTTTACAATATTAGATATCCTAACTTATCCTTTATCCTTGCGATACATCGCCAGTAGTTTCTACATTGTATTACCACAGAAGTCAGTGTCATCTGTGGTAAAAAGACCTTTTTGCTTTAAACATTTTTTCATTTCTTTTTTGAATTTTGAACTTGTCAAGTTAGTCCATTGACGTGACAGACACGTCACTCAGTTTACAGAAATGATGTAGGTAACGTTTTACAAAATTAACAATGTACAGCTAAATTCAAAGTAACACTATGTAGGCTTCAGTATCGAAATTATTCTATTCTAATGTCTGAACCATTGGGTGTAGAAAATTATGCACTTGCTTACTTGTGGTTCGCAGCCTGTACAGGATACACGCTCTTATTTTCCATCACTGTAACTTTTATTGTTCACGTCTCGTAAGTACACTATAACCTGTTCTCTTTATTGCTACAGATACTTATGTTACGTACGCTGCACGAATTTAGAGAGAGAACAGAAAAGAGAAGAGAAGAACATTTCGGGCTGTTTTGTTACTGCAAGGTTGTCAGTACTGTTGCACAACACTATAAGCTGTATGTCAAATTCCAATGCCCTATGATTTGTGCCGCGCTAAAAAGTAAAAATTTGAATTTACGTCACTACAGCTTGTTTCTAACGGATTCGTGTAATAATTGGAAATATTAGTATTTTAATTGTATTTCTCCACGAGATTAAGTATAGAGTGATGGTTTAGTATACGCTATTAATAGTCATAAACTCACAATGGAAGGAACACAGCCGAACGCGTCAACAAAGTAAGATTTTTTGTAATTAAGTTCCGATATCGTTTGTTCATCAAAATTATATAAATTAAATTCATATTACGCACTTAAGAGCAGTGCTAGCACAGCAGTACAGTTTTGTATAAATTTTGGACATTTTCTTTGTGATTTGGTTGGACTTACTCTAGGGACGACGACTTCTACGTGACATCACGGACTTTGTTTTTGCTTACGATTGGATCTCTTTCTCAGAGGTAACAATGTTCTGAAACTATTAGTTCTTTAAAAAGTAATAAAGATATACACAGAATCACTCAGATATGCTACGAATAAATCCAAGAATAATTATAAATTGAAAAATTATTACATTTTATTTTTAGATTATAATGAGTGAGCCGCATATTCTACTAAATTTTCTAAAGAGCCTTGCCCTAAGTTTTGAAAAATTGCAAAAGCCCTTTTACAAATTTAATTTATGTAGGTACTGAAAGCCTAAAACATAACAATGTATTTTAATGCATATTAGGCCGTTATTATTCATATATTAATGCATGGTGATGGTTTATCATGTTTGTGCGATAGTCACTTAGTTAAATATACCCATTAAAGATTTGGACAAAAATGAATCCTGATTTTATAGAAAAAAATCGATAGGTACACAAAAAGTCTATCTTGATTTGAATTGCTTCATAATCATTTTGGATTTATTCAAATACTTAGGATAAACCAACGAACAGTGAACCATATCCCATATCTCATTGATCAATGCTCAATCACTCACTTTGACATCAGTATAGGTACAACACTATCATTGTCTATCGATCATAGACAACTGACAAATAATTATCTTGTGTATGATTGCCGGATTCTATTGAAATCCACCTTATCCAGTTAAGTAAAGCTGGCACGTTCAACACATTTACACGTTGCGCTTGTGTAGTGTCTGTGAATAGCGCGCGGTGTGACGTGTACTGCATGCGCATCATGAAAAGTCTGCCCGTCTCTCTTGCGCGCGGTCTAGCTTATGAGTGTGAAGGGGACAGTTATAGTTTTACTTTTACTACTGTTTATATATACAGCGTGATCTTTTTGGTATTCAACCGTATGTGCGTTTCAATGAGGGATTTTTCTGACAACTAAGAAAAGTAGTTCCAAATGAGCCGCTTTCAGAAGAACTAAAAAAAAAAAACGAATATCTGTTGAATGCAATTTTGGACCTCAGTCCAATAGCCATGTGTGATACATCATCGAATAGGTCTCAGCGAGCTGAATAAAAGTTACTATGACGTCAACAGTCAAATGTTTGTCCTTTCGGAGTTATATTGTATTGAAAAAAAAACTAACATTTTCAATTTCAAAAAAATAACATGTATCACACATGGCTATTGGGCTGAGGTCCAAAACTGCATTCCTTTGACAGCCATTCGTTTTTTTTTCTTCTGAAAACGGCTCATTTGTCAGTAGATGGCATTTTTAAGAGAGGGTTTTTGTTTTTCTAATGGGTATTGCCAGTTTATTCTGTGGTCTTTCCTCTTTTTTTTGGCTCTTGCATTTGATTGTGATTGGACTTCGAACAACTGCTACTGGTGCTAAAATCATGGAAAAAACGTTGAAGAAAAAGAAGAAGAATAGGAGACCAGAACATTCGCGTAACCACAATAGAAACCGAATGATGTTGCTCAGTTGATCACATATTCCTTCCAGTTGATGAAATTACAGAACTGTAATAAAGTTTTTATCTGTGGCAAGCAATTAGAAAAAAAGGTAGGGTAATTCATCCAGTAACTGACCACTGAGCGTCCGTTACCCTTTGTTACATAATTAAATTATAATTAAATTGTTGAGGATTTCTGGGATAATTATTTTCTGTTTCGGTAAAGATTTTCTTAGGTCAAATTATTTTTTGTTCATGTGAAAATTTATTGAAATTTAAAACTATTTTGTAACCATTGATTCCACCTTGTTTTTAATACTTTTCGCTCGAATTTGCTAAAAATATATTATAACAAGTAACCCATATATTTGTATTTATTTATCTACAACGCACCTATCTTACTAAAACCTAACTCTAGTCTACACTTAAACTAGAGTCGCATTTTGAATCAAAATCATATATTTTTAAACATCCTGTATAGTGAAATTGCATAAGTGTGAGTACTGTGAACGTGCCAGCTTTAGATAACAGACCTATACATAAATCATTTGCCTTAATTACAAAAAAAAATACAAATGGCATTGTTTTTGCTGTGTATGTTTTTTCATGTAGGCGAAGACTGTCGTCTCCTTAATCATGCTCTGTTGACATCACAAACACCAACCTTTTAGAAAAATATTAAACATAGATAATGAATAAAACTGTAATACCAAAGTTAGTTACTTAGAATGGTCAAAATTTTCAAAACAAATTAAAAAAACATACTTAAATAAAAAAGTAATATAATAAGAATACAATAAACATACTATAAAAATAATACTATAAAAAGATACAATAAACGCGATTTTTTTTGCTAGGTTTTGATAACAGCAACAGGTAGACGCTTGAAGTATTCACAGAATATCTAGTTATATTGTTCACTTTAAAAATAAATAATTCAATTAAAATAAAACGAATATTGATTGAGGCCTATACAACAAAAATATTTTTTTTCCAATTTTATAAAAGTACGGAGTCCGACTCACACCTGGGCGGTTTTTTTTTATTTGAGTATATCGTTTATGTAGGTTTATCATTATCATCATCATCATTCAGCCATAACAAGTCCACTGCTGAACATAGGCCTCCTTCATGGATTTCCAAAAAGACCGGTGGATAGCCGCTTGCATCCAGCGTCTTCCTGCCACTTGGATGAGATTGTCTGTCCACCTTATGGAGACGAAATATCGGCGAGGCTTATGATCATCATCAACCCATTATGTCCCCACCGAGGGGCACGGGTCTCCTCCCTGAGGAAGGTATAGGCCATACTCCACCACGGGGGCCTAGCCCGGATTGGTGGAGGTTTATTAAATCATAAATTTTCTATTAATTTCCAGGAGGAAACGCAGGTCGTCGATACTGAAGAGCCAGCGGGCTCCGCGGACCCCCTTCAGTGAGCTGGAGTTCAACGTGGCCACTCCCACCGACACTGCCAAGAGTCGTCGGGTCAGCTTCTCGCGCCGCACTGGGGTCGCGTAAGTTACTCCTTTCACATCTGTAGCGACCTCACCGCCAACCATGCCACGGTTACCGAAATCGCTATCACTAAGCGCGCACGTTGCCATAGCGGCAATCGTCAACGTGAGAGAACCTTTATCATTAACATTATTCTTATCTTATCTTATTAACATAACATATACATACAGGCACCCAGGCCCCACACTAGGATACCCTGTGTCGTGGGAACCAGAAACGGCAATGTCACAAACATGTAAACATCCAAGACCTGGGTTTCTTTTTTTTTTAATGTCCAATCCACTTTCTACGGGAGCTGTTGCGATGTATGACTTCGCTCGTGCTTCTTTTAGACTAATGAAGCCATGGCTCGGTCAGGCATCGCAATACGTCCTTTAAGCTAAATACCATACTCCACCACGGGGGCCAAGTCCGGATTGGTGGAGGCTTGTAAAACTAGTGGCCAGTCTTACTGTCAGAAGTTTTCACGCCGCCCTAAGGCCTCTGACTTGGCTTAACGACTGCCATCTATCGACGTCAGCTGGCACCAACTGCCGGTTATAGGGTAAATGAAACAACTTACTATCATCTAACATTTCATGAATTCCTCTGGACATTTCAAGGCTTAAGTGGTCCCTTTTTTTACTCCACCAGCGAGTTCGTGACGAACGAGGCGACCACGACGTGGAAGAATGTGTACGAGGAGCAGAACAAGTCGCTGGAAACGTCAGGACAGGATTCGTCAGGCGGCCGGCCATCCGTCGGCCATCTTGGCAACCGTATCTTCGACCAGCAGTTCGAAGAGGTAAGAGAGTTCCATTGTTAAGCTGGCTTCCCACACTGCCGACGGCCGACGACCACGGACAGCCATGCACTACGCACGCGGTACGGCGCACCGCCACAGACGTCTGTGCTACCGCGGTCCGAGACCCTTCCCACGGTGTGTCGTGCGAGCTGGTCCGCGTCTGACCGCGATATCGCGGACCGTGGGAAGCCGACTTTAGTCATCATCATAACATAACATTTACACACTTGCACATACATTGCTTCTGGCCCTACACTAGGATACCCTGTGTCGTGGGAACCAGAAACAGCGACGTCACAACATGCAAACATCCAAGACCTGGTTTTTTTTTTATCCCCAGCCGGGATTCGAACCCGGGACCTCCCGCATGGTAGTCAGATGCGCCAACCGCTGCGCCACAGAGGTCGTCATCATCATCATTCAGCCACAAGAAGTCCACTGCTGGACATAGGCCTCCTCCATTGACTTCCAAAATGACCGGTTGGAAGCGGCTTGCATAGTTAGTGCAGTTCCATTACTCGCAAACAGACGTAGCTTGTGGGGTGTGCACTAATCGCCCTAGCTGACCAGGCTTCACCAAGTTATTTAATGGCTTTTTTTCTTACAAGAAGTCTCTGTTATAAATTATTTCTTGTGTGAGTAATGTTATTCTAGTTCTCAAACCTCAGTCGGTCCAGTAGAGACTTTTGATCCTTATAAGAAACAGCATCGATTGGCATCAAAAAAAGTTTTTGTGTAAGATGACCATTTTCTTGCTGACTGTACATTTTTTCCAAAATCTATAAATGCAGTTCGGAATATCTTGAAAAATTATGGACAGTCTCCTTAAAACGTTTTCCTGCAACAATAATGGTTAAGGTACCTGCCCTTACTGCCCGTCCCAAAAATTCACCCTGTATTTACTTATAACATAAACTTATAGATCATGGTGTAACTCGTAGGCGCTCTGACTACATCCCATATAGGCGCATGGCCCGCTCGCCATCGTGAGATAAAACCTACCTATTTCGTCGTGCTGTTCTCAGGTGGAAGCCGAAATAGACTTCAGCCCACTGGAAGGTCCAGCCGGAGGTCCTTTCAACCAATCTCTCCACATCGCAGTGACCGAGCAACTAGCCTTGCTAGAAACGACAGCCGATGCCAGGCAGCTCACAGCGCCCTGTGCCCAATTCGAGCTCACCGAATTCACCGACCAGGGCAAAGTCTTCAAAGATGACCTCACTAACCCAACAAACAACGAAATGTCCAATATACAAATCAACTTCTCCACCCTTCAATCACTCTCTAACCATGACAACGATGACTTGGACGCAATAGAGCGGGACTTGGAGAACTCTCACCCCTACGTAGTATGTCCCGGACCCTTTACGAATAGAGGTGACATGTCACAGTATATAGAATTCGATTTAAACGCAACGCAAATCCCTGAAACTGCTAATGAGTCCGATATGTCCATAACGGACACCATTCGCAGTCCTAAAAAGGAACTGTCGAACTTGGATATTCCGGTACCGATTTCCAGTTGGGTGGAGAACAAAGAAAATATTGTTGTCAATCCGTACGTGGCTCCAGATGAGGCTAAAAACTTTGCTGTACAGAAATCCCCAGAGAAAGTGCTGGTTTTCGATGGGAGAAAACTAAAGTATGCAGCCATAGACGACGATCTCGATGATTTGGGGGACCCTAAAGATAATCGTGCGAATAAAAGTGTAGTTAACAAATCTTTGGACACAAATCAAGTTAAGAAGGTAATGTATGCGGATTTAAACAGTGCAGAACCTAGTAAGACTCAGCTGAATATAGATTCTGAACCCAACAGAACCTTGATTTATGCAGATGGTGGTCTGTCTGCTGACGTATCTATGACTGGCGTTGTCAACGTAGCGCAGATGAAAAGGCAAACCAAGATTTTCACCTTGGATGACGGCGACATGTCCACAACCAAATGTGTATCAAACACAGACAATGTGAGACTAAATAATGATAATAATAATGTAGACCAGAAAGTGGACATGATCGTAACACAAGCTCTAACAAATATGCTCAAAGAATCCGTTGAAAATGTCTCTAAGTCCAACATGTATGAGCAGGAAGTTTTGGCTAATATGGTGGAAATAGAAGCGAAGTCTGTCCAAGAAGTCGAAAAACCTAAGACGAAAAGGCAGACTATTGTTTTTAATGAGAACGAAGGAGAAATTTCTCTTACAACATGCGTGCCAAATGAAGTACTCGCTAAGCTTGGCAACAAAAGTGAAGCTTCATTCAACATGTCCATGACAAAAGTAGTATCAAGTGACCTTCTCAAATGTTTGTCTAGGCAAAACTCGGAGCTTCACGAAGTTGAAATTTCTTCTGTTGATATGTCGATGACTAAAGTAGTGCCAAATAACTTAGTAGCGACCCTGAAGCCTGAAGAGTTCGAAAATTCTGGAAATATGTCTATGACGAAAGCTGTCTCCAACCAGATCATAGCTGAATTGGCAGCAGATAACAAGAAAACTGATAAAGCAGACATTTCAGCTACAAACATGTCTATGACTCGAGCGGTACCTTACAATATAATAGCGAATTTGCTAACACAGGATACGAAACCGGAAGAAATGGAGATGTCTGATATAAACATGTCAATGACAAAGGCTATCCCGAACAAGATTATCCACAACTTGATAACAGAAAACCAAAATCCTGAGAGTGAAAACATTATACCCGATGCAATTGACATTTCTGACGTAAACATGTCCATGACCAAAGCGGTGCCGCATATTTTACTAGCAAATATGGCAGTAGACTATCAGATTCCCGACAAAGAAAACGCTAAACCCGATCTTGAAGCTTCCGATTTTAATATGTCAATGACAAAAGCAGTTCCCAATAACATCATATCGAATTTGGCATCTCAGAACCTTCAAGAAACAGAGCCACTGGTGGGCACAAATATGCGGCGTAAGACAATAGTATTCCTAGACGCTGATGTCTCCATGACTGAAGCAATTCCAACAAACCTCATCGAGGAAACCAAAGAAAAATCCTTAATTCCAAACACTAGCATTGCCTCGCCTCCCACATCTGAGCATGTATCGTTCGTGCAAAGCAACAGAATAGCTGTGGACGTCGTTGAGAAACCCGAACATACGAAATCCGTACTCACGGAAGAAACTAGCATCGTGAACAAGAGCATTTGTTTCGAAGACGTCTCCAACCAAACTCTTGCCGTGTCCAGCAACATATCAAAGATTATTTCTAAGCAGACATCACCAGAAATGTTAAGGAACAAATCGCCAAAACTGAACGAGACCCAAAACAGGCCACCAAAACCGCGACTGAGCCGAAGCAAATCTCCGGAGACGAGGCAAAAGTCACCCTTAACATCTCCTAATAAGAGCTACAACCGCGCCAGCCGTTTGAGCGCTGGTAAGCGCATGAACTCTTCAAGATCCACATCTCCGGATCGAGAAAACAAACTAAACCTAGAGAAAGTTAGCGGAAAGAAACGTCGCTCCCAGTCTCCCGACACTGATGATAACATGGCGCGGTACACTGCCGCTCGAAAGAGCAGACTGTCTCCAGGCAAAGGCAGTGTGAACCCCTTTAGCTGTCCCAGCAAAGCCACATCCCCAGAAGGAACTCCTACGTCTGCTAAGAAACCCGTGAAGCCTTACCAGATCCTGAATAAAGCCACATCGCCGGAGGACAAAAATTGGGACGTGAGCGGTGTCCACAAATCTAACAGAGAAGTGTTCGTCTACCAAGCTGTCTCTCCGAACCCAAAAGAGGTACCGAGCACATCCACATTGTGTGAAACAACCACTAATTCGAGTTCCGTGGAAAGCACGACCAGCTCTAGTGATAGACTAGGGTCAAAGACCACCACAAACACAAGCGATGCTCCAGAAATGGCCGTTGACAGGACGTTACACTTTTACAACCAAACCGCCGATCTCCAAGAATCAGATGTTGGCGATGATAATGACCGGAGGCCGAACGTACCAACCAGCAGAGGCGATGAGTTTCAGAAGAGCAGCCAGAAACTTGACGGCTCTATTCCAGTGGTAGCTAAACTGGAGAACCCCCAGCAAGAACGGCGTAAAACGTCACCGAGTAAGGCGGAATCTAAGTTCGAAGAGCCTATAAAGACCATCGCTTACTATCAGCTGGATTCGCTCTCCAAAAAGAGTATTAAGACTCCCTTGGCGCAGGCGGAAAACGGTTGCCAGCCGGAAACTGACTCGACTACCCCCGAATTAGTGAGCGAAGCCACCTCGTTCAACCTTTCTCAGGCACATTCTCTAAGCAAAAACGAATCGTTGACTGCTGTCGCCAACACCAAAGAAATGTCATGCGATCCTATGTCCCAGGAATTTTTAGACACTCCACGAACTGTCGCGTCCGAGCCAGTCTCTTTGGTAGAAGACATAGGCCTGGATCCACCATCGGAACCGCTAATTGGCTTCGCCAACAACCCGGTCGTGCATGGGATTACAACGACTGCAACTAACACACAAAGGAGCCCTTCTCCAAGTTCTACATCCGACGCTGAGACCGCAAAGACAGCCCAGACTGCACCCAAGAGTAGCTCCTCAAACGAGTCTTGCAAAACGCTCACGGACTCCACAGAGATTACATCCGAAGATGAGCCCCATAAGCCCTCTGAGACGTCCACGAAAACGCTGCTAAACAACCTTTTAGACATGTCGGATATCTCGTTTCCAACCAACTGCGGCGAGGCGGTCCAGGCCAGTTTGAAAACTCAGATAGTAGCGAAGAATTTCAACAAAACCGTCTGCGGCGTCACCGGATCGCCTTACACGCACCGAACCAGTTTCGCGACGAAAAACAAGCGTCAGAGCGCCACGCAAAGTCCGGCGAAGGGCGTCCCAGACGTGAAAAAAAAGATCACCTTCAGTGATAGCCCTGAACAAGTGACCTACGAGCCTCCCACAGACACAGATACTTACGACTCTAACGAAGGCGGAGCGTCTGTCGTCAAGCGGAGTCTGATACTCAGCAAATACTTCAACCGCAATCAGTCTGCGGATGACTCTGACACGAGTACTGTAACCGACGAAAAACCAAACAAACTGCTTGACATAATCTCCGTACTGACACGTCCAGATCCTGACGCGTTGACCTCGACAACCTCGTCCGAAGACCAGCCTGGCAGTGCTAAAAATCGCATGTTCAACCTCATTACGGACACTGAGGATACGAGCCAAGTGTCCATAGTACAAGATGGAAAATTGATTCGAGTTCACGACTCTGATAGCACCGATACGGACATGACTACACTAAGAAAACCGGCCTACAGTACGTCTGATTACTCCAACAACAAGGTTAACGTCATACCTTCACAGTACTACGATGACGTGGCCGAGAACGTCAACGATTTGATGAAAGATCTCATAAAGCCGCGATCGGATGGGTATCCTTTCGAAGACGTTCCCTACCCAAAAGTTGACAAAAAATCCCCTTCAATTTGCTCCACTCAAGTCCAAGCCACTCTGGCTACATCCAGCCAAGTGGATTTGGTAACAATGCCGTACGATTCTACGTATGAGGTCCCAAACGTGCACAAGGAAAGCGCTCGGCTAGCGAAACCTCTAAAAGGAATAATAAAGCAGATTCCTTCAGGCGAGCTCACGTCAAGCCCAGAAGACGAATACGACACGGTGACTTTAAAACTCCAAAAACATCAGTGTGAAACTAACGACGATCGCGTTTTGGTCTTCGATAAAAACAACCCTTTGAACAACGTCATGATTGCTCCCATAGACTTTGCTGAGGCCCATCAATATAACCCTGAAAGTGACGTCGAAACCAGCGAGACCGAGGAGAACCAAATGGCTGTGAATGCAGTGCAAATTCAACCTAGATCCCCGAGCATACAGTCGGAAATCGACGGGCTAGCCCCGCATAATCAATCCACTAAAGATGCGCTGAAAGACACGACAATATTAGTGAAAGATACTGAAGTCAATACAGTGGTCGCTATGAAGGGTACACAAGAGTTGCTCGACGCGAATTCCTCTCTAACTTTGGTGGATGAGCGTGAGCAGGTGGTCCGAAGGTTCACAGACTCTGATATATCGGGTCAGAAAAAGAAAAGAATGCAAGTCAAAGGCACTGAATTGGAGAACGAAAACGATCTTGACAAGAGTTTCTTAGGTCGGATAATGCCTGAGATTATCCCCGACTTGAAAAATAGTCCAAAACAATCCCCAACTTTGCAAAGATTTCCTCCAAGGACATCCCCGAGGAAACTGCCAAGACAATCCCCGAAATCCCCTTCGAAGAGTCCTAGAAATACCTCGATTATAGTGCCGAAATGCAAGATTTCTCTCAAGTCTGACCCATCGAACGCGTCCACCACAAGATCCTCACCAAAATCTCACGAAGACAGTGCCGTACACAAAAATAGGAAACGACATCACTCGCCTGTAACAATACAACAGTTAATGACTCAGCTCGGAGCTCCAGGTGACATGAAAACGATGAACAAGGAGCTTTTGACCGCGGTCCAAGATAACACGTCTTTCTCGTCCATTGAGTCTGACGGTCACGACAAAAAATCCATGGCCAAGAGCATGGAGATTATAGCCTCGTTTGCTAACAGTAATCGTAGCTCAATGAAGTTCAGTGAGAGTTTGGACTCCAAGCGTTTGCACTCGTCAAGTACCCGCAAATCGCTGGCATCCCGGTCTGATTGGCTACCGGAGTTGGTCAATGAGATGAGCTCGAAGAATCTGCTATCGGAGTACGACTCTGGAGTCAACGTGGTGGCACAGATTGATATGCTGCCATTTATGGGGTGAGTGTCTTTCAATCTCTTGATTTTTATTTATTTCCTTAAACTTAAGCTATCCTTACAGAAGACTCTGTTGCGATAGCGAAGTACAATATTAAATGATTACGTAATAAATATTAGCTTGTAACCACATAAAATTTTTGATAAAATTGAATTCAATCATTAAAACAATTAATTCATCATCAACCCATTATGTCCCCACCGAGGGGCACGGGCCTCTTTCCTGAGGAAGTTATACTCCACCACGGGGGCCAAGGGATTGGTGGAGGCTTGTAAGACTAGTGGCTGGTCTTACTGTCAGAAGTTTTAAAGTCGCCCTAAGGCCTTTGACTTGGCTTAACGACTGCCATCTTTCGACGGCAGCCGGCACCAACTGCTTAGCGTGCCTTGCGAAGCACGGAACCGCTCGGAAAAATGCCACTAGCGTTAGTCATAGAACGGTCACCCACCCATGCATTTAACGCGCCTTATGCTTAACCTTCGTGATCGATTAATATCACTACGGCCGGGGCTACGAGCGATTTTCGTAGACTTTAACTATATACATCGATGTAAGTGGTGCTTACCGTCAGACCTCAGAGTGCTTATACTGAGTTTTTTCATTACACTTTCGATAGCGAGAGCGTTTGCAATTTGACAAAGAGAACTATGTGGCGCGCTTTGTCACTCCTACACAATGAAAAAACTCAGTATACGCACTCTGAGTGCTTAGTGTGAGTTTTTTTGACTACTCGATCGCGTTAACGTAACCTCATATTCTATAGGAGTGACAAAGCGCGCCACCTAGTTGTCTTTTTGTCACTCCTATACAAATTGCAAACGCTCTCGCTATCGGAAGTGTAATGAAAAAACTCAGCATAAGCACTCAGACTGCCGACCTAACCGGTCCACACTCTCGGCAGGAGCCGCGAGTGCGAGTGGGAGCCCTCGGGCAGTGACACGTGGTCGTTCAGACTACTCCACGGGCGGCTGCGTTTGACGCTGCGTTTACAGCACCGGATCGACAACTCGCCACGGCGGCGGGTGCGCGCCGACACGCCAGTGAAGGCCGTGCGACTGGAACCCACGCATCACGGTGAGTTGGCTCTGTACACACACACACACACACGCACACACACACACGCACGCACAAACACACACACACGCACACTAGTAAGGATATCTAAACGTTCATATGACATGGTATCCTTTATTGTTCGAACAAATTACAAGCACAAATTCAGTCATTCATTCAGTCATGAATACAGTCATTCAATAATTAATACGGTATTTGACACTATCAGCAATAAATTATTTGATATGCTCGATTAAAACGAAAATTACAAAATGATTAGGAAAATGTATTTCTTTTAATCGTTTACTACTTAATACAATTTTTAAATAGATGAAACATAAAAAGAGTGCTCTGAAATGTGACGTCACAAGCAAGTACTTTCATACAAAATTCCGTCTTAAAAGTAACTCATTTGACATCCTGTCAAATACACAATTCACGACATTAAAACATGTAATGATTATGTTCATAAGGTGCTATATACCACGCATCTCTGCGTCCGATACCCGGCTGAGGCCATGCTGGTAAGCGTGGCGCGGGCGTTCACTGTCTGATCTCGCCTTTTGGTACCTTTATACGGCGCAAACACGATCACAGAGCGAGGATTTACCCGAGCCACATCTACACGGATGGCGCGGCTCGTGCTACCGCGTTTAAACGCACTTCTTACCTTCCCTACAGAGAAACGCGACACAATGCTGGTGAGCCTAGCGCTTGCGTTTTCTACATACTCTCCTCTACAGAGAAACATAACGCAATCTCGAGCCGGGCGTTCACCGTCTGACTTCCTCTTTACTCTCACTTAACACTCACTTAACGCGGGCGTTCATTGGCCGACATAGCCTTTAAGGTGTCTTTATACGGCGCGCAACACGCCGTTTAAAAAGCCTACGCTCGCCGCGGCTCGGCTGGTACGTTTCTGTGGCGACCTCTGTGGCGTAGCGGTTAACGCATCTGCTTACCAAGCGAGAGGTCCCGGGTTCGATCCCCGGCTGGAGAGAAGAAAAAAACTCCAGGTCTTGGATGTTTACATGTTTGTGACGTCGCTGTTTCTGGTTCCCACGACACAGGGTATCCTAGTGTGGGGCCAGAAGCAATGTATGTGCCTGTGTGTAAATGTTTGTGTTTGTGTTTGTTGTGTTTGTTTGTGTTTACCCGCCGCACCGTGTATACCAGTAGGCGTGAGGTCGGATTTAGCTCGGCTAAATGTGTTGATACATCTGTGTAGATGTATGTATTAACTGTTGCATTTATTATGTATGTATTTATTTTGTATGTTATATATGTATTTTATTATTTTGTAAATATATAAGTATGTTATTATTTTGTACGTATATGTATTATCATCTAAATATATTCATGTCATGTATCACGTATTTATAAGTACCTACCTACTTATCTTCTTTACATCTTGCTACTTTTCAATATATTTTCGATTTTTTTTATTTTTTTTTATTTATGTACACCCGAAAATCCACACCTACAGACTATGTTCTTCCTGCAATTCTCTCCATCCAAAGGTTGTCTGGAAGAGATCGCTCTAAGCGATAAGACCGCCAATTGTGTACCATTTAGACATAAGGAAATTACAATAACTCTGTATTATGGTTGAGCAATAAAGTGTTATCTATCTATCTATCTAGATACACAGATTGCGCGGCTCGCGTGGGATCGTGCTATCTTAACGGTCTTAACGCATCTCTTCCCCTTCCCCGCAGAGAAACGCGACACAATCGCAAGCCTCTGCGTCCGATACGCGGCGGAGGCGATGCTGGTAACCGTGGCACGGGGCTGCGCCCGCGCAGGCTCGGTTCCCGCACTCCTGCGCCGGTGCGCGGCGGTGGCTCGCGTGGCGCTTCGCTGGGGCGCCGCCATGCACGAAGCACGCCAGCGGCTCGCGTTCACTGTGCGGGACAATATTGTTGCTCTGAAGGTCAGCCCGGCTCAGTCTTAAGATGTTCCAAGGTCAACGGGGTAGTTTCCAGGGTCAAATTAATTAAATTCAATTTAGTCCGTGTTTTAGATTATAAAAAAATTATCGACACGTGTTTTTTCCTTTTTTCGATTAAACAAAAAATAACAAAGATGTAGCCCATTCAAATTACGTGTGACGTCACTCCGTGCTAAAAAATGCAGCACGGCGTCACGTCACACGTAACTTTAATGGGCTATATCTTTGTCATCTTTGGTCTAATTTACCAATAAAAAAATACGTGTCCCTTATTTTTGAATAATCTAAAAGACGGACTAATTACATTTTTTTGGGCAACAGCCCATTATGTATAAAACTACAATGCGGTAATACTCACTCACTGATTAGACATCCGTACGTTTTCTCGGAAACTGTTGTATGAGAAAGTCGTAGAGTCCATGTCAATCAGGACTATATCAACATAATCAACTGCGGGAAAATACTGTTACGCTCAGGAGATGTTCCACAGGTCAAACTATAGTTACGCTCTCCATACATGTGTGCCATAACTTTGCACATACCCATCGGATCGCTATGCAAGTCTTTGATTCTTAAAGTATAGAGTATAGTGATCATTTTGGTATGTTTAACTCAAAAATGACCATGTTGTGCGTTGGAACCTTTTTGATAAACTACGTCCAATCAATACAATGCGGTATACTGACTCATTGATTAGACATCCGTACGTTCTCTCGCGTTCACTGTGCGGGACAACATTGTTGCTCTGAAGGTCAGTTGAACCCGCAAAAAGTCTACGATGTTCTACGGGTCAATATTGTCAAACGCTGGACAATTTTGTTGCGTTCAAGAGATGTTCCACAGGTCAAACTAACTTTAAGATAGATAGAATTGATTGAGATGGGCTCGAGATGTTTCACACGGCATTCTTCGATATTTTGCAGATTTTTGGATGTTATTGAAGAGGCTACAGAGTGTAAATTAGATCATTCTTGCAGAATATACTGCAAATTAACAATACCAATTTTTCAATAGCCTTCAGTGTATGGATGGGTGACGGTTCTATGAATAACGCTAGTGGCATTGTTCTGAGCGGTTCCGTGCTTCGCAAGGCACGTTAAGCAGTCGGTGCCGGCTGCCGTCGATAGATGGCAGTCGTTACGCCAAGTCAGAGGCCTCGGTGCGGCTTGAAAACTTCTGACAGTAAGACCGGCCGCTACTCTTACAAGCCTCCACCATCCCGGACTTGGCCCCCGTGTTCGAGTATGGCCTATACCTTCCTCAGGGAAGAGACCCGTGCCCCTCGGTGGGGACATAATGGGTTGATGATATTTGTCGCCAGGTCGCGAACATTCCGCTCCGGTCGGTGTGGGAGGTGACCCTCCGAATCGACATGGCGGCTGCTGGGGCGCCCGACGCGCCCTGGCCGGCCGCTGCGGACGTCCGAGTGGCGCCTGTCGTGTCCGACTGCGACATCACGTCCGAAGGTAAGATATTGTACTTGTTCACGCTTATCATCTAGGGCAGCCATACTCTAAGTGTGTTCCGCGGAACCCTAGTGTTCCGCAATACCCCTATAGGGGTTCCGCAAGAATTTAGAAAAAAAATCAAAGCGTTTTGACGCGGCATATCACGAGGCGCAGCCGAACATAGTCGCCACCCACAACAGAACAATTATTAGTAGTGACGTTACGTTGTACTTTTGTAATGCTTATTAATAAATAGTACATTAGGGTTCCGTCCAGTATTTCGCATTCCAAAAAGGTTCCGTCACCAAAAATGTTTGCGAACCGCGGATCTAGGGACTAGCCGATTTTAGAAAGAAAGAAGTATACAATTTATTTATCGCCATACAGACAAGACATAAAAAAAGGAAAAAACGGACAAGGCAAAATACAAGACAAGAAATAAAAACTAGAAATGGGCACGGGCTATGTCCATGCGGCGATACACGGCGACAACGGCGTCAGGCTCAGTATTTGGTGCAGGTGTATTACCCACAGGACTGATTTTCTGCCAGGGACTGGTCAAGTGACCCACGGAGCGATCCAACGAGACATTGTACTTCAAGTGTGACGTAATTTATTAATAGCCCCATAGGAGACCAACAGGCTGGACAGTGTGAAAGGCGGTTTTAAGACTCGCTAAAAAGACAATAAAATTATTGAAAACTGCCTGGATTTGCCGATTCTATGATGACGTCACATGTCAGTAAAAATGGCATACATTCTTACGTTCATTGGTTGGTTTACTGGGAAGTGACGTCATAATTCCTGTGCGACGCCATATTGCCCAAGATAGTGTTTTGGCGGCTTATTTCAAAAGTAAATTTTCGTTTGCCTTTTTTATAAGAAATACACGAAAGAATTTAAAATGACCACTTTCTGAGGACTCCATGAACACCGACAAAAAATATGAGATGGTTTTCAGAAATCGGCCAAATAGCTTATTAGATTATGACTAAAGTTTACGTTAAGAAATCAAACGAAAATCATGTAAAATGTAGTGAAATTCTTGATATACGCCATTTTTTCCGTTTCAGACGTGGAGAGAGCCTTGGCCGGCATAAAGAGGGACTGGGGGCACGTACCTAAAACCATTTGGTGAGTGAGATTTTTATTATGAAGCATACTTATTTTTATTTGGGAAAAGATGGTCTGTTTTTTCCTCCACTACACAAATTTACAATCTCTGAAAATAGTAAGTTCCGCGGGATCCCTCAAGCATATCCATACTATTGATGTCACAAAATCGCAAGTACAGTCACGAGCAATAATATATATACACTGTCACATTTTCTAAAGTATCTCAACTTAAAACAGTTTAGAAAGAAGTGTACGAAAATTTGTCCTAAATTATGTAACCATTAAACTGTGTCAAAATTAGGTATACATTTGTTACACATTAATATAAATAAAACAAAATCAGAAATAACTTCACACTTCGAATTATCATTTTGAACTATCAATGACAATTTCCATAATAATGTATACAATTGTACACATGTAATAGAAATTGTCATGGATACATTAAAATGATATTTGAATTAGTGTATACCTACTTTTTCCCGTTTTTGTTATTTTACTCGTTATTTTAGACGAATTCAGTGATGATGACGAATACAGTCAGAGACAAATTGGTTGGTTACTGCAATAAAACAAGAACTTACATAATCAGTTGTAATTATTTTCCCATTATAATATTAATTATAATTAAAATAATTAAATGTATATAACAAAAAAATATATAATTTTAATTTTAAATCAAACGTTATTCAAATATCAGTTAACAATTTAATGAAGTGTAATTCACTATCGCTATATATCATTATTGATTTTAAAAAGCGGCCAAGTGCGAGTCGGACTCGTAACTTTAAAAGTTGTTAGAAGTTTTTTTTAAATTGTTATGTTTGAGTTGATTGAATGAAAGGTAAATCGAGGTTTACGATTTGTGACGTATAAAAAAAACTACTTACTACATGTCATTCAAACCAATTTTGGGTGGAAGCTTGCATGGTAATGTACATCATATATTTTTATCATTCTCTTATTTTAGAAGTTACAGGAGGGACACACACATTTTACCACTTTGGAAGTGTCTCTCTCTAAACTATACAGTTTAGAAAAAAAAAATAGTAAAAATATATGTATAACCCTTATGGATTCATGTCTGTCTGTCTGTCTGTCTGTCCTTTCGTATTTCACTACACTTTTTTCCAACTATAAGAACTATACTATTGAAACTTGGCAAGCAGAATAGTATTCTTAACTGCATTAAGATTTTCACACAAAAATTGAAAAAAAAAAAAAGAATTTTGAGGGTTCCCCATACTTAGAACTGAAACTCAAAAATGTTTTTTCATCAGGAACATACATTGCCTCTGGCCCCACACTAGGATACCCTGTGTCGTGGGAACCAAAAACAGCGACATCACAAATATGTAAACATCCAAGATGTGGGGTTTTTTTTTTGTTGTTCCCAGCCGGGGTTCGAACCCGGGACCTCGCATGTAGGCAGACGCGTTAACCGCTGCGCCACAGAGATCGGCAAATGTTTTGTCCGTGCTTTTCCTGGTACAATAAAGAATATTCTTATCTTATCTTACATCGTCAATTAACCCATTATGTCCCCACCGAGGGGCACGGGTCTCCTCCCTGAGGAAGGTATAGGCCATACTCCATCACGGGGGCCAAGTCCGGATTGGTGGAGGCTTGTAAGACTAGTGGCTGGACTTACTGTCAGAAGTTTTCAAGCCGCCCTAAGGCCTCTGACTTGGCTTAACGACTGCCATCCATCGACGGCCGCCGGCACCAACTGCTTAACGTGCCTTGCGAAGCACGGAACCGCTCGGAAAAACGACACTAGCGTTAGTCATAAAACGGTGACCCATTCATGCCCTGAACGCGCCCTACGTTGCTTAGCCTTCGTGATCGTTTAAGATCAGTCAGGCGGCCGGGGCTACGAGCGATCTTCCCTAATTAATAGTTGCTTTTATTTCTTTTCGACAGGAAAATATTCCGCTTCCTCAAGACGAAAACGAGAGACGGCGACGTTTTGAAGTACATTCACTGATGCCCACACGTCCACAGCCATCTTGATAACGATCTCAAGTAAACAAGGCTCTGGGATCGACACACGTCGCACCCTTGCAAGAACAACGTGATATTTCGAAGAAAACCGTTTTTTTTATTCATAGATATTTATAACATAACATTTACATGCAGGCACATTCATTGCTTCCGGCCCCACACTAGGATACCCTGTGTCGTGGGAACCAGAAACAGCGACGTCACGAACTCCAAGCCCTGGGTTTTTTTCTGTCCCCAGCCGGGATTCGAATCCGGGACCTCTCGCACGGTAGTCAGATGCGCTAACCGCTGCGCCACAGAGGTCGTCAAGTATTTAGAACCGCCGCACCGTCATTTAGAACCGCCACAACGAGCGCTTTTTTCAGTGAAAACGCGATTTAATTTACTCCGAAAACGCCGGAATAATGAGCATAAGAGACACTGTATCACGTTATAGTGCTATCTCTTTCGGCCATTACTTTGAAACCTTAAAAATGCTCTTCTGTAAAGTAAGGGTTTCCGAAATAAACACGTTGTTCTTGCACTTGGAAGAACAACGTGTTTTACAAAAGATGAAAGAAAATACGTTTAATGTAACTAGACGCATCGCAGAAACAAATTAAGATGAGATAAAAACGTATTTATTTAATCAGTTGATTCCCCTAGGAGTTTAACTTGTGGGACGGAGTATAGTAATATGTACTGCTTACGAAATTTTAAGTTGAAAAATGTGAATGTTTTTTGTAGCAGTACCTTGCAAGATTTTGGACAGTTTTTAATTAAATTTGACGTGAATTGTTAACAGTTTCTGACTACACATCAATCTTCCGTTTAGGTTCATAATGTCCGAATCCCAAAATGTCCAGTAGGTGCAAAAGGTATAACCCAGAATGTCCATTTTCCAGAATGTCCATATCCTAGAATGTTCAAATATATACCATAGTGTATATTTTAATTTTGATTAATTCAAGCAAAATTATTTGGTGAATTATAAAACAACAGTTGTCAATCATAATATTTTCATCAGAATAACAAGAAAGCCACTCTGGCATATATTTGGACATCCTGGGATCTGTTTGGGATATGGACGTTCTGAGATACTGACATTCTGGGATATGGTTTTTTTTTATTATGGACATTTTGTGATATGGACATTCTGGGATACTCTACACTCAATGATTTAAGACATTTTGGAGTAGTCTCGTCGGATGGTAAATTCCCCGCAAAAATATGGGTACATTGTGTAGCCCCAAGGCAGCGGCTAACATTATAAGTACAGTCGACAGCACATCATGGTATACACCCATGCACTCTACTCCGTTGCGTTACGGGCGACTTTTCAACTAAAATGTGAAGATTGACGTGCTGTCAACTGTACATACATTGACATGCACCAAACAGAATGTAAATTCTTTACGTTAAAATAAACTGATTTGTGATCTTCAACAATGAGATTTGTATCTTTCTTTATTTTTATTTTTTATTAAGAACCAAATCAGTTGTTCCTGCAAAAGGATTACAAAATTTGTAACTATAAATCATTTAATGATTTGTAGTTAGAATTTTTTCTCATGATAGTTTTGTTTCGGAGCGAAGCAGGCACGGGTGGCTTGCACCGAAATCATTGAACGTGTTCAGTTGCTAATTTTATTTAAATGTGACATGAGTTTGACATCTGACCTACATACGCTAAACATGTTTAACAATCGTGGTGCAAGCCGCCGTTAGTGTTTTTTTTCTTGTCTTAAATTCTCATTTACATTCTCATAAAAAAACTCACGTCCGTTATCCCCGAGGGGGGTAGGCAGAGGCACCAATCACTAGAACTGGGCCCACGTTTTGCCTTTTTGATTCTCAATTCTCTAACAGAATCTCATTTTGTGTCAAAAGATCACTTAATGACTGTTAATAAATAAATATAAATGTAGTTTTTTTATACTTTAGGAATCATTAAAACTTAGTCCTACTAAATTGTGTATTTTTAAGACATTTGTACGTATTTTTAATGTTGTTTTTTTTTTGAAAAATTAAGAATTTATTATTTAGGAAATATTTCTAGAAGTCTGTCTTCTATTAACGACTATCGTTAGCGGCTGGCCCCCTTTCTGACTACATTATTCATGCCTTATTTATAAAGCCACGATTCCTCTAAAACCGATCTAAAACTGTGTTTATTTAATCTGTGGCTACATACCTACATCTTTGCTTTCTAAAATCTTCACCACGGACTATTTTAATCTGTGTTTTGGGGTGTTTTTAGGAATTGAGTTTTTATAACTGGGAAAGTTATTGGTTAGGGTTAAAATGATGTCCTCAAATTACTTTGAATGTAAGAAACAACACGCTACTGAATGATGAACTGATGAAAAAAAAAACATACCTTTATTTTGTATTTTCGGAATAACACTGCGATATTTCAGAAAGAACTTTAAAAAGGAGGTGAATAATATAACCTTGCTTTTTAAAAACAGTTTCTTTTTTACTTTACCCCTTTCTCCCCTTCTTTGTTCGAGGTACATTGCATTGCAATCACTCGTAGCCCCGGCTTCCTGAGTGATCTTAAACTATCGCGAAGGTTAAGCAGCATAAGCGTTCAGTGCATGGGTGGGACCGCCTATGACTAACGCTAGTGGCGTTTTTCCGAGCGGTTCCGTGCTTCGCAAGGCACGTTAAGCAGTTGGTGCCGGCTGCCGTCGATAGATGGCAGTCGTTAAGCCAAGCCTTAGGCGGTTTGAAATCTTCTGACAGTAAGACCGGCCACTAGTCTTACAAGCCTCCACCAATCCGGACTTGGCCCCCGTGGTGGAGCATGACCTGCACCTTCCTCAGTGAAGAGACCCGTGCCCCGCGGTGGGGACATAATGGGTTAATGACGACATTGCACTTAGCAGAGTATACCCTTGTTAATCTGTGGGTTAGTAGACTGCAATCATCGATCGGGCTATCCAAGGGCGTCGCCAGCTTATGACTAAGGGGGGGGCAAAGGGGCAATATTATGGACTTGGTCGCTTTGCAGCTAGATACATTTGATCTCTAGGGGGGGGGCAACTGCCCCCATTGACGAATTAGGGAAAATGACGAGTGACCCTCCCAATCCCCCTTGGCGACGCCCTTCGGCCTATCTGTTCCTGTCCCCAGCCACCATGCACCATTTGCAACCATTTGTTTTTCGGAATATAAACTCATCCCTGTATCTCAGAGTGGTAGGCAGAGACCAGGGACCGCCAACGGCCACTGTCAGTGACAGATTACTTTCGCTTCATCAACATTAATTAGTCGTTGCATTCACTGGTCTCGGGTGCTTTTTATCTTTCCCTTCGGCAAAAATGAACATCTCAAAAAGAATAGCTACAAATTCTGAATGATCAATTTTGATCATTTAGCTGATTTTCCTCCCGTTACTCGAATTTGTTGAAAGAGGGTGGCAGACATAGAAATAAACAATTTTCTAAAATGGTTGAACATTGAACGGGTCAACCTACGCTTCAATCATTCGCAGTAGTTCCATGATGGAGCATGGTAGTGAAAAGTGAAAACGTTTTATCACAATGAACTTCATGACTGTACCAGCTCAACTTCATACTACCCGTGACCGTGAAATGGCGGAGCTAAGTAACTAGGGCAATTATAAAATAATGAATAAGTAAGTCATATTCAGTTCGCCTAATAAATACGATTACCAGAATTGATGGCGGATGGCACTTTGTCGAAGTGAATTTTATTAAAATTTAGTTACCGCAGCTTCGCAGTGCCATCTAGTGACGAGACGTAGAACTAAGTTGGTTTCCCTACTCACCACTAGATGGCTATAAGATTAGAAAAAAAATTGGTTAGGCATCGATCACTTATGCCCGGTTCCTATAATATACGCCTACCGGCTACGATCCGTTTTCCCTACAATTTATGGACGGTTCGTAGAAATTTCGTAGGTATTGTAACCGATCGTAAGCAAAAACGAAGCGTTTTGTGGATATTGGAACCGGGCATTAGAAAAGACGTGGGGCGGGAGGCCGGCACACGTCGTAGAAAAGACGACACGACACACATCTACACATTCTGTAGAATTCGCGTAATGCCTCGTTCTTTCTGTACGAGCTTCATCCCGTCCCGTACTTTTTAAAAAGATAAGACGTCCGGACTTCCGGAGTGCTTTTTTGTATGCACCTAATGCACCTTCGCCCATCCTTCGCCTCACATCCGCATCCGACCACTAGTCACACAACTCACTAAAAATTAAATTCTACAAATCAAATGAATATTACAATAAAAAGTTTCTTAGTATTATTTCACGCCCATAGACGTCAGTATAAGTATTATAAAATGGGAAAACTACATAAAAAAATACATTACAGATTTATTTCTTTTTCTATCGCATTACAATCACAAGACAAACTTTTCAATGGACTCGCATAAAAACGAGCTGTTTTGGGTGAGGCCAAACCGGTTCCGCGCGACCGTGGATTCCGGCATTTGAGGAATGTGAACCTTTTTTTTTTTTTTGCAGTTTGTTCCGTCTAGCAAAACTCTGTTAAAGTAAATGCTACGATATCTTGCTATGAACTTTGTAAATATTTACGAAATGAAGTAAGTTATGTATAAATTATATAAAAATTGTAAACTTTACACAATAAGAATATTTTACGCTTAAATGTTGTGTCAAATACGTAAAATAAAATGGCATTCCTACCTCGAGTCGGAACAACTTAATTGCGCTACAGCAGCGCCAGTCAACTGTCACTTCTCAACTTTTGTTTCAAGTTTTTGTCCGTGCAACTTACGTGTTCTTTTCTTGTTTTTTAGTTGTAAATTATTATTATCGCGCTAAATACGCGCGGGACGTGCCTTATTTACCGCCGTTTTACAAACCAACGCTAATAATCGTGTTATTAAGTGATTGACTACGGTTTAACTGTCGTGTGTGGTGGACAAGTTGCAACTTATTATTACGATCAGTTTTCAAGCGTGTTTTTGGATTTATTTCCCTGGAGTTTGCAAAAAAGGCAGACATTTCGCCCGGTTGCAGGTGAGTCGTTCGTTTTTATGCGATATTTACCTTTGATACTAATTGGATTCCGGTTTTAAATGGATTACCTGTCTACATTGCGATTGTACTCACCTATGCGGCGTTTGTGTGCATTTCTCTTGACCCATGAATCGTGAAGTGTTATTCAGAGTTGATTCCACTAGATTCCGCTAAGGGTTTATGGGTAGTTGTAACTGAAATTAATATCTAATCTAAAACATAATAGGTACCTTACCTAAACATTTTATATTGGTAAAAGAATCGCATTTGAATACCGACAGTAATCTTACAATTGTGTAACGTCTATCGTGGGAATCGGAAAGGTGAATGAGAAAACAATTTCAAAACAGCCTTACATACAATGATCTATGCAACAAGAATTGCCTATTTGTACTGTAGGGCACTGGTCTTCTCCCAGACTTGAGTGTGTGAAGAGTTTACATCATGATCTCATCATCTACTGTGGGTCTCTTCCCTGAGGAATGTACAGGCCATACTCCACCACGGGGGCCAAGTCCGGATTGGTGGAGGCTTGTAAGACTAGTGGCTGGTCTTACTGTCAGAAATGTCCAAGCCACCCTAAGGCCTCTGACTTGGCTTAGCGGTTGCCGTCGGCTTAACATGCCTTGCGAGGCATGGAACCGCTTGGAAAAATGCCACTAGCTTTAGTCATATACAGTGACCCACCCATGCACTGAATGCTCCCTATGTTGCTTAATCTTCGTGATCGCTTAAGATCACTCAGGCAGCCGGGGCCATGAGCGACTCTCTTTCTACTCTATGCCAAATAAAGCTTTGCCTATGTATAATAGATCACTATATAACTCCCAAACAACAAAATAATTTAAAGTAAGAAAGAAAGATTTGTCTTGGTCCCAAACTAGGATACCCTGTATTAAGGTAACTGGGCATTACAAACCTGGATATATACAGCCATAAACAAAATCAAGTTTTGTCAATACAAGCAAAGTCAAGAAATGGAAAAAAGGAATAGGTATTTTTTTGATAAATTTATTTAATGATTTTAACGCAACTGGCATTTTTCTGAGCGGTTCCGTGCTTCGCAAGGCACAGTAGCAGTTGGTGCCGGCTGCCATTGGTGGATGGCAGTCGTTGAGCCAAGTCCAAGGCCTTAGGGCGGCTTAAAAACTGCTGAGTAAGACCAGCCACTAGTGTTACAAAGCTCCATCAATCCGGATTTGGCCCCCGTGGTGGAGTATGGCCTATACCTTCCTCAGGGAAGAAAAAATCTCCTCGCTCCGAAAAATGCCACTAGCGTTAGTCATAGACGGTGACTCATCCATGGACTGAACGCGCCGTATGTTGCTTAACCTTAGTCATAAGGTCAATGTATAATTGTTTTCTTGAATAAAATATCTTTATCTTATCTTATTAATTGTTTAAGATCACTCAGGCAGCCCAGGCTACGAGCGATTCATTTACTTAAATGGCCTGAATGGGTGTTTTTCTATGTTTGTGATGCCTTTACCTGGTTACTATAGCACAGGGTATCCTAGTTCGGGACCAGGTCAAGTGATTATGTTGTGTTGTGGCTTTTGCTTTTAAAATAAGAATAATTACCATTTAACAAGCAGCTTTGTTTCTTATTAATTCCATTTTCAATTTGAAACAACGAAAAATTCGTTAAATTACAAGCCGCAACTATAAGCCTAGGCGCACACTAGCGACACGCGACATCGACAGCTCGTCGAGTAGACGCGACGACAGGCTACGGCCGTCAATTTTCATACATATTTTGTTCGAATCTCCGCACACTTGGCGTCAGAGTCGACGACAAGACACCAAAAGCAAATGACAACATCGCGTCAGACGCGGCGACAAGTCGCCCTGTTTGCGATGGCTCTAAGCCTAGGCGCACACTAGCGACACGCGACAGCAACAGTTCGGCGACTAGACGCGACTACAGGCTACGCCCGTCAATTTTCATATATTTTGTTCGAAGCTCCGCACACTTGGCGTCAGAGTCGCGGAGTCGCGACGACAAGCTAAGAGCCATCGCAAACAGGGCTACTTGTCGCCGTGTCTAGTCGCGGCGACAAGTCGCCCTGTTTGCGATGGCTCTAAATACAACTGTGTTCTAAAAACACAGTTCATAAACGACCCATAATACGTAATTAAATCGCTTGCTCGCGTTTAGTCCGTGACAGAATGCGCTTTACGTGCTGATTGGCGTGTACACACAGTGTTGCCAACCCTACTGTTTTAACAGTAGATTTACTGTTTTCGCTGTGACACCACTGTTTTCTGTTTTAGCTCGTATTTCTACTGTTTTTTGTTGATGTATCTGAATTTAAAACTGCGTGGAAAATAATTCATTCCAAATCCCAATAAGGCCACAACCAACGTGTCAAAACGGAATAATAACAGTCAGGAATCAGAAATCAAATCAAAATCAGGTTAGCAAAAGCAGTAAAGATTTTTGTATACGTCGGTCAGGGTGCTAGCGGGCTTCTTGCGGCATGGAGGATTCCCCGTTTACTGAAGCAAATCTTTTCAAATACAGGAAAACAGTCTGTCTATCTAAAACATCTAAAACAATAGTCAGTTAGTTTATGTACATATCCCATCACTCTATTTCATGTACATTTACCTACCTTTTCTCTAATCTCCTTCTTTCTATGCATCCCAAGGTTGTCTCGAAGAGGTCGCTTTTAGCGATAAGGCCGCCAATTGTATACGACAAAACTTACATATATAAGGCTTCTAATGTGTTTATTCCTTTCTAGTGTGTACAATAAAGAGTTCTAATCCAATAGCTACATTTGTAGTTTAATAAGTGTAGTATATTGAGTACAACAGGTTTTTCGCATTCATTTCTCATTTCGTTTTGCAAGTGCGGTCAAAGATCGTAGATCGGCAATTTGTGTTAGATAGTTGTATTTGTCCAGTCTATAAATGTTGTGTAGATTTGATTTGCGATTTGATATTATGAAATTACTATTTTACTGTTTTTTTAAGTTCTGTTTGCTGCTTTTTGCTCTCCTGAGGTTGGCAACAGTGTGTACACATCAAGACTGTATTGACGACGTCTGTGGCGCAGCGGTTAGCGCATCTGCCTACCATGCGGGAGGTCCCGGGTTGGAATCCCAGATGGGGACAAAAAAAAAACGAGTTCTTGGATGTTTACATGTTTGTGATGTCGCTGTTTCTGGTTCCCGCGACACAGGGTATCCTAGTGTGGGGCCAGAGGCAATGTATGTGCCTGTATCTAAGTGTTGTTAAATGTTATTACTAATAACCAAGAGGAGGAAGAATCGCTCGTAGCCCCGGCCGCCTGAGTGATCGTAAACGATCACGAAGGTTAAGCAACATAGGGCGCGTTGACTTTTTGTGGGAAGAGTCCAACCAGGTTTCGCTCTGATCCGCAGAGCTTGATCACGGTGAGCAGAGACGGAGCTCGCGTCGTGGGACTCTTTGGACAAAAAGTCAAGTGAATCCGGAAAAATGTTTATAAATAAAGTCTTGTGCTTTATCATCATCAACCCATTATGTCCCCACCTAACCTAACCGGGTCTCTAACCTAAGGAAGGTATAGGGCATACTCCACCACGGGGGCCAAGTCCGGATTGGTTGAGGCTTGTAAGACTAGTGTCTTACAAGCCTCAACCAATCCGGCAACTGCTTAACGTGCCTTGCGCACCACGGAACCGCCCGAAAAAAGCCACCAGCGTTAGTCATAGACGGTCACCCATCTATGCACTAAACGCGCCCTATGTTGCTTAACCTTCGTGGTCGTTTAGGATCACTCAGGCGGCTGGGGCCACGAGTGATTCGTGTTTACGAAAGTTTTTCTTAAAAAAAGATAGGTAACGTAAACAATTAGTAGCCACTTGGGTGCCGTGGCGTAACGCAAGGCTGTGAGATCATCGAGAGCAGTGATGGTCAAAGTACGGCCCGCGGGCCCACTCCGGCCCGCGAAAGTATTTAATCCGGCCCGCCTAGGGTCCATCGACATGGATAGTATATGGCCCGCTATAACTACGTTTTGACGGTCGAGAAGTATAAACTAGATTCTACCTAGTAGAAAATTACATGCATAATCTATAACTGAAGCTGAACTAGCCGCTATCTTTCTACGGGGTGTCCCAAAAATGACACGTCACAGCGACACCGGAGGTAGACCTGCTCAAAAGGCATCGAACCAACCTAACATGACCTCAGTAAAAGTTGCACGGTTTTTGAGATATGGCCAATTTAAACTTGTTCTAAATTTTCACTTTTTTTAACAAGTTTAGTGCTAGCATTTTGGTTTTTTTATTTGTACTCGGTCACAGACTTACTAACTTAGCGTAAGTGCTAGCATAGCACTAAAGTTGTTAAAAAAAGTGAAAATTTAGAACAAGTTTAAATTGGCCATATCTCGAAAACCGTGCAACTTTTGTGTCATTGTGACGTGTCATTTTTGGGACACGCTTTTTTTTTGTTTAAAAAAATGCGAAATTACAATATCGTTAGTTAGTTTTGCAGTTTATCGGCAAAAAGTTTGCCCACCACTGATCGAGAGGGTAACTTAACACTGTGTTAAAGTGCTGTTTACATTAGCAGTGGCTTAAATGAGCCTTCGAGTTGACGTATTTGGTGTTGTCCACAGTAAGGCTACTTACTGGAAGCAAAGCAGAAATGGAATAAATCACGCATTGTTTTCATTTGACGACTTCTGTGGCGCAATGGTTAGCGTATCTGCCTACCAGGGAGAGGTCCCGGGTTCAATTCCGGCTGGGGATAAAAAAAAACCCAGGTCTTGGATGTTTACATGTTTGTGACGTCGCTGTTTCTGGTTCCCACGACTATTGTGGGGCCAGAAGCAATGTATGTGCCTGTATGTAAATGTTACGTTATCATTAACCCATTATGGGCGGTCTGAGGCGGCCGCTTTAGGGCTTTTCCTTGTATAACCGTTCATCATCAATTCATTATGTCCCCACCGAGGGGCACGGGTCTCTTCCCTGAGGAAGATATAGGCCATACCGGGGCCTAGGCCGGATTGGTGGAGGCTTGTAAGACTAGTGGCTGGTCTTACTGTCAGAAGTTTTCAAGCCGCCCTAAGGCCTCTGACTTGGCTTAACGACTGCCATCTATCGACGGCAGCCAGCACCAAATGCTTAACGTGCCTTGCGAAGCACGGAACCGCTCGGAAAAATGCCACTAGCGTTAGTCGTAGACGGCCACCCATCTATGCACTAAACGCGCCCTATGTTGCTTAACCTTCGTGATCGTTTAAGGTCACTCAGTCTACGAGCGATTCGTTTTTAATATATTACGCTGCAATATGAGAATTTTAAATGCTATTAGATTGGATAAAGTGTTGTTCAATGTGGATCTATCGCCTGTTTATTGCGTTATCACGACATCCTTAGATGGCGATCGCGTGCGGTCATCGCGTCGATGTGTTCACATTGTAACGCGGATGAGGTGACCGCGCGGTCAGGGACGGTCAACCAATGGCGCGCGGGCCAAGTTACACGCCGAAAAAGCCTTACAATTAAAAAAAATGGTTGGTGGATTCTAAATGGGGAACGTGCCTCAAATTTGATTAGAGTGACGTTCAAAACTTTGAATAATATGTCATGTATTAACCATAAAACATTTTTCATTATGCAAAAATGCTGAAAACAAAAACCAATTACCTACTCTAATCACAATGGGCTAGTTTCCCAAAAAAATGTAATTAGTCCGTCTTTTAAATTATTCAAAAATAAGGGACACGTATTTTTTTATTTGTAAATTAGACCAAAAATGACAAAGATATAGCCCATTAAAGTTACGTGTGACGTCACGCCGTGCTGCATTTTGTAGTACTGAGTGACGTCACACGTAACTTCAATGGGCTATATCTTTGTTATTTTTTGTTTAATCAAAAAAAGAAAAAATACGTATCCAATATTTTTTTATAATCTAAAATACGGACTAAATAGAATTAAATTATTTTGACCCTGGAAACTACCCTATTAAGTTTTTAAATACGTTTAAAGAAGGAAGAAACTTTATTTCTCTATCAAAAAATTCGGTACATTAGATGTGATACGATTTGGCACAATGGAAGTAATTTGTGGAAAGATTGGGGCCTAAGCTAGATCATAGATCTGTATTTGGGATGCCAGGCCTCCAAAAACTAGGATAACAGGAAATCTAAACGTTTTCTAAAAATGGTGTAGACTGATACTCGTAATATTATTTTACGATTTACCACAAACAATGATGAAAGCTTCTTAAGTTACTTAACAATACGGGCCTTGCAACCTGAAATATAATATATTATGCATTTTGTTTATCTCTCTGGTACGAGTAGTCGTGTGAGAAGGTTCGCCACCCCTGACAAAGGTGTGATGTGATGTGGTGACGCATAGGTAAATGCTTAGTGCCTAAAGATGTTGCAAAATCTTGGATTTGTCCAATATTGAAACTGAAATACCAGACATAGTTTTTTGTACTACCACCTATCTTGTGGTCATACCACCGACGTTCGATCCATTCTTGGCCACCATTAGGAGGCTACGTCTATTGCCTAACCAAATAATTTCCAAATTATCCAGGCTATTTGACAGTGTGAAAAAAAAGTATTCATCATCATCAACCCATTATGCCCCCACCGAGGGGCACGGGTCTCTTCCCTGAGGAAGGTATAGGCCATACTCCACCACGGGGGCCAAGTCCGGATTGGTGGACGCTTGTGAGACTAGTGGCTGGTCTTACTGTCAGAAGTTTTCAAGCCGCCCTAATTCCTCTGACTTGGCTTAACGACTGCCATCTATCGACGGCAGCCGGCACCAACTGCTTATCTTGCCTTGCGAAGCACGGAATCGCTCGGAAAAATGCCTCTAGCGTTAGTCATAGACGGTGACCCATCCATGGACTGAACGCGCCGTATGCTGCTTAACCTTAGTGATCGTTTTTAAGATCACTCAGGAAGCCCAGGCTACGAGCGATAATAGGGAATGGATGAAAATATCAGAAGTGCTTGATATTTTTTTCGGTGATAGGAATAACCTTCCTCAACGCGAGAAAAAAGTTTCAATTTTTTTGGCTTCGTAGTTAATTTTTAAATAATCTTAATATTTTTCCATTCGTAGTTCTGGGCTCAGTACGGCTTAACAGACATATTCCTTGGTCCGCTACGTATTAAAAAAAATCTGTGGTGACATTGACAGCTTTTCAAGGTGGATTTTTTTTTCATACGTAGCGGCTAAGGAATATGTCTGATATGCCGTACTAAGCCCAGAACGACGAATGGAAAAATATTAAGTATATTTAAAAATTAACTACCGGGCCAAAAAAATTTAAAACTTATTTCCCGCGTTAAGGAAGGTTATTCCTATCACCAAAAAAAATATCAAGCACTTCTGATATTTTCATCCATTCCCTATTGCATATAATGACATATTATTAGTCCTACCAGTGGGAGCACCGAGTAGGAGCAACAGGAAACGGGGAAATGGGCCCAGTCTGGGCGTTTTTTTATGTTTGCAATGTCCTTGCCTGGTTACCATGACACAGGGTATCCTAGCTTGGGATCAGGGACTCAATTCTGTTAATGCATTACAGTAGGACGACAGATACACGGTCGGGTCACGTGACGTGTTTTTCATACCATTTTAAAATAAATAAAATTTAATAAAATAAAAACAAACATGGTACAATAAGTTCTTAAAAGTTTACGATTCGATCGTTCATACAGCGCACACTGAAAACCATAAATGGCATTAAACAAAAATCTTCATTTTACAGTACGTAAGGCCGTTTTAAGATTTTTTAAATGTTCTGGTGGACGATGTGGAACCGTAAAAGTTGTCAGTAGAGCTTTGTGGATTAGTCACAAAGCTTTACTGACAACTAAAACGGCCATACTGTAAAATGAAGAGTTTTGTTTAGTGCCATTTATGTTTTCAGTGTGCACGCGACATGTCTGCGCCAGTCTCTGGCATACAAAAGTCGGTATTGGCCTATTTAGGGTTGGACCTCATCTGGCAGCATGGAATCGAATTTTTCCGTCGCCCTTTCTCTTTCTGTCGCTTAGAACTGCCATTTGCTAGACCGAGACAGAAAGCATAATGCGATAGCACGCGGCGGAATCCTCGAGGCGATCGGCATCACGGACAAAATGCAAGAGAGCTTTCATACTAACTTCGCAACCCCCTCTTACACCCTTAAGGGATGATTTTTGAAAATATATTTTACCTGTGTTGCATGACTTTCAATGAAGGACCTTCATGCTGAATTTCATTCGAATAACTTCAAAAATGGCTAAGTTTCATACTAAGTTTGCACCCCCCTTTTTTCCCCTTAAGGGATGATTTTTAAAAAACTATTTTACACGTGTTTCATAATTTTAAATGAAGAACCTTCGTACCAAATTTCATTCGAATAACTTCAAAAACGGCAAAGTTTCATACTAACTTTGAACCCCCATTTTACCCCTTTAGGGGATGAATTTTCAAAAATCCTTTCTTAGTGCTCCCCTAGGCTCCCTAAGGAACTCCCATGGCAAATTTCAACCCCCTAGGTTCAGTAGTTTGGGCTCTGCGTTGATTCTAAGTCAGTCAGTCAGCTTCTCGTTTTATATATATAGATAGATTTATTCATTGACGCCTAGAATGTTCGCTATGCGTCCGCGCGTTGACTTGAAGTGGCAATGAAACTGAATCGCCATGTTCATACAGTTGTCATTGTGCTACAATGCATAAACAGAATCCAGGGCCAGCCCTTATATTACGTAACTTTCCACTCTATCGGGTTAAGCATTTAGGCCACTCGAAAGAGTCGAAATAAGTATAGGTTGGCCATAAAGTCTAGAAAACGGAAGTGAAGTGTAACTAAATATTGTACGAACTTTTCAGGCCATCTTCTATTCTAATATAAGCACAATTATTGTAACTGAGACCAAGGGTAATTCTCCTTGCTGAGACAATGTCTTTTAGTACTAAAAGTTTGGGTATGGAAAATAAGAGTATTAGCAAAATCGCACTCTTTAATTTCTACTCTTTCTGGTCAAACTATATGTGAGTGGTTGACCAAAAAGGGACCTGGAGGGATTGGAAACGGTTATATTTTTATTTGATTTTTTTAATCTGTAGTATTTTAGCTTTGTTTTGGTCTAACCAGAATATTTTTAGGTGCCTCAGTTATTTTTTTATGATTTTTTTTGTGAGCCGAGCCGAGTCGAAACCTGTCTATACTCGAAACTTCAAACGTGATTTTCTCGAAGTCAATTATTTTCCTTTGGGGTCCCTTTTTGGTCAACCACTCACATATTATGACAGTTCGTCCTCCACAGACCTAAGGTGGTGTGGCATACCGGGAACAAAAGGGCTAAATCAGGCAACTCCTTACAGTGGAGTCTTAGGCTGACATGAGGCTGACATTCAGAGACGAAAACTAAGCAAAGACTGGTCTCAGAAATGTCAAAATCACGTACTTAAAAACATTTCGTATTCATAATCGAATCTTAGCAAGTTTAGTATGAAATGGTGCTTAGCTAAGTGTAAGTAGTCAATATCGGTGACTTTACGTGAACTTAGAACTGTCACTTCGAAGCCTTTTGTTCACAGACTACTCCAAACGTCATTTCACTGATGTTCTACGAGCATTATCTGTAGGATTTTTTTATTCACTCTGACATATATAAAATTGTATGATGTTGTCCTGCTCTCGTGTAGCTATGTCAAATTTTAAACACCGGTAAGAACTACATCACTAAAAAATGATAGACAATATAGATGACCTTCTTAAGGACTGTGAATACGAAAATTACGGCGCTTTACTAAGTACGACTTTAGTTTACTTTGCTAAGTCTGATCTAAGCATGAACTTAGGATTCGTCTCTGATTGTCAGCCTTACATAATTGCACCCTAGGGACTTTTTTCCCAGTAGGTATCACATACTCCTACCCCGGACTGTCGTACATTCTTATTTTGACTCTTTCGAGTTGTTTAAATGCTTAATCCGATAGCGTAGAAAGTTACGTAATATAGATAGATAGATAAGATATTTATTTGCGCTTTGAGACACACACACATAAAGAAATGATCAAATTCAAATTCAAATTCAAATATATTTATTGCCGACTAAGTGTAGGTACATAGGTCTTACTTAAGATTAGGACTTAAAACTTAGTCACCTTTTGCAGGTGTTGCAATTTCGTAATCTAGGGTTAAACTAATTTATACTACATTTGGCAGGTACTCCTTTAATGAGTAAAAGCATTTTTCTGTTAGGAATTCTTGCAGTTTTCTTTTAAAAGTGTTGAAATCCTTTTGCAATTTTATATGCGATGGGAGTTTGTTATAAATTTCTACACACATATAATATGGACTACAATTTAACATTTTAATTCTTGAGGATGGTAACACTAGTCTATTTTTATGTCTGGTATTGATTCCATGAATATTAGTGTAGTTCCGAAATAGGTTAGGATTTTTAAAAACAAATATACATGTCCTGGATGTAAATGGAAGGCAAAGTTAAAATTTTATATAATGTGAAAAATGGCTTGCAACTATCTGTGTTTTTTATTTTGCTAAAATTCTAATGCATTTCTTTTGGAGTTTAAATAGATCATTTAAATTTGTACTATTGCCCCATAGCATTACTCCGTATTTGAGCCACGAGTGGGCATAAGCATAGAAGGCTGATTTTGCTGTTTCAAGATTTGTACTACATTTTAATTCAAAAAGCGCGTATATAAATTTAGATAATTTTGTTTTTAAATGTTCTATATGATATTTCCAGCTAAGATTTGTATCTATGACTAGACCGAGTAGGTTAAACTTTTCTACTGACTCTATTTTTATGTTTTTAAAAGTTAAATCTAAGTCTATTGGAGCTTTTTTGTATGATCGGAATTGGATAGTTTTAGTTTTAGTATAGTTAATTTCAAGATTATTATGTTCAAGCCAGATTGATATAGTTTCCAGTGTGTTCTTTAGTATGGTTTTTGCATCAAGATGGTTTTTGCATTCCATCAGTACCGATATATCGTCTGCAAATAGAATTGGTAATAATTTTTGTTGCTTTAATAGTTTAGGTAGGTCATTTATGTATATTAAAAACAATACGCAGCCTAGGACACTTCCTTGGGGGATAGAGCTATTTATATCTATTACTTTTGATCTAATGTTTTCTATCATCATAACAATACAGAATGTAAATAATAATCATGACAATGAATAAAATAGAATTATCAGGTCACAAAAATTACATTCGCACCCTTGCAAGAACAACGTGATATTTCGAAGAAGACCATTTATTATTCATGGAAATGGTTTTTTTTTAACGCGATTTTATTTACTTCGAAAGAGCCGGAATAATGAGAAAAAGAGACACTGCATCACGTTATTACGCGTTATCTCTTTCGGCCATTACTTCCTAAAAAAAAAATGCTCTCATGTAACGTAAGGATTTCGAAATAACACGTTGTTCTTGCAAGTGTGCGATATAAGGGCAGGACACATTATTGTGTTTTGTGGAAGTTAATATTATTATGCCAAGGTCAGTGGCTCGAAGGACCATCTTCAGATAACCCCATTTTCCATCAACCACCGTGTTTTATCTCCCTTATCTCCGTAGACAAACCTAATTGCCGGTGAAGTCAAATATTTGGTAAACATCACCTTGCAAGGTGATCTGGCGGCAAGCATGACGCCATCTTGTTTCCGAGTTTAGTAAAACGATGCTTCGGGTGATTTATTTTGTGTTTACTTTGGGGAAACCTTGATTGATGCCTTATCCGTCGTACATACATACATGAGCTCACGCCTGTATCCCAGAGGGGTAGGCAGAGACCAGGGACTGCCACCTGCCACGATACTGACAAGTCACTTTCGCTCCATCGACATTCATTAGTCGTTGCATGCACTGCACGCACGCCGGTGTGTACTTTTTATCTTCATCATAATTCAGCCACAAGAAGTCCATAGCTGGACATAGGCCTCCTCCATGGATTTCCGAAAAGACCGGTTAGAAGCGGCTTGCATCCAGCGTCTTCCTGCCACTTGGATGAGATCGTCTGTCCATCTTGTGGCTGGTCGTCCTACGCTGCGCTTGCCGATGTGTGGTCTCTATTCAAGAAGCTTTCGCCCATCAGTTCTTCGTGCTACGTGCCCCGCCCACTGCCACTTCAACTTACTCATCCGGTGGGCTATGTCGACGCCTTTCGTTTGTCTACGGACCTCATCATTTCTGATTCGGTCTCGTAGAGAAATTCCGAGCCTTTTCCATTGCTTTTTGCCACTTTTTATCTTGCCCTTTGCAAAATACATCCTCTAATTGTTCGAAATAGGTTTGATCTCTTTTCATTCCGGACGGGGTGTATGTAGTGTTCCAGACTTGTCGTGTTCCAGATCTGTCGTTCTCCAGATTTGTCGTTCCAGATCTGTCGTACTCCAGATTCGCCGTAATACGTACAGTTGAGCAGGCAGATTTATTTATTTTTAATTTTACATACATATTTAGTAAGTTCCAAAGTGATTTGGTTCTATCGAAGAAGAGAGTTCTTTGTTCCATTGCTTTTATTTTTGTTAATAAAAATAAGTAACAATTTGCATATTGTTTTTTATTTTATAGTGAGTATGCTTCTATGGTGGACTGTATTACGGCGAATCTGGAATACGACAATTTTGACGACCTCTGTGGCGTAGCGGGTAGCGCATCTGCTTACCATCCGAGAGGTCCCGGGTTCGATCTCCGGCTGGGGAGAAAAATATTAAAACTCCAGGTCTTGGATGTTTGTGACATGTTTGTGACATGTTTGTGACAGGGTATCCTAGTGTGGGGCCAGAAGCAATGTATGTGCCTGTATGTAAATGTTTATGTTTAAAAAAAACTGGAGTACGACAGATCTGGAATACGACAAGTCCGGAACAAATCAAGCCCGTCCCCCGTAATGACTATCTACTGTAGCCTTCGATAATTTATTGTAGTAGCGTTTAGTCCGATTACCACACAAGATTCCGATCTGGCCTCATAACACTTAGGTAATGTGTTCACCGTAATCTGATTGAACGACGTCATCGGTCAGAAGTTTCAGGGTAGTTTCCAGGGTCAAAATAATTAAATTCTATTTAGTCCGTATCTTAGATAAAAAATATATATTGGAAACGTATTTTTTCTTTTTTCGATTAAACAAAAAATAACAAAGATATAGCCCATTAAAGTTACGTGTGACGTCACTCCGTGCTAAAAAATGCAGCACGGCGTGACGTCACACGTAACTTTAATGGGCTATATATTTGTCATTTTTGGTCTAATTTACAAATAAAAAAATACGTGTCCCTTATTTTTGAATAATCTAAAAGACTGACTAATTACATTCTTAGGGCAACTAGCCCATTGTTACGATTCTTTTAAGTTCTTTGAAACGTCCAACAAACGCGTGTGTGTGTGTGTGTACTTTTGAGCCTTCCAATGTAGGTTAGGTTTGACAGCTGCTTTGCGGGTGACTTCTAAACTGAAGGTCAGAAAGTACAGACATCATCATCAACCCATTATATCCCCACCGAGGGGCGTGCCGGCTGCCGTCGGTAGATGGCAGTCGTTAAGCCAAGTCAGTAGCCTTAAGGCGGCTTGAAAGCTTCTGACAGTAAGATCAGCCACTAGTCTTACAAGCCTCCACCAATCCGGACTTGGCCCCCGTGGCGGAGTATAGCCAAACCTTCCTCAGGGAATAGACCTCGCTCGGCCTGCCCCACGGTGGGGACATAGATAGATAGATAGATAGAATATTCTTTATTGTACTCATAAATTACATTAATCGATTACATAATGGATTGATGATGATGGAATGTCGGCAAACATGCTAAACATCTAGTTTACTAACTAAACTACAATGGGGTCCACACGTAAGTACGTCTACTCTGCCCTCGTAAGGAAGAACGCAGTAATAGCCATTACTGCGTTTTTACTTTGGATGCAAAATTGGACTCCTTGGTGGTATATCTATAGGTGAAAAAATAATGGTGGCTGTAGGTCTACTAGAAACCTGAAATTTCAGTAAGAAAATATGCAGTAATGTATGAAATCTTTCTAATCCTAAGAAATAAATAGCAATTTACTCAAAACTGCGTTTTTACGATTACTGCGTTCTTCCTTACGAGGGCAGTACTGTACCCTTAGACTTTGTTTTCTTCAGACCCGAAAGCCTTCAAGGGCACCCTGTGGTCTTCAAAACTTATCCAAACCAACGGATAAAATCTCTCGTCGCAAGAACGCTTTAATTGCCGCAGATTAATTCTTTCTGGGCCCAGACGCAACGCGTCGGCCCAGCCCGTGTCTCTGAGATCACCATAAGCACCATGGGTCATAAACCATGATGTGACAGAAGGACCACGCACAATGTTTGCGCAAGACACGCGACTCGAGACTCGAAGGCAATCCGCCCGCTCCCCTCCCCACCCGCGTCTCTTATCGGTCTCAAAAAACCGGCAAAGTGCGCCCATGGCACTAATAAAATTGCACCAATTGTTATAGTACCATTGTAAAATTGTACCATTGTCATAGTACCATTATAAAATTGGAAAAAGATCACGTTTGTTGTGGGAGCCCCCTTAAATATATATTTTATTTTAATTATTTATTTTTAAAGTGAATAAATAAATAAAATAAATAAACTCACGCCCGTTCTCCCCGAGGGGGTAGGCAGAGACAACAATCACTAGAGCTGGGCCCACGTTTTGCCGAGTTTATTAGGTCCCAACGTGAGAAGT
This sequence comes from Yponomeuta plumbellus, assembly GCA_947310845.1. Taxonomy (NCBI): domain Eukaryota; kingdom Metazoa; phylum Arthropoda; class Insecta; order Lepidoptera; family Yponomeutidae; genus Yponomeuta; species Yponomeuta plumbellus. Next base: position 2,656,230 of record OX371219.1, read on the forward strand.
GGCAAGTGAATAATATAACTCAATATTCCGTGAATATTTTAAGCGTCTACCTGTTGACCTTAACAATATCGAGTTGTGTTTTAATTTAATTATTATTTTTAAAGTGAATATATAAGTAACTATGCTGTGAATAGAATATTTCAAGCGTCTACCTGTTGCCGTTATCAATATCGAGCAAAAAAATCACGTTTGTTGTATGGGAGCCCCCTTTTTTTTCTGTTTTTTTTTTATTTGTTGTTATAGCGGCAACATAAATACATCATCTGTGAAAATTTCAACTGTCTAACTATCACGGTTCATGAGATACAGCCTGGTGACAGACGGACGGACGGACTGTTAACTCTTTCCTATTTCGAGTTTGCACAGCATATAACATAACACAACATTTACATACACGCACATACATTGCTTCTGGCCCCACACTAGGACACCCTGTGTCGTGGGAACCCGAAACAGCGACGTCACAAACATAACATACTCGTAATAACACTTAGAGCGATGATCCGGACACTGATGTTGAAGCCCGCTGTTTTCCACTGTCATTCTGAAGGTTAAAGTCGATTTACGTCAGACGAGCGAATGCTCATTCTATGCCCACTCTATCAAATTCTTTTAGTGTAAACAGACGTAGAGCATTCTTTCGTTGTTTTGTCTGCTTTCGCAAAGATTCTATTGGAATGTTCTAAGAATGCTCGCTAGCTCGATGTAAACGGCGCGCTTGATTATCCATATCAATGTTGAATAATTCGGTTCCAACCACAAAATATTTTACTTTTAAACTCACAGAAAACGCAACCGATCCGAATAGTTCCGACTGTTTTGTTTGTCTATGGTATAGTCAAAAATTGAACTAAGTGTTTGCTAAAGTAAAAACAGCTTAATTTATATGTGCCTAAAGTTCTTTTTGTTAAGCTAGATACCTGAAAAGGCCTTGTGTGCGGCGTTAGAGCGTGCGAACAGTTGCTTAGAGCGTTCTTGCGTGTTCGGACGTGCTCGCTTCGCTCCCCCGAGCGGTCTCATCAAAGTGTTCTTGTGTTCTAGCTCTAGCTCTTTGTTCGTTTGAAGTAAATCATCAAACATGAGCTTTCTGTTTTTCCAAATCGATGACCATAACGTATGGCGTATAATCACAGTGGTGACGTAACGCCAACCGACGAGCTGTTATTAGCCGACTTAGGAAGTTGAGGGTATGTTTTTGCGCTTACCTTTGTGTAAGTATGTAGATCGCTAGCCTTTCTACCTGTTCCTAGATGTAATGTAAACATACCGCATTGTGGAGAATAACCCCGTGGTTAATGTTACATGATTTGACACCTCATTTGTTGAAATTGTATCATCCGACCAGCGTCAGTCGCCATAAAGAATACTATATTTAAATTAATGTAAATCACACATCTACATATTCTACATTAAATGATATTATCAAACAGATTTCTTTCAACTTAAAACAGATTTTTTATAAGTAGATAAACCAAATATAAAATAACAAGTATAAAACTAAACTAAATAATTATCAAACTAAATACTATCTAAATATAAAATAATGTCTGGGAGAATTCCCAAGATACTGGCAGCATTCCCCCTCTGAATGACCAGGCTGATGCGCTGACCGAAGAATGAAATTAAATTACATTCAATTAATTATTTTTATTTATTTCGTGGTAAGTGGCAGACCCTCCGAAATACAGGTGTGAGCGTATCGTATTGAAATATTGTGCTCTTTAATGACCACGGTAGGTCCTCCCGAGCCTCCCGCCTACTGAGGTCAAAATTTCTATACACCTTGTACTTAGCAGTCGGGTTTTTGGTTTTAAAAACAGTTTTTTTTTGTTCCTTTTTCAAATCGCCAGACCGTTGGCGGATTCGTTTTTGTTTTTTCTACTTTTGAATTTGGAACAATGGCCGCTCGTCACATGCGGTGTGTGGCCGGTGTTTTGTGTGTGACACATAGAGGTTGGTTGTTTGTTACTAATCTACTAACGTTTTCGGAATTTTTATAAACATTCGTTAGTTTCGGGTAGGCACTTAAATACACGTAAGCAACAAGTTTATTTTTAATATGTTTTTAAAATTATATTGGTATTAAAATTGTAGATGTAACATTTGCCTATTAATTATTATTATCTACTTGTCTTCATATTAACGTGTCTAAGTGTTTTGAATGTACCTAAATGAACCTTTGTAAATATTTTGTGTTCTTTTTGTATTTTTTTCTAGTGTGCAATAAAGAATATTCTAAAGATGAAAGAAATACAATACAATGTCGATGAACCGAAAGTGATCTGTCAGGATCGTGGCAGGTGGCAGTCCCTGGTCTCTGCCTACCCCTCAGGGATACAGGCGTGAGCTTATGTATGTATAACCTCTTCCTAGGGGATCGGGGTAACGCTGATCGAGAAAGCGTATCCTTGTGATCTTGAACTTGCCCGAATAATGTGCGCACGCGTCGCCACCTGCGAGACGGCGGGTGCGAGACGATGCGCCCGTCTCGCTCGCTCCTGCGGCAGCCGTCCTTGTCGCACTCGGAGGAAGACTGCGATGTCTGGTGACCTCTGAATTTCGTGCTAATTAGGACAAAACTGGCCAATTGGGAGTCGGACACGCGCAAGAAGGGTTCTGTCTATACAATATTAGACACACGATTATATTAATATCGAGCAAAAAACGATAAAAATAGCGTTTTTTGTATGGAATGTAATATTAATTACATTCTACTTTACTGATTTATTTTTAAAGTGAAGGTACAAATAAATATCCTGTGAATATTTCAAGCCTCTGTCGGTTGCCGTTATTATTTTATTCTGTTTTTGGTATTTGTTGTTATAGCGGCAATAGAAATGCATCGTCTGTGAAATTTTCAACTGTCGAGCTATCACAGTTCATGAGATACAGCCTGGTGACAGACGACGGACAGACAGGCAGTGGAGTCTTACTTATAGGGTCCTGTTCTTAACCGTTCCTAATGTAGGTGTCTTTTTGATGTTGGCTATTAGTTTCTACTTGTAAATGGTTGTTCATTCCTTCCAATGTTCTTAATTTTGCAAGGATGTATTTCTGCAGATTATTATTGGGACGAATTCTTTCTTCTTACTTTTAAGAATTAGGAACTAATCGCCGACATCAATTTTTTTCTGGTATGTACATTAAACAGTTCATAAAGTCTTTTGTGTGATTTCGGCTAGAAAGTGCCACTTTTTCGCAATCCCTGACCAAGATGTTCCGTTGCCGTCGCATTGGGGCGGACAATCGTTTCCTGTCTGTGGAGTTATTTTTGGTCCGCTTTGTCCGCCCTAACCTCTGCCATATGTCGTGCATACTTCTCTTAGTGAGATTCCAATTAGACTGAACCCCTCTTAACCTAACAGGCTTTTTTTAAATCTGTATTTATGTTAATTACTTATCGGCAAAACTAAAGTGGAGCTGGGCTGGTCATGTCAGACGTATGGACCCGGAAAGGTGGGCTGAGAGGGCCCCACCTTTGCCCAAAAAAATACAGAAATATGTAAGTAAAAAGAAACGTATGTGGAATTTACCCCCGTTTTCTCGTGGTCCTACTGATTTGTCCTACTAGTAGGACCACGAGGGAGACCTATTTCTGTCTGTTCTACAAGGCCTGTTTCACTACGCGTGTCGGTATCGAACGCGTCAACTGTACATGCGGCGACCACTCCGAAGTGGCAAATAGGTAGGAATTCAGGTGCCAGAAGAGGTAAGAGTTACGCGGTAGAAAGAAAGGCAACATGTAGGTGAATATAACGTAGCTTTTTTAGCGCCGTGCGATCTGAATTGCACCTAATTGTATCGCTCCTAGAGTCGCTTTTTCTTTAATTGACTTTGCGGAGTGAAACTTCTGTACCTGTACTATTATGTATTCTGTGGTTCTACTATGTGCCTTACTAGCTGTTGTCAATTATTTAAACCACCTGTATATTCAATGGTGCCGATTCGCAATGGTTGTTTACAGTAAAACTAAACATAAGAGGGATACAAAAAAAAACAAGAGGTACCTAATTTTGAATATCATCATCATCATCATCATTATATAAAATAATTGACACCAGCTAGTAAGGCACATAGTAGCACAGACAGAAATAGGCCTCCCTCGTGGTCCTACTAGTAGGAAAAATCAGTAGGACCACGAGAAAACGGGGCAATTTACGTTCCAATACATTTGCCAAATTCTAATCTACAATGTATCTATTAGATGTAAAATTGCGAGAATGTGTCCGTAACCTGTTTTGTGTTCTAGATAAATAAAATAGAAAAATAAAACTACTTACTGTGATTATAATAACGGGGGCAGTACTAGCCAGAGCTGTGTGGCAAATCTGCGGGCATCTGCGCGGCACATGCCCGGCCGGTTTCCAGATTTGGCGGCCCGCCCGTGTGGGGTGGAGCCAAGTGCGAGGTTCTATGCCTTTGTGAGAGGCCGTTTCCGGAACTTATTTAGTTATTTTTATTATTGTTCAGTTTCCCCGTTTAATTTAAATGTAAATTTTCGTTGGTTGCACTGGCAACCCAAAACTAGATTTTTCTATTGCTTTTTCGAATCTGCCTGTCGTTTTCAAACCCTTCTCGAGGCAACAGCTTTTTCGTTGTGCTGCTGTTTGCCGCCGTTTTCGTGACCCTATCGTTCTCATCACCTATTTTTCGTCTTGTATCGTGTGTGTGTGCCAACAAAAAGACTGAAGTGCTGAAGGGAGCTGAAGGACGGACCCGGCTCAATCGTCGTCAGGTCAGGTTACGCAACTCACGGTGGGCTGTCGTGGAAAGTAAATCGAGGAGCTGGAAGCGGCTCCCGCCCGAGGTACGCTGACCTTTGACCCCCTTCGCTATCGGACCTGGTAAGTCTTTCAGCCTGCCTAAAATTCCGCTTTCAAAGGCACACAGTCCACTAAATTATCGCGCACCACGAAATCCCCGAACTAAACAATTATATTTAACAAGCTGCCCCGGTAAACGTTGTCGCTATATTTTTTTTTTCACTTTGGGCTATGAAAAATAGATAACAACCTATTCTCAAACCTACCGAATATTCATGTAAATTTTAATGAAAATCGGAGTAGCCGTTTCGGAGGAGTATGCGCACTAACATGATAATTTTATATATTATTAAAAGAGAAGATTAGCGGACCCCGCGAACTTTGTTTCGTCATATATATATTTTTTTCACTTAGGGCTATAAAACATCTAGATAACAACCTATTCTTAGACCTACCGATTGTATATATAAAATTTCATCGAAATCGGCCAAGCCGTTCCGGAGGAGTATGCGCTAACATTGAGACACGAGAATTTTATATGTATACTAGCTTTCGCCCGCGACTCCGTCCGCGTGGACTTTAGTTCAAAATTTTGCAACCCCGTTCACTCCTTCAAGGGTTAAATTTAGAAAAAACGGCGAAATACGTGTTCAATTTGTGTTGAAAAGTATTTATTTTAAGTTTCAAGAAAATTAGACTACATTTTTTATACCTCCCATACAAATTTTGGCAACACTTTTCGCCCCCTTCGGGGTTGAATTTAAAAAAATCCCGCCTTATTCCTTGCCTACATTGTATATAGACCCTTTGTGCAAAATTTCAGCTTCCTAGGTCTAACGGTTTGGGCTGGGCGTTGATGAGTGAATGAATGAGTCAGTCAGGACTATGAATTTTATATATATAGAAGAAGATAGATTAGATTTTGGCAACAAACAGTCGTTACAGGAGAAGTTAAATAACAATTACAATAGAGATAGATTTACTAAGATAGACTTCTAGTGCCGAAATTTTACAAAAGTGCTACGCTCCTAGAGGAGCGTGTTTTCTATTGTACACTAGAGTAATAATAATAATAATAATAAACTCACGCCCGTTATCCCCGAAGGGGTAGGCAGAGGCACCAGTCTCTAGAACTGGACCCACGTTTTGCCGAGTTTATTAGGTCCCAAACGTGACAAGTGGCAAGCCTGTCGCCGTTGTCCGGGCACAATTTATCAGCGAATGGTGTTGCTGTACAAACAAATGTACGTAACTAAACGTCATTGGTACATGCGTGGTTCGAACCCAGACCCTCATGACCCACATTGTACACTAGAGTGTACAATAGAAAACATGCAGAAATGTGTAACTGACAGTTTTAGATCGGGTTTTATTTAAGAGCACTTCAAAAGAGAGGCCTCAAACTATATAGCTCAGAAAATTTAAAACAGCTTGCACTCTAATTTTAATTTTGCGAATGCTTTTGGTGTTTCTTAAATACATACATACGTACATAAGCTCACGCCTGTATCCCAGAGGGGTAGACAGAGACCAGGGACTGCCACCTCCCACGATCCTAACAAATCACTTTCGCTTCATCGACATTCATTAGTCGTTGCATGCCCGCACGTCGGCTTCGGGTACCTTTTTCCAGTCCAATATACCTAGTATTGAGTATAGATGGCAGTCGTTAAGCCAAGTCAGAGGCCTTAATAAGGCGGCATGAAAAACTTCTGACAGTAAGACCAGCCACTAGTATTACAAGCCTCCACCAATCCGGACTTGGCCCCCGTGGTGGAGTATGGCCTATACCTTCCTCAGGGATGAGACCCGTGCCCCTCGGTCCGGACATAATGGGTTGATGATGATCACCTATTGTAAATGACAAGGTATGGATTTCATGTCCGCAAATAACTATGACAGTTCATTATACAATCATCTTCTTATCAGCCTGTGATGACATCATACAGTTGATAGTACCAGGTCAACACGTTTATTGAATTACAAAGGAGTACAGAGTAACCATACTATTATTACCAGAGTGCCTCGTTGGATGACCAATTAAAACGCTTGACCATGAAAGCAGAGGCCGCGGGTTTGGAGGCCGTATATCCACGCTAAGCAGTTGGTGCCGGCTGCCGTCGATAGATGGCAGTCGTTAAGCCAAGTCAGAGGCCTTAGGGCGGCTTGAAAACTTCTGACAGCAAGACCAGCCACTAGTCTTACAAGCCTCCACCCATCCGGACTTGGCCCCCGTGGTGGAGTATGGCCTATGCCTTCCTCAGGGAAGAGACCCGTGCCCCTCGGTGGGGACATAATGGGTTGATGATGATGATGAGGCAAACATATCTGGGGCCCAAAACGAGTTCCTCAAGTATAAAAAGTATCAGTTACAGACAGGTTTCGTTGGCAAGTTCAATGGGTTCGATTCTCTCACGGTCCGTCGATTGTCTGACAACAATCCGCGTTTCGTCTTCGGCAACCGAAGGTCGCCAATGCGTCATAGACTCTTAGTTCGCTTGAACAAACCGTCGTTCTGCGCGTCACCCGCCGAACGCTAAAAAAGTTTTTTATCTCGCCCGATGACGGAAATAGCATGCCATATACGGCATATACGGCCAGTACGCGGTCGACGCTCGCGGCAAACGCGCGTTCCTTTTTCGAAATCTGAAGAAAAAGTTGACACCGGCATCTGCATGGAATTTTCGGCCAGTGTTGTGTGTGTGTGTAAAAAAAGGTGAAGATGGAAAAAAGTACTGTTGTTTGCATAGCTTGTTATCGTGCAGTGAAAACGGGAATGCCGATAGTGTAGCAGTGTGTGACGGGAGATACACATATCTCAACGTTTCGCTTTCACGAATGCGGTGCGAATTTTGAGATCGGCGGCGGTTGGATTTCGACGGACCTCCTTTCGGCCCAAAACCTTGAACTAGCCAGTACCTTTGAACTACCATCTCTATTACGTGTATTGTACAGCCTGGAGACGCTCAGCCCAGTAGGAAGGGACCTCTTATATTCCCATTGACTGCCAAATTCCATATTAATTGCCACCGTGAATATCATCGTTCAGTTTTGGCGCGCATGATTAGGCCTCTAGACATCGCTGGCCGAGGAAGCGAAAGAGGTTTGACGTGTGAAACCCTAGTCTCTCTACCCCTATGGAACACAGGCGTGAGTTTAAGTTGCATTTCATGATCATCATCATCATCATCGGCCTATGGTTGTCCGCTGCTGGACATAGGCCTCTCCCATTGAACCCCACTGAGCACGGTCCTCGGCTACTCTCATCCAGCTCTTGCCAGATGCCCAATGCATTTATTATCTTCTACGCATTCAGCAGGGATAATGACATCGTTATAGGCGTAGTTTAGGACGGATGTACAGGAAGCAGGTAGGGCAGTTTTTTTTAAAGTAAAGTAAAAAATGTTTATTCAGTTAAACGTACAGAGTTATAAATTTGTGAGGCTTATAGAGCTTAGAATTAAGACATAGTGGCACAAAATATTATAACATTGTAAAGTTACAGTGTCCCCACACTAGGCATAGCCTGTATCGTGGGCGACGGTTTCAGAGTTGTTGAACTATAAATGTGGCGTATTCTTGTCGACATTTAAATTATGCTATGGTTACAAAATCTAATCTAGAAGCAAAATTAAAAACTAAAACTAAAGCAAATAATTTTGAAAATTTAACAGAAACGTTTACATACAGGCACAAATATAGCTTCTGGCCCCACAATAGGATACCCTGTGTCGTGGGAAACTGAAACGGCGACATCACAAACATGTAAACATCCTTAACTAGGGCCTACATTCCGCTAATGCATTGCGTTACAGTGGCAGTTGCATGACGAGTCGATTTTATTTCATTGATAGATAGATAGATAGATAATCATTTATTAAATTCCCACAACACACAAAGATATACAATTGACAGGCATAGCATGCTAACAATAATATTCAAAATAAATCATAATAATAAGATTTTCCTAAAATAACGATAAGCTTTGTATCATGTGTTATGGCAATATAAAAGGTACCCGAACTCAGCATATGCTGCAGTTATTGCAAAGCAATGGCCTGCAGCGCTGGTTTTCAGTCGGGACCTCTAAGAGACGCAGCGAGGGCCAACGGCATCGTTGAGCTCTCTTTCCTTACTAGAGCTTAAAAAACAAAATTATATAAAACAAAATGAAATTACTATTGAAATTAAATTAAAATACACTGATCCATTGAAATTTTACACTCTAGATAAAATGGCAAAATTGGACAATTATTTAATTAATTAATATTCTATTGCAAAACGACATAAATTATTAAGATAAATTAAAATTCAAATAAAATAAATTAATCGAGTAGGTACATACATGAATTTCATATTTCGCAGCTACTTATTGCCGTTTCAAATCAAAGCGTGCATTTAACTCGTAATTCTAGGCGTCTATGGAATTTAAAAACATGTCACGTGACCCGACCACGTTATGATTCCAACCCACGACTTGGGCATTTTTTAGTTAAATATACCAAAATCCGTACCTTCGACCTTCTCTTTATATGTCCCACATGCGGTAGGGGCTGCCGCTGCCGCTCTCGAATTGGACTTTTCAGTCACACAAAAAAGTGTTGAGGTCCCACAGGATACATCCCCAGGCACTGCTTGAATCGTCCGTAACGGACGCGAAGGCCTATGATACCAAAATGGTATATTTTAAGAACCAAAAACTTTCATAGCGATCCAATGAGTATAAGCAAAGTTACGGCACATGGTAGTCCCACCCAAATACCTATATGGAGAGCGTAAATCAGCTTAAACCTAAAAACTCAAATATCTCAAAACTCACTTTGTGTGGGTTTGAACCTTTTTGCTAAACTACGTCCAATTGAACTATAATGCACTAACAGAATCGATGCCCTGGTTACTTTTACTTTTATTTATTTTCCCCAGCCGGGGTTCGAACCCGGGACCTGTCCAATGGTAGGCAGGTGCGCTAACCGCTGCGCCGCCTCCGTCAAATTATCACATGGCATGTAGGTACTTAGAGCCATCGCAAACATTGCGACTAGTCGCCGCGTCAGACGCAACGTTGTCATTTGCTTCTGGCGTCTTGTCGTCGCGACTCCGCGACTCTGACGCCAAGTGTGCGGAGATTCGAATAAAACAACATAACATTTACATACAGGCACATACATTGCTTCTGGCCCCACACTAGGATACCCTGTGTCGTGGGAACCAGAAGCAGCGACGTCACAAACATGTAAACATCCAAGACCTGGAGTTTTTTTTTCTCCCCAGCCGGGAACGAATCCGGGACCTCTCGCATGGTAAGCAGATGCGCTAACCACTACGCCACAGAGGTCGTCCAATATATCCTCGTGAGGCCCAATGTCTTCAAGTGATCACAAAATCAATTGTTCTTTTCAAGGTCGGGCCTTACGAGGATATGGAAATTGACGGCCGTAGCCTGTCGTCGTCTAGTCGCCGAACCGTCGCTGTCGCGTGTCGCCTAGTGTGCGCATAGACTCAATTGAATACGGAAATTCTTGCCATTTTAGTGGTGACTATTGCAAAACAGTGAGCAGTGGCCGCAAATATTTGCTCGTGTAATGAATTCCGGTGATTGTCAACTGGGTTGAGAAATCTGGCTCATCAATTGTTGTTTCGAGCTAGCGATCGTTTACCGCAAATTGGGGGTGTTAAGAAGAAAAAAAAAGTAGCACATATTTTCGGCAAAACGTGTTCCTATTTCTAGAGACTGGTGCCTCTGCCTACTCCTTCGGGGATAACGGGCGTGAGTTTATTTAGTTTTATTTTTATTTTATATTTTTGGTCCAGATCAACTTTACATATTATCCAGGTCTTGGATGTTTACATGTTTGTGACGTCGCTGTTTCTGGTTCCCACGACACAGGGTATCCTAGTGTGGGGCCAGAAGCAATGTATGTGCCTGTATGTAAATGTTATGTTATGTTAACTTACAATGTGCAGTGCTTACGAAAGTTTTAGTTCAAAAACGTATTATTGTGTCCTATTAATTAAAATAACAATGTGGTTATACAAAATTATAAACATTTATTATTACAAACTATCAACAATTGTGTATTTGACGCGATGTCAAATGAGTTACTTTTAAAACAGAAGTACTAAAAATACTAAACTTGCTTGTGACGTCACATTTCAGACCACTCTTTTTGTGTTTCATCTATTTAAAAATTGTAATAACTAGTAAATGATTAAAAGAAATACATTTTCCGAATAATTTTGTAGTTTTTGTTTTAATCGAGCTTCTCAAATAATTTATTGTTGATAGTGTCAAATACCCGTCCTACCCAACATTTTTGTTCATTATTATGAAAACCAGAAAATTTCGTGGACCCCCACTAACAACTTGTGAACCTGTTCTCTTTCCACGTCTACGTGGACCCTCGTGTGTTCCCTTATGGACCCCGGGGTCCAACTGGACCACTTTGGGAACCTATGGTTTACCGGGTCAACTTGTATAAGGGTTCATAATTGACCATTCGAGAACGGCCGGACCGCTTTGGCTGATTTTTGTTTTTTTTTTATTATATTTGTGGAATTCCAGGGAATGGTGAGAAAATATGGAAAAATTACGAAAACTTGCGGCACGAAGTTTGCCGCGACAGCTTGTTAATTAATATAGATTAGCGGACTGTTAGTTTACTAGAAACTGTAGGTCAACAATCCGGTGATTCCGATCTGTTACCCTAGAATATTGACCCTAGGGTGAATTCTAGGAAACTTACGTCCGAAAATTTACCCTAAGCTGGGTAAATAATAGGAATCTTTATCTAGACTACACTAGTCAACTGTACATTTTCGAGTAGAGTTGCGCGAAACGCTTCAATGAAAAGAAAAGAATGATGTAGTTCGTTTCCTTAACTGAACTTCTGCACTATATTAGTTCACTAATAGTCCACTTCATTGAATTTTATGTCACGCGATTTATGTGGATGTAGGTGTATCCAACAAAATAGAATCGTAAGTGCCCTTTTTACGACTGCTAGTGCAAGACGAGAACGACAACGAACTGGCGAGACACATGAGTTACAGAATTTTGGTTCTTAGTGTGGTAGATATAAGAATGTTTCTTGAAGAATGAACTACTACGTGGACTATTAGAGTGAATGAGATATGTTAAGATTTGTAGTGAATGAACGAATGAATGGTTTCACAAAACTAATGCATTCAATCGAAGCATTCATTTGCGAACTACATACCTCTGTTTTCGAGGTGATAAATTGGAAGTGAGTATATATAAAGATTCCTATTATTTACCCAGCTTAGGGTAAATTCTCAGACATACGTGTCCCAGAATTCACCCCAGGGTGAATTCTTTGGGGTAACAGATAGGAATAACCCTAACAATCGCCAACACGTCTCGTCTCCCGACTTATGCATTTCAAAGGATACCTAACACTTATCTCAAAGCAAGAAGGCAGATAACACCAAACGGTGTGCAGTTTTGTTACAGAAAACCTTATCTCAGGTGCAGATAAGTCGTATCTCTCTTGTAATTAGCTGACGTCATATCTAACATCCTTGAGAAAGAATAATGATTCTCGTTCAGCGGTAACGGTCTGCCTATTAGATTTAATACCGTGCTGTGACAGATACAGTCAGAAGCCTTAGAGCGGCTTGAAAACTTCTAAGACCAGCCACTAGTCTTACAAGCCTCCACCAATCCGGACTTGGCCCCCGTGGTGGAGTATGGCCTATACCTTCCTCAGGGAAGAGACCCGTGCCCCTCGGTGGGGACATAATTGGTTGATGATGATGGCGATGAAATACATAAGGGCCTATTTATGAATTGAGAATTTACTCGTAAATAATTAGGTAACGTGCGGTCACGCTCGGTTCTAAAGAAATTTGACCAGACAGCACTACAGTTAAGTAATTATTCAGCGAAATTCTCAATGAGTTCTTTTCAATGACAGCTGTCAGTTGAGTTCATTAAAAAAAAACTAGATGGCGCTGCAAGAAGACCAAAATGTCATCATGTTTTTAGGTCTGCGGTTTTAATCGTTATTAATCTGTGATAGTCTAAACATCTCTTTGTAGTCTGTGATCTAAACTAGATTTTGTTTCGAAACTGTTGTAACTTGAAAGTTATAGAAGTATTTTTACTTCGTTTATTACAAATACGTACGTGAATTGTGTCTTTGCTCATTACTAGCCCATGCATTGTGCATTTTTGTAAAAACATAGGACAGGAACCACAGATAAGGTGCAGTGATATCATGCGGTACTATTTTTTTTTAATGACGCTCTGAAAAGCCCTCATTAGGAAATCAGCCCTAATTAATCTTCTGTCACGCTCTTTTCTGAGCAATTTGACGAGACAGCACTATGTACAGTTAAGTAGTTAATTTGCCATATTATCAATTCAGAAAGCCCTTTGCCTACCCCTTCAGGACACAGTCGTGAGTTTACGTATGTGAAAACCTAAATCATAAAGCTCAGAGAAACACCATCAGACTCGTAATTTATTATTCGTTGTTTTGTATAGATGACATCATGCGTGCAGTTATTTTAAAATTACAAGCGAACATTATTAAATTTATCTACAAGGAAAATGACCGATTTCACTCATAGTCGAAGCATATGTTATTATTCAAACTCGAACGTTACAAAATTATGGGCTCGACATAAGCCTCAATTCTGCTAGTGCATTATAGTTCAATGACAGATATGGTCAGGTGACGTGACATAATTTTGTGTACCATTGACGCCTAGAAAAAAAAAGTTTTATTCGGTAAAGGTAAACACAATATTTAACAGTATTTCATTTCCGCCAAACTAAATGATAGTTTGTTGGCAGACTTACTCTCAGCTTAAAACTAAATTACTTAAAATACCTAACAAATTACTTAAATTAAGTTTACATAGAAAAGTAACATACTTATATTTAACTAACATTAGGATCACTTTATGGTGCTGGTTACAAACTGGTTCATTAATTCGGAAGCTACACATTTTTTATAAAGCGTTTTACTGGCATACTGTGAGGATCTTAATTCCAGAAGGATCGGTGCGTGTGCGCGCTTAGATTAAAAGCGGCAATGTAATGAAATCGCTGCGTTCATGAAGTTGTCATTGTAGTACAATGCATTAGCAGAATCTAGGCCCTGCTCTCTGAACACTTTGGGTCATATTTGAAGGTTGCTACTGAAAGAAACATAAATATTTACATACAGACACATTTTGAATCGCTCGTAGCCTGGGCTGCCTGAGTGATCTTAAACGATCACTAAGGTTAAGCATACGGCGCGTTCAGTCCATGGATGGGTCACCGTCTATGACTAACGCTAGTGGCATTTTTCCGAGCGGTTCCGTGCATCGCAAGGCACGTTAAGCAGATGGTGCCGGCTGCCGTCGATAGATGGCAGTCGTGAAGCCAAGTCAGAGGCCTTAGGGCGGCTTGAAAACTTCTGACAGTAAGACCAGCCAAGTGAGTCTTACAAGCCTCCACCAATCCGGACTTGACCCCCGTGGTGGAGTATGGCCTATACCTTCCTTAGGGAAGAGACCCGTGCCCCTCGGGGGGACATGACGGGTTGATGATGATGACATACATCTGCTTCTGGCCCCACACTAGGATACCCTGTGTCGTGGGAACGAGAAACAGCGACATCACAAATACCTATGTAAACATCCAAGATCTGGGGTGTTTTGTCCCCAGCCGGGGTTCGAACTCGGGACCTCTCGCGTGGTAGACAGATGGGCTAATCGCAGCGCTACAGAGGTCGTCAAATTACGTACCTCTGTGGCGTAGTGGTTAGCTCATCTGCTTACCGTGCGAGATGTCCCGGGTTCGATCCCCGGCTGCTGGGGAAAAAAAAAGAAACCCAGGTGTTGGACGTCTACATGTTTGTGATGTCGCTGTTTCTGGTTCCCACGACACAGGGTATCCTAGTGTGGGACCAGAAGCAATATATGAGGCATATAAATATGTAGAATCAAAGGCTGCAAAGTACCACAAGCCAGCCTTTGATTCTATATGCCTCATATGTGCCTGTATGTAAATGTTTGTTTAATAAAAATACACATCGACCATCCAATAGAGTCTGTAAAATATAGCTTGAGCTCCGCGACAGCTGTCATGGACATTTGCGTCCATGAAGTTTTGATTTTTTTCACAGAATATTTGCACTGTGAAAACTCCATACTTACTGCACACTATTCGATGTCTAAGCAATATCGCAACCTAGCCCTGTCAGTGTGACAGCTGTCGCGGAGCTCAAGCTATGTTTTACAGACTGTGATAAAAATACACATCGACCATCCACTAAAAAAACTGGTGCCCTCAAACAAAGCCCAGGAGGCTTCTAAATTTAAAAGTTCCAACCGCCAATTCGGACGACCTTGGCATTCGACTCGGAGCGTTCTGAGGTCATTCTACTTTATCAATGGCCGGTGTTTCGGATACTGCGCGTGCGCAGATGATTAACATATTGCGTGGATGTGGGACTCTGCTGTTGTTAGCCAATAGATCGGATTAGATTAGAACTTTTCATTGTACAAACCAGAAACCAATAGTACATTACTGCAGCGGCCATCAAAAGAGGCAATAATTTTTGCCGCGCTAAAATGTTTTTTTTTTTCAATAGGTAGGTATATCCAGCTTTCTATCGCAAGCCAGTTCGAAATTTAAATAAAACCTCTGATAAGCTACCTCCTTGGATGTCATTGTTCGGAGTAAAAGATCGTTCCATTTTTAAATAACACGACAGATATGAGTTTAGTATGTAATTTATTTGGCCGAAAAACGACGGGGCGACAGTTATGAATTTTCATATAACTTTTTCCGGCCGCTTCTCGCGTGTAATTGGCCAGTACAGCAATTTCGAGTTATCTCGAAGAAGGTTGTCGAAATAATGGTCAAATTTCCAAGCATGTTTGCGAAAAATACATTAGAAGGCTTACTTATCTGATCTAAGTCTATCATGCGTATCATGTGCCCGTATTTAATTTCAACTCGTTTATTGACAATGAAGGCCCAATTTTCTTGGAATATCATCATCATCATCATCAACCCATTATGTCTCCACCGAGGGGCACGGGAGCTGTGTCGTGAACTCGAACCAGAAGCGACGTCACAAACGTGTAAACATCTGGGTTTCTTTTTTTTTGTCCCAGCCGGGATTCTAACGCGGGACCTCTCGCATGGTAGTCAGATGCGCTAACCGCTGCGCCACAGAGGTCGTCAAATTACACAGACCAGGTATTTCTTAATCTAAAAGTACAGACGCCGGCCTTATGATGATGATGCTAATTTTGATCGGCATTGTCATTCTGTTAACGGGCTCTTGTTAAATTTTGCAAATCAGTTTCACCTTTCCAATATGCTACTCCGTTTGGGTCAGGGATTCGCCGTGATGAGTTGGATTGCATGACCCGACCAGTAGCTGTCATTGAACTATAATACACTAGCAGAATTGAGACCCTGGGTAAGAACAAATTACCTGTCCCATCGAGTATGGCAGAGTTAGGCTGTCAAAAATTTCAGACAATCTACCAGCTGCTCTTCTGCATCCACCAGAGCCGTTGGAAGAATTAATCGTCGCCTAATAATGTTGTAGAGAGCGCGTAGGAACTCCCACACTGGAGTAATTACGAACAAGTTAATGCCAATGCGGCATGATACGTCACAGATGGAAACAGATGGTTGGACCCTCAGAAATCATATAATATACAGTGTCTGGGATCTTTATCTGTAGTGTGGTGGCCGAGCGTCAATCGTTCACAACTTTTTTTGTAGAAGAAAGAAGAAAAATAATTTATTCCTTACTAGCTCGGCAAAGGTTGTCTTGCCAGATAGGGTATGAAAAATAGATAACAACCTATTCTCAGACCTACCGAATATACATATAAAGTATCGTGAAAATAGTTCAAGCCGTTTCGGAGGAGTATGCGGACTAACACTGAAAGATTCTATAGCCCACTGTTGGGCATAGGCCTCTTCTCTTTCACGCCAACCACTGCCGAGAATGACCACTGCCGCCCAATCACGTCAATCTCTAACGGGATCTCGTCATATTGCTCGTATGCTTCAGGATTGATCCCGAAGAATTACACGAGATCTCGCGAGATCGGAGTCCCGCGGGATTGCATTCCCTAGTCCCGACATCTTCGCTTTGGTTTGCCGTCGCGTCGGTGTCAATTTTGCGGAGCCCGGTTGGTGGTGATTATAGGGTTGTTGAGGAACTTATGATGAGGAAGAGGATTTTTTAAAAGTCGATTTTGAGGAAGAGGATGAGGATGAGGAATCCGGCAGACAAAGAGGAAGAGGATGCTAAAGACGAAGAACAAAATAACATTTAGTAGATTATGCTAGTATTGAACTTCTTTACCTACATGTTTCCATCTCTGTCTTCCTTTAACTTTTTAATACGGCGAGACTTCTCTCTCTCTCTCTCTCTCTCAAACACATTTCGTTTCAACAAAACATAACTCTCCGTCCTCTTAAATTCCTCATGAGGAAGAGGAAGAGGATTTTTTTTAAATCAGTTTTGAGGAAGAGGAAGACGATGAGGAACCTCAAAAATATGAGGTAATTCGTCATTTTGAGGAAGAGGAATCCTCGTCAACCCTAGTGGTGAACGTTCTGTGGATCCCTAACGCGCTCTCGCGACCGGCAAAGCGGAAAATATGCGAAAGAAAATAATACGAAACGTCCGCGATTGGTTCCGGCTCGGCGAGCGATACACGCGTGGTTGTGCTGAAGAACGTATTCAAATCTTGCTTGTATAAATTATTGTTAGAAGTAGAGGGAAGACATTATTTATTATACCTATGATTTTATGAATAAATTTTATCTTTATCTTTAACAAGACACATCACAGAGACAAAATAAACCAGCCAAGTGCGAGCCGGACTCGCACACGAAGGGTTCCGTACCATCTATAAAATCGGCAAAAATCACGTTTTTTGTATGTCCCCTTAAATAAATTAATTAATAAATTATTTTAATTAATAAATATTTATTTTATTTTAATTTAATTATTTAGGTTTAAAGTTAAAGTGAACAGCCGTCTACCTGGTGCGGTTGTCACCATCGACCAAAAATGAGTAAAAAAAATCACGTTTGTTGTATGGGAGCCCCCTCAAATATTTATTTTATTCTGATTTTTAGTTTTTGTTGTTATAGCGGCAACAGAAATACACCAAGTATGAAAATTTCGACTGTCTAACTATCACGGTTCTGTATGAACGAAACATCCGTTCCTACGATACAGCCTGGTGACGGACGGACGGACAGACAGCGAAGTCTCAGTAATACGGTCCGTTTTAGTAATAGGGTGATGTTTTCCTTCAGAGGACACCAAGATACCCCAAGATGTTTGTGACATCGCTGCTTCTAGTTCCCACGACACAGGGTATCCTAGTGTGGGACCAGAAGCAATACATGTGCCTGTTCGTAAAATGTTTGACTAAATATTTATCTCTTTGACTAACGCTCAGGTTATGAAGGAATGAACGCGAGGAAAATTGCAGTGGATGTGAGCTGTGTGACAAATTCTTTGAAATTATGTTGTCACTCGCCTTTAAAATTTCACCCGAATTTGCGTCATCGATATTAGCGATATCATATCGCTTATACCTATCGCCGGTCGGCTATTCCTAATATCCAGCTGTTCTTTGCGTTATCAGCTTATTGAAAAAAATGTCACGTACACACAACTATTGGCCAAAGTGCAAGAAATTACTTGATCTTTAATAGGTGGGCGTTACCGAAAAGTGCATTCAGTAATGGTACTGACACACGTGCTCATTACTAGCACGAAAGCATGCTTATATTGAGCAAGTGCACTCCCAATCTTTTCTGTATGTAGCCACATAGACATTCAACAAACGGAATGTAAATTCTTTACGTTGAAATAAGTTTATGATTTCTTAAGACAGTAACATTGACAACAATGCAGTCTTAGGTTATCAAAGATTAAAACATCGAATACAAACATACAGAAAAGATCAAAATTATACATTACTCGTAGCTCGCTCGTAGCCTGGGCTGCCTGAGTGATCTTGAACGATCACTAAGGTTAAGCAACATACGGCGCGTTCAGTCTATGGATGGGTCACCGTCTATGACTAACGCTAGTGGCATTTTTTCCGAGCGATTCCGTGCTTCGCAATGTACGTTAAGCAGTTGGTGCCGGCTGCCGTCGATAGATGGCAGTCGTTAAGCCAAGTCAGAGGCCTTTAGGGGCGGCTTGAAAACTTCTGACAGGAAGACCAGTCTTACAAGCCTCCACCAATCCGGACTTGGCCCCCGTGGTGGAGTATGGCCTATACCTTCCTCAGGGAAGAGACCCGTGCCCCTCGGTGGGGACATAATAGGTTAATGATGATACATTACTAGCTGGTGCCCGCGACTTCGTCTGAGGAGGATTAGTATTTCGAGTAGCTATAAGCTAAACATTTCCATGTCTACCAACCAACCTTTCTCTACCTCTATATTCTCCTTGCTCTATATCAACCAAACTCTAGCGGTTTTGGCAGCGCACACCAGAATAGCTCCCAGATGGTAGATTTTTTCCTACTTGACACTTATGGTCATATTTTGGGCAATTCACACAATATCTTTAAAAATTGTAGCGTATGTGTTATTCTGATGTATAAGCTATATTGTTGTAAATTTTCATTAAAATCCATTCAGTAGTTTTTACGTGAAAGAATAACAAACATCCATGCGTCCATCCATACTTACAAACTTTCGCGTTTATAATATTAATAATATAATATAAGTAGGATAGGAAGGTAGTATCAGACGCAATCATGCAACTGTGATTGTACTACAATGAATCAGCAGAATCTGGGCCCGATCCTCATTCCAATCATGTTGGCTGAGTTTTCTTCGTGTCCAAGCTAACTCAGACACCGACACAGAATCACACTAATATTATAAACGTGAAAGTTTGTGTGTGTGTGTTTATATGTTTGTCAGTCTTTAGCGCTGAAACGGCTGGACGGATTTTAATAAAATTTGGTATGGAGTTAGCCGATACCCTGGATTAAAACATAGGCTATGTTTTACCGCGGGGAAATATCTTATTCCTACGGGAAAATCGATGAACCGCGGGTAACACCGCGGGGCACAGCTAGTACATAATAGTACAGATACAGAAGATTCACTCCGCAAAATCAATTAAAGAAAAAAGGACTCTAGCAGCGATAAAATTAGGTGCAATTCAGATCGCACGGCGCTAAAAAAGCTACGTTATATTCACCTACATGTTGCCTCTCTTTCTGCCGCGTAACTCTTACCTCTTCTGGCGCCTGAATTCCTACCTATTTGCCACTCCGGAGTGGTCGCCGCATGTACTTGCGCGTTCGGTACCGACACGCGTAGTGAAACAGGCCTGCCGATAGTGGAATATAGGTGTGTTTGTTTAGCAACAAACATGGCGTTCGCGCGTTATCTTCACAATGTCCAGTCCATACCGACGGCACATGCCTCAACTCTACTTAGTTGCGTTAAGGGTGATATTGCAACAATAATTTGTGCTCTGCAGACGAAGGATGTTTATTTGCGCCCGATAGCGGAGTGTGGGCTAGGCGCGTGTATGGTCAACATTTAGTCTAGTTTAAATAACTAACAGTTACCAATCTTCCTACTAACGTCCGAAACGCGCCTATACATACCCAGAAAATACATAATAGTACAGGTACAGAAGATTCACTCCGCAAAATCAATTAAATATAATTTTCTAAAGTCTGTTTTTTCATTCAATGCAAAAAAAGATATTGTCACGTTGACCATACAATTCTTAGCCTGTCAATGTCTGAATGTTGCTAGTAAGTTAAAACCCTAAAACCCATTTTACTTCTAAGTTAAATTGTGTATGCTACGCAGGTGTTTTTTTAGACTTTGCTCTTACGAGTAATTCAATTTTAATGTCGATGTGATAAGGAATTTGGTCACATGAGTCTTCTATTCAGGGTAAACAAAAATCTACCGAGTTAACCTAATTTTTTTTTGCATCGAATTAAAAAACGGGCTGTAGAATTTGTCACACAGTTGTCATTTACCCTGGTTATAATGTAGGGACGATATTTGTAGCCTCGCATCCACTGCAATCTTCCTCGCGTTCATACCTTCATAACCTGAACGTTATACAAAGAGATAATTTATTTTGTCATCAACAAACATCATCATCAACCACTATGTCCCGACCGAGGGGCACGGGTCTCTTCCCTGAGGAATGTATAGGCCATACTCCACCACGGCGGCCAAGTCCGGATTGGTGGAGGCTTGTAAGACTAGTGGCTGGTCTTACTGTCGGAAGTTTTCAAGCCGCCCTAAGGCCTCTGACTTGGCTTAACGACTGCCATCTATCGACGGCAGCCGGCACCAACTGCTTAAAGTGCCTTGCGAAGCACGCAACCGCTCTCGGAAAAATGCCACTAGCGTTAGTCATAGACGGTGAACCATCCATGGACTGGCACATGGCTACGATATCCCCTAGGGGTCTTATTTTACAATAATTAATAACGTTGAGTGAGCGAAGGAGCCGTCAGAAGTAAAAGTGACCTTAACAGTATCAGCCAGTGCAATAACTCCTAAGTTACGAATAAATCGTATTTTACAACAGCACAATAAACAATTAAGCGTGTATCTCGTAGGTGTATCGTACTCGTGAGTATTTTCCCAACAGTCGAGAGATAAGGCGTGGAGTATACGCTGTATTCGTCTCATTGTGTACTTTCCAGACATGCTGTCGTACGTTAGGTAATTAGGGTGCATTCCGTAGAAGTAAAAGAGGGTATCCAGGGGCACGGAAGATTCAAATATTAATTTATATGGTAAAATAAAGGCACCTGAGAACAATAAAAATAGAAAAGTTTAACTACGGTCTAAAAGATAAATATAAAAATACAATGAGGAGTATAAAAGAAAGAACATTTACATTAATTTTATTAATGTGCCTTTTAAATATTCGTAATTTTGTAGATAAATAATATAGGTACAGAGAATACAGCAATCGTAATAATAAATTAGGTCGGTCGTAGTAAAATAGACAGACGTTCACGTCCACTTAGTTCGGAGGCTGAGGAATATCTGTGCCAAATACGTCCGAACACTGCGGCGAATGTCATAAAATAGTTAAATTTGGAATTGATAAAAGGCCGAAAATCATTAAAAAGCAACGAGGCGATCGCCTCGTTACAATGCTGATTGAAGGTAGCCTTCTAGGCGAAGGTGTAATCAGTGTTTGAGGTTCACTAGAGCCAGGTACAACAAAAAAATAGGATCCCCTGTGATATGGTCTAAATAGAGGATATGGGTTTGCGACGTGACGAAATAACGGGGAAATAAAATATAAATAAAATAGACAAAAAAAAAAATTGTAAAAAATTTTGCATACTGCTGCTATGTGGTAGAATACATCTACTTCGTTGCGATTAAAATCTGTGCTACTGTAATATTATGTATTCGCAAATAAATGATTTGATCTGATTTGATTTGAAAAATAGATGTCATCAAATCAAGGCTCAAATTAATAACATGAAGAACTGAAAATTGAAAAACCAATTTGAAATTAAAAAAATAAGAAAAAATAAACAAACTCACGCCCGTTATCCCCGAGGGGGTAGGCAGAGGCACCAGTCACTAGAACTGGGCCTACGTTTAGCCTAGTTTATCCGACTTCAAAAAATTATAATAATACTAGCTGCCCCGGCAAACGTTGTTTTGCCAAATATGGACATGAAAAATAGGTAAAAACCTATTCTCAAACCCACCGATTGTATATATAAAATTTCATCGAAATCGGCCGAGCCGTTTCGGAGGAGTATGCGCACTAATAGAGACACGAGAATTTTACATCTTAGGGTCAGCTCACACCGAGACGCGACGCGGCGCGACGCTGCGCGCACATTTTTCATAGAGCGACTCAGAATATACTTTATTCACTACACGAAAAGATACACATTACATTGTGAGAATTCAGATTACGTTGCACCACGCAGCACTGCGCCTCGAGGTGCCTCGCGGCGTAGCGCGACGTATCGTGACGCAGCGGTGCATCGCCGGTACGCGCGGCGTGCAAGAGCGGTGCTGCGTCTCGCGGTGCCGCGCGACGCAGCGCGACGCCGCGAGGCGCAGCCTGAGGCCGCTGTGGTGACTTCTCTACTATTTCCGTCCAGACTTCGTTTAGAATTGACGCAGTTCGGTCGAGTGCTCGATTGAAAATATAATGATAGACTGGGATCTTGTTATAATCGGACTTCTCGCAGAAGAGGAAGAGGAAGAAGTTTACAAAAATAAAATTAAAAAGAAGACATCACACAGGAGTATTTGGGTGCATAATTTATGGAGAAATAGAGGAATTCATGGCGAATTTCATACTTTGGCTTTTGACCACATTGCCAACTATCCAGAAAAGTTTTATGATTATTACAAAATGGACTACCAAAAGTTTCAAAACTTATTAAATGTGTTGCGGCCATATATAGAAAAACAAAAAACTAATTACAGGCCCACTATCTCGATTGAAGAGCGGTTATCTCTCTGTCTTAGGTAAGTAATGCTAATGTACTAGGTACTTAAGAGTTTGTACTCTTTTGCTTTCGCTTTTTTTACAAATAAATAGAGAAGTGACTTTGGTCTCTAATCTGTTTTACATCTGTTAATGAACTTATCTAATTTTGTGCATATTTAGACAGTGCTTACAACAATGCATCATTAATTCCTTCTGTCAGTTTGACGTGTTTTATAGCCTTGCTTGATGCAACAGGGTGATGAGTCTGTGATTCGAGTCGGCGCACAGTGTGATATTTTTGAAATCTAGCTTGACAAAATTATTTCTTGCTCTTAAATACCAAATAATATATTATATAATGGATTTAAAGACATTGTGATGATTATAGGCTTGTATTTCAATAAAATTTTATGATTTTGATCACTGATACGGCTTAAGTATAATTAAAAAATAATAAAATAATGAGTAAAAATTACATATCACTCAGAGTCTATCTCACTAGTATCGGTTTCGCTACTAGGATTTTCGTAAATGTCATCATACTCTTTGGTTGTGCTCTTCATTTCTAAAAGCTCACATACTTCTTTCGTGATATGGCCTTCTAAAAGCTCACATACTTCTTTCGTAATATAGTATATTTAGTATCAGCATTCCACCTGTGCGAAGCCGGGGCGGGTCGCTAGTTTCAGTTATTAAATAACAACATTATTGTAGATAGGCAAGCTCTTTTTTATTACACTTAATAATTTTTAGCTAAAGTAACAAAATCAGGAATGTTAAGAAACTTAAAAAAATCACATATTCTGTCGATTTCACAATTATTATTAATTAATTATTGATATATGGTGGCTTATGGCGACGGCGTTAGTTTTTCGTGATCTCGTAATCAGTGAAAGGTGCATCTGTTATTTCAGTTTCATCATTACTGACGGATGATGGCGTGTATGTGTATGGTGCTGATCTTCTGGCGGCCTGAAAGTTGCTCATGTTTGATGGCGTGTACGTGTCGTTTTTTTCGGTTTCGTAATTGGGAAGGGGTGTAGCGGTTATCTCAGTATTATTATTACTAACGGATGATGGCGTGTACGTGGGTGCTGATCTTTCCGAAGCCTGAAAGTTGCTCAAGTTTGATGGCGTGTACGTGTTGTTTTTTTCGGTTTCGTAATTGGGAAGAGGTGCACCGGTTATCTCAGTACTATTATTATTGACGGATGATGGCGTGTACGTGTATGGTGCTGATCTTCTCGAAGCCTGAAAGTTGTTCATGTTTGATGGCGTGTACGTGTCGTTTTTTTCGGTTTCGTAATTGTGATATTGTGAATATAACAAATTAACTTCTTCTTGTTCTGTCAATTTTAATTCTGCGTCATTAACTATCTGGAAGATCTTGCGTTCAATTTCTGCCTTTATTTTATTAGGCATTCCTTTGACTTTACTTGCCATGCTTTTAAAAAAATAATCCGTAGAGTCCTCTTCCTTTTTAGCCTCAATGTAACGGGATAATATTTCCGATGCTCTAGGCTGTTGTGAAATATTTCGTGTATGTGATGGAGACCGTGATACAGAACCCGGTCGTGATACTGGTGAGTTAGCTTGTAATGGTGACTGTATAGATTGCGAATCATCATTTATAGAGTATGTAGATGAGTCATCTAGATTTGAGACCTGGGAATTTTCTTGCACAACATATTTTTTTAGAAATTCCAATTCTTTCTCAAATTTTATGGGCTTAGCCTTCACTCTGGCAGAACCACTTTTTCCATCTTTTCTTAAATTTATTGATCGTCTATAACTATCACGGATTTTCTTCCAGCGCTTTTGACAGTCTGGTGCTGAAATAAAAAATAAAATTATGGTATATGTTTTCTGTAATAATACTGACATATATTTATGCAGGATATCCCAGAAATCAACGTCAACCCGGAAACGACTACGTCGAATTATTATCCATGTATCCATGGAAAATCTCGTGAAAAAATTATCAAAAAATAACTGTAACATAAAGTGAAAATCTTAAAAAAATAATCAGAATACTCCGTAGTTAGTTAATTAAAATGTCTCACTGTAGTTTAAACTATAATTTTTTTCAGGTTTTTGACTACAGCAATCAGCTTCAAGTCTGTAGCACAAAGCTATCGCATGGGTTACAGTACCGTTCTAACAATTATTCACGAAACCTGTGCTGCACTTTGGAAAGCATTGCAACCTATGGTTATGCCAAAACCAACTCGAGAGCTATGGGAGTCGATAGAAAAAGATTTCGATAGCATCTGGCACTTTCCTAACTGCATAGGAGCTATTGACGGAAAGCACGTCAACATAAGAGCACCTTGGAATAGTGGAAGCCTGTACTTCAATTACAAAAAACACTTTAGCACTGTTTTGTTGGCAATAGTAGATGCTAAATATAGATTTGTTGTTGTTGACATAGGATCTTATGGCCGAAACAGCGACGGAGGCATTTTATCTAATTCCAAATTGGGAGTGAAGCTACAAAGCAATCAATTAGGAATACCTCCTAATAAATGTTTGCCGGGTACAACATGTAACGCACCTCATGTTTTTGTTGGAGATGAGGCTTTTCCCCTGTCTCAAAACATAATGCGACCCTTTCCCAGTGACCAAGTCTCCCATGATCGAGAAAAAAAAATTTATAACTACCGCTTGAGCAGAGCAAGGCGCATTGTGGAAAGTGCTTTTGGAATTATGCAGCAGAAATTTGAAATTTTTCAAAAAAGAATAAGAATACAGCCGAAGTATTTAAACAACATAATTTTAGCATGTACATGTCTACATAATTACATGCTAGACGACATACCCGAAAACATTTCATTACCAAGAGACAGCATTCTACAAAATTTATTAGACACCAGCCAAATTGATGATGAAGAACCTATGACTATTCGAAACCATTTTAAAACCTACTTTAATTCTGAGAATGGTTCGGTCTACTGGCAAAATGATATGATAGAAAGATGTTAAGAATAGGTAGGTAACAATAATTTCAAAAACCAAGGGAAACCTGTTATTGGCTTTATAACTGTATAATTGATTGTCAATTTATATGTATTGTCACGCTGTTGGTTTTCTAAATAAATAAATAAATAAAACAGACGATAGCGTCGATGTAGGTACTGCAAAAACCACACCATGCGATTTTATCAAAGTTTATATTATAATGATGTCCTTTATTATATTTCTTTGACTAATTGTGTACCTACGTATGTACATTAAATGTATTTTATGATATTGACTTGTTTTATTAAAATCGATTAAGTAATATTTACAAAGTTACTTACCCGATAAACCCAATTGTTCACTAATTTTGTCCCATGCATTATTTTTAGCATTTCTGTCACTATAGTGTTTTGACGATACATTATACAAACACTCGTAGCGCTGCACAAAAAAAATTAACTTCTCCTCGATCTCCATAATGCACGCACCCGCCAAATATACGTCGTTCTCGTGCGCTTGCCAGTGGTAGACTGCGGGAGGGCGCGGGCGGGGCCGCGCGGCGCCCGCGGCTAGTAGATACGTTCCGCTGCGCCTCGCGGCATCTCGCTGCGCAGCAAGGCGTCGTCCTGCTACGATTTTAAGATGCGCCTCGCGACGTTGCGATGCGTCTCGCGACGACGCGCGGCGCAGCGCGAAATCATTGGCCTCTTTGAGTATCGTCGCGTCGCGTCGCGTCTCGGTGTGAATTGACCCTTAGAAAAAGAAACAAAATCCTCTGTAGAGAGCCGCTACAGACAGTAAGGGTCAATTCACACCGAGACGCGACGCGACGCGACGATACTCAAAGAGGCCAATGATTTCGCGCTGCGCCGCGCGTCGTCGCGAGACGCATCGCAACGTCGCGAGGCGCATCTTAAAATCGTAGCAGGACGACGCCTTGCTGCGCAGCGAGATGCCGCGAGGCGCAGCGGAACGTATCTACTAGCCGCGGGCGCCGCGCGGCCCCGCCCGCGCCCTCCCGCAGTCTACCACTGGCAAGCGCACGAGAACGACGTATATTTGGCGGGTGCGTGCATTATGGAGATCGAGGAGAAGTTAATTTTTTTTGTGCAGCGCTACGAGTGTTTGTATAATGTATCGTCAAAACACTATAGTGACAGAAATGCTAAAAATAATGCATGGGACAAAATTAGTGAACAATTGGGTTTATCGGGTAAGTAACTTTGTAAATATTACTTAATCGATTTTAATAAAACAAGTCAATATCATAAAATACATTTAATGTACATACGTAGGTACACAATTAGTCAAAGAAATATAATAAAGGACATCATTATAATATAAACTTTGATAAAATCGCATGGTGTGGTTTTTGCAGTACCTACATCGACGCTATCGTCTGTTTTATTTATTTATTTATTTAGAAAACCAACAGCGTGACAATACATATAAATTGACAATCAATTATACAGTTATAAAGCCAATAACAGGTTTCCCTTGGTTTTTGAAATTATTGTTACCTACCTATTCTTAACATCTTTCTATCATATCATTTTGCCAGTAGACCGAACCATTCTCAGAATTAAAGTAGGTTTTAAAATGGTTTCGAATAGTCATAGGTTCTTCATCATCAATTTGGCTGGTGTCTAATAAATTTTGTAGAATGCTGTCTCTTGGTAATGAAATGTTTTCGGGTATGTCGTCTAGCATGTAATTATGTAGACATGTACATGCTAAAATTATGTTGTTTAAATACTTCGGCTGTATTCTTATTCTTTTTTGAAAAATTTCAAATTTCTGCTGCATAATTCCAAAAGCACTTTCCACAATGCGCCTTGCTCTGCTCAAGCGGTAGTTATAAATTTTTTTTTCTCGATCATGGGAGACTTGGTCACTGGGAAAGGGTCGCATTATGTTTTGAGACAGGGGAAAAGCCTCATCTCCAACAAAAACATGAGGTGCGTTACATGTTGTACCCGGCAAACATTTATTAGGAGGTATTCCTAATTGATTGCTTTGTAGCTTCACTCCCAATTTGGAATTAGATAAAATGCCTCCGTCGCTGTTTCGGCCATAAGATCCTATGTCAACAACAACAAATCTATATTTAGCATCTACTATTGCCAACAAAACAGTGCTAAAGTGTTTTTTGTAATTGAAGTACAGGCTTCCACTATTCCAAGGTGCTCTTATGTTGACGTGCTTTCCGTCAATAGCTCCTATGCAGTTAGGAAAGTGCCAGATGCTATCGAAATCTTTTTCTATCGACTCCCATAGCTCTCGAGTTGGTTTTGGCATAACCATAGGTTGCAATGCTTTCCAAAGTGCAGCACAGGTTTCGTGAATAATTGTTAGAACGGTACTGTAACCCATGCGATAGCTTTGTGCTACAGACTTGAAGCTGATTGCTGTAGTCAAAAACCTGAAAAAAATTATAGTTTAAACTACAGTGAGACATTTTAATTAACTAACTACGGAGTATTCTGATTATTTTTTTAAGATTTTCACTTTATGTTACAGTTATTTTTTGATAATTTTTTCACGAGATTTTCCATGGATACATGGATAATAATTCGACGTAGTCGTTTCCGGGTTGACGTTGATTTCTGGGATATCCTGCATAAATATATGTCAGTATTATTACAGAAAACATATACCATAATTTTATTTTTTATTTCAGCACCAGACTGTCAAAAGCGCTGGAAGAAAATCCGTGATAGTTATAGACGATCAATAAATTTAAGAAAAGATGGAAAAAGTGGTTCTGCCAGAGTGAAGGCTAAGCCCATAAAATTTGAGAAAGAATTGGAATTTCTAAAAAAATATGTTGTGCAAGAAAATTCCCAGGTCTCAAATCTAGATGACTCATCTACATACTCTATAAATGATGATTCGCAATCTATACAGTCACCATTACAAGCTAACTCACCAGTATCACGACCGGGTTCTGTATCACGGTCTCCATCACATACACGAAATATTTCACAACAGCCTAGAGCATCGGAAATATTATCCCGTTACATTGAGGCTAAAAAGGAAGAGGACTCTACGGATTATTTTTTTAAAAGCATGGCAAGTAAAGTCAAAGGAATGCCTAATAAAATAAAGGCAGAAATTGAACGCAAGATCTTCCAGATAGTTAATGACGCAGAATTAAAATTGACAGAACAAGAAGAAGTTAATTTGTTATATTCACAATATCACAATTACGAAACCGAAAAAAACGACACGTACACGCCATCAAACATGAACAACTTTCAGGCTTCGAGAAGATCAGCACCATACACGTACACGCCATCATCCGTCAATAATAATAGTACTGAGATAACCGGTGCACCTCTTCCCAATTACGAAACCGAAAAAAACAACACGTACACGCCATCAAACTTGAGCAACTTTCAGGCTTCGGAAAGATCAGCACCCACGTACACGCCATCATCCGTTAGTAATAATAATACTGAGATAACCGCTACACCCCTTCCCAATTACGAAACCGAAAAAAACGACACGTACACGCCATCAAACATGAGCAACTTTCAGGCCGCCAGAAGATCAGCACCATACACATACACGCCATCATCCGTCAGTAATGATGAAACTGAAATAACAGATGCACCTTTCACTGATTACGAGATCACGAAAAACTAACGCCGTCGCCATAAGCCACCATATATCAATAATTAATTAATAATAATTGTGAAATCGACAGAATATGTGATTTTTTTAAGTTTCTTAACATTCCTGATTTTGTTACTTTAGCTAAAAATTATTAAGTGTAATAAAAAAGAGCTTGCCTATCTACAATAATGTTGTTATTTAATAACTGAAACTAGCGACCCGCCCCGGCTTCGCACAGGTGGAATGCTGATACTAAATATACTATATTACGAAAGAAGTATGTGAGCTTTTAGAAGGCCATATCACGAAAGAAGTATGTGAGCTTTTAGAAATGAAGAGCACAACCAAAGAGTATGATGACATTTACGAAAATCCTAGTAGCGAAACCGATACTAGTGAGATAGACTCTGAGTGATATGTAATTTTTACTCATTATTTTATTATTTTTTAATTATACTTAAGCCGTATCAGTGATCAAAATCATAAAATTTTATTGAAATACAAGCCTATAATCATCACAATGTCTTTAAATCCATTATATAATATATTATTTGGTATTTAAGAGCAAGAAATAATTTTGTCAAGCTAGATTTCAAAAATATCACACTGTGCGCCGACTCGAATCACAGACTCATCACCCTGTTGCATCAAGCAAGGCTATAAAACACGTCAAACTGACAGAAGGAATTAATGATGCATTGTTGTAAGCACTGTCTAAATATGCACAAAATTAGATAAGTTCATTAACAGATGTAAAACAGATTAGAGACCAAAGTCACTTCTCTATTTATTTGTAAAAAAAGCGAAAGCAAAAGAGTACAAACTCTTAAGTACCTAGTACATTAGCATTACTTACCTAAGACAGAGAGATAACCGCTCTTCAATCGAGATAGTGGGCCTGTAATTAGTTTTTTGTTTTTCTATATATGGCCGCAACACATTTAATAAGTTTTGAAACTTTTGGTAGTCCATTTTGTAATAATCATAAAACTTTTCTGGATAGTTGGCAATGTGGTCAAAAGCCAAAGTATGAAATTCGCCATGAATTCCTCTATTTCTCCATAAATTATGCACCCAAATACTCCTGTGTGATGTCTTCTTTTTAATTTTATTTTTGTAAACTTCTTCCTCTTCCTCTTCTGCGAGAAGTCCGATTATAACAAGATCCCAGTCTATCATTATATTTTCAATCGAGCACTCGACCGAACTGCGTCAATTCTAAACGAAGTCTGGACGGAAATAGTAGAGAAGTCACCACAGCGGCCTCAGGCTGCGCCTCGCGGCGTCGCGCTGCGTCGCGCGGCACCGCGAGACGCAGCACCGCTCTTGCACGCCGCGCGTACCGGCGATGCACCGCTGCGTCACGATACGTCGCGCTACGCCGCGAGGCACCTCGAGGCGCAGTGCTGCGTGGTGCAACGTAATCTGAATTCTCACAATGTAATGTGTATCTTTTCGTGTAGTGAATAAAGTATATTCTGAGTCGCTCTATGAAAAATGTGCGCGCAGCGTCGCGCCGCGTCGCGTCTCGGTGTGAGCTGACCCTAAGGAGGAACGTCTTGGGATAGGATTGGGGTAAGTGGCTAAGGACCGGTTTTTGAATTGAGAATGTCACTAAGTAAATACTTGTGTAACGTTCTGTCACGCTCTTCTCTGAGAATTTCGACGAGACAGCACTACAGTTAAATAAACATAAACATTTACATACCGGCACATACATTGCTTCTGGCCCCACACTAGGATACCCTGTGTCGTGGGAACCAGAAACAGCGACGTCACAAACATGTAAACATCCAAGACCTGGAATTTCATTTTTTTTTCTCCCCAGCCGGGGATCGAATAGTTACTTAGCGAAATTTAAGCGTATTTCACTAAGTAAATACTTAAGTAACGTTCTGTCACGCTCTTTTCTGATAATTTTGATGAGACAGCACTACAGTTATGTACATAGTTACTTAGCGAAATTTCCAATTCAGAGTCTGGTCCAATTCCTGGTCTGCCTACCCTGGATATCGGCGTGAGTTTATGTATGTATGTATGTATTTAAACCCTACGTGAGCATATCGGCTACGCTACATGGAACCAGCGATATGCAAACTCTAATAACGCTCATATGCTCTCGCACGCGGAACGGAACGCCTAAGGTTGGGCACGTGGAGAAAAATATCGATATTCATATAACAATCCGCACGTTAGCGATAGACTTATGTATGAAAAAAGTGAGGGAAGAGAAGACTATCGCCTAAACTTGTGTCCTGCGTCAGGAACGTGAGGTGTCAATAAATATAAAGTTTATTATTATGTAAGTAAATCCAACCCTTGGTCACTGCCTACTCCTGCCTGCCTTTAGTATTAAGCTCGCCTGTGTACATGATTTTATTGTGTAATAAAGAATTATCATATCATACTCCTCCGCGCTACAGTCGTCGGTTTTTGTGTAAAAGCTTCTACCTCACAATATTTTTATTATATGTAAAAATAAAAAAAATAAACTCACGCCCGTTATCCCCGAGGGGGTAGGCAGAGGCACCAATCACTAGAATTGGGAATATGTACTTTTGGAAAAAAACTTAAAAATATTCTGTATTGCACACAAGAAACAAGAGACATAAATAAAAAATCTTTATTGTGAATAGAATTTACAGATAAAAAAATAAATATACATACATACATAAGCTCACGCATGAATCCCAGAGGGGTAGGCAGAGACCAGGGACTGCCACTTGCCACGATCCTGACAGATTAGTTTCGTTTCATCGACATTCATAAACATAGCTAACTTATAAACTATAAATTAAACTATGTTAAAATACGGTTAAAAACTATGTTAAAATACTGAATCTAAGATATTTATATAAAATATCTTAGATTCTGTATTCACAAATAAAACACCTGTAATTTAAACGAAATCGTTCGTAAGCACTAGACATTTTAACTTTACTTTATTTTTGTATTCTTTTTTTTACTTTAAAGTCAAGTAAGTGTGTGCGGAATAAAGTTAATAATTTAAACTAAATAAAATAAAATGAAGTTGTAGCCATACCACTCGTATGCCAGCCATACAGTTTGAAAGGAACACGTAAAAAAAGCTTATGACGTGAAAAAATATTGATATTTTCGTACGTAATAGGTATCGATAACACATTTTCCCAAGCCTAGCATTGCCCGTGAACTATGATTCGTTGACTCCACGTAACGGAGCGTTTCCATAACTCTTGCGCTGACGATGACCACAGCCGTCGGTTCTAATTGATGTCTGAGCAGGGATTAATGACTTTTTATATGACTTTTTGTGTTTGTGAGAAAAAATTCTTATACAGTGTGTCCCTGGATAAAGTGCAATCCCGAAAGGGGATGAAACTAGACCATGAATCATTGACTAGAAAAATATAAAAAAAATTTATAAAAAATTATTGTAGGATTTATTGGTATTTTAAGATTTTCATGTTTCATTAAGGACTCTATATACAAAAGTATTGATTTCTTCCAAAATAATGGGTCTATTTCTTTGAAATAAAAAAAAAAACAGTATGCCTAATACCTGGCGATGACCATGAAATAATAAATAGTCCGCAAAAAAGTAACTATCTTGGGTAAAAAAATGTATTTTTATGAAAAAAAATGATTTTTTTTAGACGTTTATTTTAAAAAACTTCAAATTACTAAAAAAATGTGCCCTATAACTATGTAATTTTATAGCTTACTTTTATTCTTTACCATTTTAGCTTCCAAATAAAAAAAAAACAATGTTCTAGCTAAAAAAACACGCTATCTACGAACTTTTAAAGTGGAGCCTAATCGTGTTACCGTGCAGGTAGAGACCGTTTGTTCCATTGTTTCCGTCCTACTCTGTGCCCTTCGGCAGTCGCAGTCCTTTTGTTCTACACTCAGGTAGAGGGAAGGCGAGGGGAGGGGAGGCAGGGGGTTCGAAACAGGACTTACACAGTCGCTCCGATATTCTCGCCGCTGCTACTACTGTTCTCGTTCTCGCATTGTGTTCTCGTTGATTTGTTATTAAGTTTTTGTTACATTGTTGACTGTTACGTTTTCTACTGTTCGTTACGTTTGGACTGTTCCTGTTCTGCTGTTAAGTGTTGACGAAATGCCGCGATTGACAGAGTTCTCACCTCGAGAAATAGCCGACATGCCGTATTAATAGCCGGCATTACAAACTGCAGAAATTTGCACCAGTGGTCTCACGAAAATCCACGATTGAAGCGGGCATCTACTTTTCAAGTATGTTCTAACTAAAAAATTGGCTAGGTAGGAGTTATTTACATTTTAGTACGTAATAAAAGTCAGACTTTAATCACAATAACTTTATTAATAAAATTATCCGTAATTTACAATTTTGCATTTTTATTTAATGCATTAAATGTTCAAAATGGCCTCCTCGATTTTGCAAGCGCATTACTGCACGAATATTAATTTGGTTAGTGGCTCTGCGAATCATTCCTGGATCATTTTTAATGTCATTTGCGCACTGAATTATTCGGTCGTGCAACTGTGCCTCGGTATTTATTGGCGTGCTACTCTTTGCTTCATGACACCCCATAAAAAATAATCTAGGGGTGTCAGATCAGGTGAACGCGCTGGCCAGCCTACTGGCCCTCCTCGGCCAATCCACCGGTTCGGGTAATTTTCGTTCAAAAATCGCCGCACCTCCCGCTCATAATGTGCAGGACATCCATCCATTTGGAGATACATACGCCCACGCCGTCTCGTAGCCAGGGGAACATCTTCCATCAACATGGGTAAATTTTGTAGTAATTCTAAAAAACGTTCAGCATTTAGGGTTCTGGGTAAAATGACTGGACCAATTAAAATGTCGTCGATTAAGACTGCCCATACGTTTATTGAAAATTTTACTTGAAAAGTAGATGCCCGCTTCAATCGTGGATTTTCGTGAGACCACTGGTGCAAATTTCTGCAGTTTGTAATGCCGTCTCGGGTAAATGTCGCTTCGTCCATCCAAAAAATGCGTTTGGGAAAATTTGGGTCAGCTCTAATTTTTCTTAGAATCCACGTCGACATTACGCATCTTGGACGATTATCTACATTTTCGTGTAAATGTTGTACTCGTTGGTAATGGAAAGGATGCAATCCCTCCTTTTTCAAAATTCGCCAGACAGACGTCTTCGATATGCCATGACGCAACGCTAATCGTCTTATGCTTGTTGTAGGGTCAGCAAACAGATCGTTTAAAATGGCCTCTTTTATCGCATTGTCAATAACGACAGCTGGTTGCTCACGGCGATCTCGTGCCAAACCAAGTCCAATGTTGGAGAGCCTCCTATGAATCTCTTGAAAATTTCGAGCTGAGGGTATGAGTCTGCCCGGGAAAGCATTTATGTATGCAGTCCGAGCGACTGTTGTGCGACCATGTGACATGCCATAATAATAATGCATGTCGGCTATTTCTCGAGGTGAGAACTCTGTCAATCGCGGCATTTCGTCAACACTTAACAGCAGAACAGGAACAGTCGAAACGTAACGAACAGTAGAAAACGTAACAGTCAACAATGTAACAAAAACTTAATAACAAATCAACGAGAACACAATGCGAGAACGAGAACAGTAGTAGCAGCGGCGAGAATATCGGAGCGACTGTGTAAGTCCTGTTTCGAACCCCCTGCCTCCCCTCCCCTCGCCTTCCCTCTACCTAAGTGTAGAACAAAAGGACTGCGACTGCCGAAGGGCACAGAGTAGGACGGAAACAATGGAAAAAACGGTCTCTACCTGCACGGTAACACGATTAGGCTCCACTTTAAAAGTTCGTAGATAGCGTGTTTTTTTAGTTAGAACATTGTTTTTTTTTTATTTGGAAGCTAAAATGGTAAAGAATAAAAGTAAGCTATAAAATGACATAGTTATAGGACACATTTTTTTAGTAATTTGAAGTTTTTTAAAATAAACGTCTAAAAAAATAATTTTTTTCATAAAAATACATTTTTTTACCCAAGATAGTTACTTTTTTGCGGACTATTTATTATTTCATGGTCATCGCCAGGTATTAGGCATACTGTTTTTTTTATTTCAAAGAAATAGACCCATTATTTTGGAAGAAATCAATACTTTTGTACATAGAGTCCTTAATGAAACATGAAAATCTTAAAATACCAATAAATCCTACAATAATTTTTTATATTTTTTTTTTATATTTTTTTTTTATATTTTTCTAGTCAATGATTCATGGTCTAGTTTCATCCCCTTTCGGGATTGCACTTTATCCAGGGACACACTGTATAGTTGAGAAAAGTGTTTGCTAATAAGTCACGGATACTTTTAACTTTAAAAAAACATTCATACTTTGCACCCCCCTTTTACGGGATGATTTTCGAAAAAAAATTTAAACGTGTTTCATTAATTTCAATGAAGAACCTTCATACTGAATTTCATTCGAATAACTTCAAAAACAACAAAGTTTCATACTAACTTTGCACCCCCGTTTTGCCCCCTTATGGAGTGAATTTTCCAAAATCCTTTCTTAGTGCTCCCCTACGTTATAAAAGGAACCTCTGTGCAAAATTTCGACTTTCTAACCATTATAGTTTAGACCCTGCATTGATATGTCAGTCAGTCAGTCAGCTTCTCCTTTTATATAATTGTAGGTACTGCGAGCCTGCTCCATCAAACTAATTATTGAACAATAAAACAGTTAAACAAAAGAAGATTTACCACCGGTTTCTCTTACGCTAACAGTCGGTTAATCTGTCTGTCGTGTTACCAGCTGTCAGTTGTTTTGTTTTGTATGCACTTTGCCAAATGTGATTGGTCAAAGTTTTAAGTGTGTGTGTGTGTGTGTGTGTGTGTGTGTGTGTGTGTGTGTGTGTGTGAGTTTGTGAGTTTTTGTGTGCGCAGTTGTTAACGTGTTACATGAGGGCCTATATTTTGTTTATT
Organism: Yponomeuta plumbellus; assembly: GCA_947310845.1. Classification (NCBI taxonomy): domain Eukaryota; kingdom Metazoa; phylum Arthropoda; class Insecta; order Lepidoptera; family Yponomeutidae; genus Yponomeuta; species Yponomeuta plumbellus. Next base: position 2,692,954 of record OX371219.1, read on the forward strand.
TATTATAGTACAATGATTATTTCTATAGTGGGTTTGGGTCCCGGCTGTACCAATAACTTGTTAATGTACTGTGTTATCCGCTGCCTTCGGGCCGTTTTGTAGAGGAGAAAAAGCAGCGGGAAAAAAACTCCACTCCGAGCAGCTTTTCCCGAGTCATCTTTAACCTTGTTAAATCTGTTGTTATCGGTCGTCTAAATTCCGAACTGGTTCGTCTAAATCTAACCCCTGAAATCCCTCAGCCAAAGTCTAGTGTAATCAACCCGTGAATAACAAAAGTGAAAAGCAAACGAGCAACAGAGGTATTAGAAAATAGAACGGCAAATTTGAGGCCAGAAGTTCGGAATTTGAAAGGACTCGCCACCGGAACCGGATGTCGGAACTATGGAAAGACAGTTGAGCAACGTGAGCTTCCATTCGTACCAGGACTACCAGCCCTCACGGAGATATGGTAAAAAAGCGTTGATACACATATCACAACACTCACACTTACTCACTCATACTCGGTCACTCACTCACTCACTCACTCACTCACTCACTCTCACACACACACAGACACACACACACACACACACGCGCACATCGCCTCGCTACCTATAAGTGTATAGGCTAGAGGTAAAATAAGTTTATTTGCTTAGACTTAGCTTAGAGATGTTCTGCAAGACCTGCTAACATGAGCCCCTGAAGTGACTGAAACTCCTCCAGATGTCCACTATAACATGTTGTTCTCCCCCAGGGCCGCAGTATGAGCCCGGCGGCTACGCGTCAGCGGTACAGCAGCGCAGCAATATGACTCAGCGCGAGGACGCGCTCAAGTTCGAGCAGGGCCGCATCAAGGCCCTTCAGGAAGAGCGGCTGCACATCCAGAAGAAGACCTTCACAAAATGGATGAACTCCTTCTTGCAAAAGGTGAGCATCATCAACACATTATGCCCCCACCGAGGGGCACGGGTCTCATCCCTGAGGAAGGTAAAGGCCATACTCCACCACGGGGGCCTAGTCCGGATTGGCGGAGGCTTGTAAGACTAGTGGTTGGTCTTACTGTCAAAAGTTTTGAAGCCGCCCTAAGGCGTCTGACTTGGCTTAACGACTGCCATCTATCGACGACAGGCGGCACCAACTGCTTAACGTGCCACTAGCGTTAGTCGTAGACGGTCATCCATCCATGCTCTGAACGCGCCCTATGTTTCTTAACCGTCGTGATCGTTTTAAGATCACTCAGACATCCGGGCAACGAGCGATTCTCGTTCATCATTAGAATTATGTAAAAATAATAAAATTGCTCGAAAGCCTAGCTGAAAGTTTTGCAAATTTTAGGAAAACAAACTGTTTAGTCACCACGTAAGAGTATATTTGTAGAGCTGTGAATGCCGCATAGATGATGTCATCCATCAGCATCACCATCATCGTTAATGACGATCTCTAGATATGACGAATCATTTGCCGTTCGTCAATGGATATGAAACATGAATGACACAGTGGATTGGAGATTGTTTTTTAAAAATAACTAGCTTTCGCCCGCGACTCCCTCCGCGTGGACTTTAGTTCAACATTTTGCAACCCCGTTCAGGGTTAAATTTAGAAAAAACTGCAAAACACGTGTTCAATCAATTGTGTTGAAGACTATTTAATTTAAGTTTGAAAAAATTAGAAAACATTCTTTATACCTCCCATACAAATTTTAGCAACCCTTTTCGCTCCCTTTTCGAATTTCAAAAAATCCGATCTTATTCCTTGCCTACATTATAATAAAGACCCTCTGTGCAAAATTTCTGCTTCCTAGGTCCAACGGCTTGGGCTGGGCGTTGATGAGTGAGTCAGTCAGTTAGTCAGGACTTTGAATTTTATTTATATAGATATAATATAGATAATGACAACGGTGACTATTTACAAAATAAATTATAAAAAACCTAGATCAAAACTAGATAGCATGGCCAATTCTGCAAAAAACATTTCGTGTCTTACGCACTCAGGTATTAATTTCAACCACAACAGGTCACGGCGTGTACTACAAATGACTACTCACATTCCACGACATGTAATCGTTCGATTAAGGCGATTTGTCATCGGAACTTCAGAGGCTGTTGAAGGCTATTACCTCGATTCTTGTACTTGAGACGTGAAGTAAATAGGCTCTTTGACCGATTTGTGTGTTCATGGAGTCCTCAAAAAGTGGTAATTTTAAATTCTTTCGTGTATTTCTTCTAAATAAGGCAAACGAAAATTTACTTTTCAAATAAGCCGCCAAAACGCTATCTTAGGCAATATGGCGTCGCACAGGAATTATGACGTCACTTCCCGGTAAACCAACCAATGAACGTGAGAAAGAATGAACGACAGACGCCATTTTTACTGCCATGTGACGTCATCATAGAATCGGCCAATCCAGGCCGTTTTCGATACAAACGGCGGCAGATACAAATTATCAAATGTTAACTTTGTCAATTTTCTTAAGCACTAGGCATGCTAGACACGTTACCTCAGTCTATGCTCGCTATGATTAAGGTCTGCGAATCAGAGCGAAATCTGGGGTTTTCCGCCTATGGTCAAGGGTGCGTCAAAATAAGTTTGCTGACAAAGCCCAGTTTGGTCCAACATGTGGTTTGCCAAAGTCGCGATTCGCCAAAACGTTTTCGTCAAAGATGCTTTTGGTCAAAGATGCTTTTGGTCAAAGGTTAGCTTTGCCAAAGACGTCAAAACTTGATACAAGTGGCGTGTGGGAGGAGTAGTGTTTTTTTTTGCAATGTATGTGCCTGTATGTAAATCTTTATGTTTATTAACAGTATCTATGTATGTATGAATGTTGTTCCTTTGTGGCACTCTAAAGGCCAAACGCGTAGTTATATTTCGTCACTTATATGACTATGAGGATTATTACATCAATTGATTCGTTTTCGTTGTCCCCATATCGGTAACGTTATGAAGAATATATTAAGGGTATTAAAAAATAAATAAAGTGAAGGGCTCCTATCTCCGCAAACATTGTTGCCTTTGGCGGAAACACCGTGCAAAGACACCTTTGACAAAAAGGGTGCTTTGACGAATCGCACTTTTGACAAACGTACATAATTTGACCAAAGGCACCTTTGACAAAAAGGATATTTTGACGATTCGCACTTTTGACAAACGTAATTTGACCAAAGCCACCTTCGACAAAAAGGATATTTTGACGAATCGCACTTTTGACAAACGTAATTTGACCAAAAGCACCTTTGAAAAAAATGATATTTTTACGAATCGCACTTTTGACAAACGTAATTTGACCAAAAGCACTTTTGACCAACAGGGTATTTTGACGAATCGCACCTTTGGCCATAGGCGGAAAAACCGAAATCTGGTCGGAATCCACCCGTATCCGGAATACGGAGAATAATTTCTGATTTCTGTCAGACGATGCATAATGCAAGGCTGGCTGCTAGCCCGTCTCAAGTTTCACAAGCACTTTCCCTCTCTGGAGGACATTGAATTAATTCACAAAGGCACTCGTCCGCTGTGTGAATGCCAATTTGTGATGCTTTCGTGGACATAGTTACAAACTATTTATGTACAAGGCCAATAAAATTGTGTCTATAGCTGGGATTTTAGTTTTTTTAATCTTACTTTGATTGATTGATTCATTGTTTGTTGGATCGATTGATTGATGAGTCGATTGATTGATTACATTATTGGATAAAAAGCTAAAACACATTATTTGTAATAGCGTACTAGGAAACCCTGTATTGTGAGAGCCACGTACTTAAATTGATTGATTCATTGATTGATGGATCGGTTTACTGATTCATTTATTTATTGATTGATGTATCGATTGACTGATTTGATTCACATCACACTGTTTTTTCACAAAGAAATCTATGTCTGCTTCTATTTCTTCAGTATAATTATAAGTATGTTTATCAATGTTCTTATTTGCACCGACTACCCGTCTCTCTTTTCCTTAAGCAACGCTGGAGAGAGAACTCCAGACAACCGACGATGGATCGTCGGTTGTCTGGAAGAAATTGCTTTAAGCAATAAGGCCGCCAATTGTACTGTATCTTTGTAAATGTTTTGTATTAGTTTTTCCTGGTACCATAGAGAATATCCTTATCTTCATCATCATCATTCAGCCACAAGAAGTCCACTGCTGGACATAGGCCTCCTGCATGGATTTCCAAAACGTCCGGTCGGAATCGGCTTGCATCCAGCGTCTTCCTGCCACTTGAATGAGATCGTCTGTCCATCTCGTGGCTGGTCGTCTTGCGATGCACTTGCCGATGTGTGGTCTCCATTCAAGAACTTTTCGGCCCCACCGGCCATCAGTTCATTCATCAGGCCATTCTTATCTTATCTCCAGGCCCGGATGGAGGTGGAGGACCTGTTCGTGGACCTGGCCGACGGGAGGCGGCTCCTCAAACTCCTGGAGATCATCAGCGGCGAGCGCCTGCCCCGCCCCAACTCCGGACGCATGAGGGTGCACAAGATTGAGAACGTCAACAAGAGTCTCAGCTTCCTACACACCAAGGTACGTGGTGAAATTAGAAATCAGGAGTTGATTTCAACGTTTTTACATTCTGTTTCATCATCAACCCATTATGTCTCCACAAAAGGGAACGGGTCTCTTCCCTGAGGAAGGTTTAAGCCATACTCCACCACGGGGGCCAAGTCCGGATTGGTGGAGGCTTGTAAGACTAGTGGCTGGCCTTACTGTCAGAAGTTTCCAAGCCACCCTGAGGCCTCTTACTTGGCTTAACGACTGCAATCTATCGACGGCAGCCGGCACCAACTGCTTAACGTGCCTTGCGAAGCACGGAACCGCTCAGAACGAATGCCACTAGCGTTAGTCATAGTCACTCAGGCAGCCGGGGGTACGAGCGATCCTGTTCTGTTCTGTTTGTTGAATGCCAATGTAGTTGTAACGTTAGCCGCTGCCTTGGGGCCGAATGTAGTGGAGAAAAAACTCCACAGGGAGGAAGAGATTCCATTAGGAAATCGTGGGTATTCCTCAGAAAGTGGTCATTTTAAATTATTTCGTGTAAACGAAAAGGGTAAACGAAAATTTACTTTCCAAATAAGCCGTCAAAACGCTACCTTAGGCAATATGGCGTCGCACAGGAATTATGAGGTCACTTCCTGTAAACCAACCAATGAACGTAAGAAAGAATGAATGACAGACGCCATTTTTACTAACATGTGACGTCATCATAGGAACGGTGTTGGAAAGGAAATTGTTATCAAATCATAATACGGTATTTGACACTATCAACAATAAATTATTTGAGATGCTCGATTAAAACAAAAATTACAAAATTATTTGGAAAATGTATTCTTTTAATCATTTACTAGTTATTACAATTTTAAATATGTGAAACATAAAAAGAGTGCTCTGAAATGTGACGTCACAAGCAAGTATTTTCATACAAAATTCCGTTTTAAAAGTAATTCATTTGACATCCTGTCAAATAACCAATTGTTTTTTTAGTTAAAATGGCAGCGGTTTTAAGACACATAATTTATACGAATACATATAAATAATACTGTTTTTTTCACACTGTCAAATAGCCTATTGTCTTTTTGGAAATTAAAAAAAGTTTGTACGGAACTCACGACGGTGCGATAGTCCTATTCGTATTTGGCCAGTTTCGTCCGTATTTCCATTCGTGAGGAACAGGCCACACAGGGAAGATGACATTATCCTGGTCCGTCAGTAGGCTAACCCAGCGATTCCCAAACTTAAGGCTATAAAATATTTTGTAGTCTTATGTATTTTTTAATTATTTTATGGTAACAATGTCTTCTACGTGCGAAGTATCATTGTTTGTGTTAGAGGCATTAATTTTTGTTTAGTGATTTTAATTAAAGAAATTAAATCAAATCATAACATTTATTTGTGATAAGCATAGGCGTTGAGTACAGGTCTTGAGAATTATTTGGCTAAAACATATCTGTCACGCATGCAGTACATTTAAAATTTATATCAATTCTGATTATGTAAATTTACAAATTTGCGATTAAGAAATGTATAGATACAGTAAATTACTACTCCTGGATAAATGTTATTAAAATACAAGACTTCTTAAATTACATAATTTAAATGACTCTACGTAATAAATGAATAAAATGTTTGACCATAACAGATAATTGCCATATTTTATGTATTTAATCAATTCTAAAGCTTAATAACAAAAACCGCGCCCAGACTTTCCGTCCACTCAAATTTGTGCGCTGGAATCAGCAGAACATGTTGGGCCTAATATTGTATATTTCTATCCAAAGTGCATGTTTATATTCTTAACTTAATTGACACGTGTTCATAGCAAATAAACGTATCCTTATCTTAAAAGAAAAAAAAATGATAACTGGCTCAGCGTTGTGCCGAGTCAGTTGTTATTGGATACGTTTGGAGTTCGCGGGACCGGGTTTAAGAATCGCTGGGCTGACCGATCGGTAGGCCGTGGGTAGACCGAGGAACGGTCGCTACTGACCTACTTACCGACACAGCTCGTAAGGGGCGCGCTGAAACCTGTCTGGCAACCTTGTTAGGCTCGCCTCAAACTGTGATTAGAGATCATAGTCCCGATTCTGTTAGTCCATTCATCATTAACCCATTATATCCCCACCGAGGGGCACGGGTCTCTTCCCTGAGGAAGGTATAGGCCATACTCCACCACGGGGGCATAGTCCGGATTGGTGGAGGCTTGTAAGACTACTTGCTGGTCTTACTGTCAGCAGTCTTCAAGCCGCCCTAAGGCCTCTGACTTGGCTTAACGACTGCAATCTTTCGACGGCAGCCGGCATCAACTGCTTGACATGCCTTACGAAGCACGGAACCGCCCGGAAAAATGCCACTAGCGTTAGTCATAGGACGGTCACCCTATCCATGCACTGAACGCGCCCTATGTTGCTTAACCTTCGTGATCGTTTAAGATCACTCAGGCGGGCAGGGCTACGAGCGGTTAGTGCATTACAGTACGATAACAGATAAATGGACGGTCGAGTTTTTTCGTACCATTCATTGACTTGAAGCGGCAATGAAACTAAATCGCCGTGTTCATGCTGTTGTCATTGAAGGCAATGCATTAACAGAATATACGCCCAGAGCGTACGTTCGTACGAAATGAACGCGAGGCAATGCCGTCAGCCTTCTTGAAACTCCACCTGCCGACAGCGATTCGGGTCCAATATTTTGTTTACATAAGAAAATAGTTTTTTTTTTATTATTTGTTTTGTACCCTTACTACTCTTATTTAAACTACTATAATAACTTCATAACAGTTGTTAATTGTAGTAACGCAGTAGGAGGCGGCCTACAATGTAAAATATTATCTAATCGAGTTGCTTTGGCTTCGTGGTATGCGAGCTATGCGCGCCGATAGCCGCGCGGTCGCCTAGGGTCGCCAATTCTTTTTTTATTCTAATTAATTAAATTATTATTTAATTTTATTTGTATTTAGTCTAGCTTAACGGCTAGACCAACTAAGAATAAAAAAATAAATAACGCTAACTATATCCTCGTAAGGCCCGACCTTGAAAATAACAATTGATTTTGTGATCACTTGAAGACATTGGGCCTCACGAGGATAAAAAAAGCTACTAGTCTTACAAGCCTCCACCAATCCGGACTTGGCCCCCGTGGTGGAGTATGGCCTATACCTTCCTCAGGGAAGAGACCCGTTGCCTTCGGTGTGGACATAATGGGTTGATGATGATGTTAAAAAAAAAATTGTAACCAGTTCAAGATCTAATCAAGCAGTTTCTAGTGAATCGTTCGGGTATACTCGAGTGCATGGCGCCGATGGCGTGAAAGGTTCGGCAAGCATCGCCGCCACTAGATGATTAAAAATTTTCGGCGCTTATTTCATCTAAGATAAGGGATAATATCCATTGTGCTGTGATAATTGTCATATCCATGTGATTTTATCGTTCATCACAGGGACATCACACAGAGGTATATATCACGTAAACGTCTGATAGTGACGGTGACCGTGATAGAGATATAATTTTGTGATATCTCAATTCATCGAATGATATATAACATAACATTTACATACAGGCACATACATTGCTTCTGGCCCCACACTAGGATACCCTCTGTCGTGAGAACCAGAAACAGCGACGTCACAAACGTGTAAACACCCACGACCTGCGTTTATTTTTGTCCCCAGCCGGGATTCGAACCCGGAACCTCTCGCATGGTAGTCAGATGCGCTAACCGCTTCGCCACAGAGGTCGTCAAATATGACGGTGTTATATTTCATTTCAATGTAATATTTTGCGCATGTCCAGTCCCGTTTCACGCGGAACGGTTGACAACCCTAGATCGCTCGCGGATTATACTGCGCGAGTTTGTATACACGCGTAGGTGTTGTATATTGTGTAACAGGTAGTTATCGTCATTGAATTTTAAGTCATAAAACGATAATACTTATATTAGAAGTCTTGCTGTACACACCAGAAATTAAATATATCGCACCTCCAGAACTAAAGTGACCTAACTCAAAATTTGCAACTTCTGGGAAATGAAAAAAATGTATTCGGCGCTCTGAGCGAGTTGCTCAAGAAAAAATAGACCGCAATATTCCTCCATCTCTCTCTGACCAAATAAAGTCGGCTTTTTCATATAGGCATGAAAGAGTATACCTTTTTGAGTCATTCTGAGCACTTAACTCATTTTACCCAAATTTTGAGTTAGGTCACTTTAGTTCTGGAGTTGCGATATTAGGAAACTTGTGTACGAGCAGAGGAGAGCGTGTGCAACTCAACTCTGTCTGTCGCACAGCAGATGTTGTAGGTTGCAGGGCGGTGGTGGTTGAAGAGAGTAGATTGATGATGTTAGGTCTTTCTTCTTTTTTTTTTTTTCTCTTTTCTCTTGTCTGTTACGTAGCAATCTGTTTACAATAATGTGCCATTTTGTTGTTGGTCTAATAACTTTTTCATGAGAGAAAATGCATCCAGTGAGCCTCTCTCATAATATATCATCATCATCATCAACCCATCATGTCCCCACCGAGGGGCACGGGTCTCTTCCCTGAGGAAGGTATAGGCCATACTCCACCACGGGGGCCAAGTCCGGATTGGTGGAGGCTTGTAAGACTAGTGGCTGGTCTTACTGTCAGAAGTTTTCAAGCCGCCCTAAGGCCTCTGACTTGGCTTAACGACTGCCATCTATCGACGGCAGCCGGCACCAACTGCTTAACGTGCCTTGCGAAGCACGGAATCGCTCGGAAAAATGCCACTAGCGTTAGTCATAGACGGTGACCCATCCATGGACTGAACGCGCCGTATGTTGCTTAACCTTAGTGATCGTTTAAGATCAATGAGGCAGCCCAGGCTACGAGCGATTCATAATATATGTTGCTGTCGAATCCAATCTTCCGGTGAGGGATACTGTGCCTCCTCAATCGTGTGAATTCTACACATCCCGTGCCTTCGAGTTCGGCCCAGTTCGTTGACGTGTTTCGAGAGCCCAGTTTGGTATTTGTCGCTGCGTTTTGCTATCTCTTGTCAGACTGTGTCGATTTTTAGATCAATATGGATATATTTTTTACTTATGAAGTATGGAATGTTGAGCATTGTCCTGACTGTCTTGTTTTGGAATCTCTCCAAGATTTCAAGTTAGGTCTTTATGAAGTTTATTTGTTACTGTGCACAGTTACATGTTTAAAGACGTATGGTATTAATGAGAGGCAAAAGCCAACTGTCTGGCTCAGGCAACAAGGCCCGCGAGCTCGACTGTGCGCGGTGCACAGTCAGCAATACGGCGACCTAGAAAGGTGTACGGTGCTAGCCGTAAAAACTTTATTTTAAAACGGTTACAAAAAATGGTTACTGGCTCCCAAACCAGGATTCTCTGTGCTATGTGCAGCCAGGTAGAGTAGCGGAACGCATTTTATTATGCAAGGTTAAAATGCGGGTAGCCGCACTGTACGCATCTATTTTTGCTACTGGCCGCTAGAGTGCACTGGTGTTGCATAATAATCTTGACACGTTTCGCTACTCACCACTAGTTGTTATTAGTGAACCTGTAATGAACTGATATCACAGCCCCTAAAAGCTGTTTTAGAGAATACTTACTATCAAAAAGAAAAAAAAATCGTTAAACGTGTTTAGTTGCTAATTTTATTTAAATGTGACGTGCTTTACCTGTAGTTGGACATCTGACCTAAATACAAATATATTTTTGTTTTCTCCAGTACACAATGCACTTTTTTCATTTTTCATCAACCCATTATGTGCCCACCGAGGGGCAAGGTATATGCCATGCGCCACCACGGGGGCCAAGTCCGGAGTTTTCAAGCCGCCCTAAGGCCTCTGACTTGGCTTAACGACTGCCATCTATCGACGGCAGCCGGCACCAGCTGCTTAACGTGCCTTGCGAAGCACGGAACCGCTCGGAAAAATGCCACTAGGATTAGTCATAGACGGTCATCCATGCACTGAACGCGCCATATGTTGCTTATCCTTCATGATCGTTTAAGATCACTCAGGCAGCTGGGGCTACGAGCGATTCTAATCTAATCTCATATAATTCCAGGTCCGCCTGGAGTCCATAGGCGCCGAGGACATAGTGGACGGCAACCCTCGGCTCATTCTGGGGCTCATCTGGACCATCATCCTGCGTTTCCAGATCCAGGAGATCGAAATCGATGTCGTAAGTACTTACGTCGTACGTAAATGTAAGCCCACACGTGAAAGTAAAGAAATCACGTTTTCTATACTTTCTATAAGTATAGATAGATAGTATAGAAAACGTGATTTCTTCGTGGCAGGGAGACGCTGGATGCAAGCCGCTTCCAACCGGTCTTTTTGGAACTCCATGGAGGAGGCCTATGTCCAGCAATGGACTTCTTGTGGCTGAATGATGATGATGATAAGTATAGATGATAATATTATTATAGTCTAATATTATAAAGAGGAAAGATTTGTATTTTTGTGTGTGTGTGTAAGTTTGTAATGAATAGGCTCAGAAACTATTGGGCCGATTTAAAAATTCTTTTGCCATTAGAAAGCTACATTCTTCGTGAGCAACGTAGGCTATATTGGTTTTTCAAAACGTTTATGGTTCCATAAGAAATCTCGAATAATGTAACCCAAGGTGTGAAAAAATTACTACTGGATTGGGTCCTTTTTGCTAAACTACGTCCAATTTGGAACAGCCAATTGTCTTTATAGATAGATAGATAGTGACCACTTTATTGTACGTTTCTCTGTTGCCAATTCACGTCTCTCCCACTCTCCAGGACGAAGAGAATGAGTCCTCAGAGAAAAAATCGGCCAAGGACGCCCTCCTGCTGTGGTGCCAGCGCAAGACCGGCGGATACCACGGCGTCCACATCCACAACTTCACAGACAGCTGGCGTTCTGGCTTGGGCTTCAACGCTCTCATTCACTCGCACAGGTATGGCCGTCTCACTCACTCATTAGTTCAAATCCGAAAGTATTTCCAAAACTAACTTCACCGACTGCTGGGTGAGAGCTCCAACACTTTCATTCACTCGCACAGGTATGTCCATATTACTCACTCATTCATTCATTCATTCAGTCATTAATCCCATAAACAATTTTGCCGACCTTTGGCATTCAGAACTGGTTTTCAACGCTCACAGTCACTACCACAGGTATAGCAATCTCACTCACTCAGCTACTTACTCACACGGGATTAATATCCCGAAAACAACTTTGGCGACTGTGTTCGTTCTGGCTTGGGCTTCAACGCTCTCATTCACTCGCACAGGTTTGGCCGTATTACTCACTCATTCGTTCAAATCTGTCTGCTGGGTCAGAGCTTCAACACTCTCATTCACTCGCACAGGTATGGCCGTATTACTCACTCATTCATTCACTCATTCAGGCACACAATCCCTTCACCTTCGCCACAAATCTCATAAATCATTCATTACAGAAATGCAAAGACCAGAGTTGAATATGGTATAGAATCAGGCGTTATTTTGCGGAAATCCGTAATAGCAGTAAAATGTGAAAATTATTTTGCTAAATTCCGCCAAAATCCCACAAGCACCATGCGGTTAGTTAATGCACCGCCCTCCCTCACACTTTTTCAAGCAGAAGCAAGACACTGCCCTCGTAAGGAAGAACGCAGTAATCGTAAAAAAACAGTTTTGAGTAAATAGCTATTTATTTCTTAGGATTAGAAGGATTTCATACATTACTGCATATTTTCTTACTGAAATTTCAGGTTTCTAGTAGACCTACAGCCACCATGATTTTTTCACCTATAGATATACCACCAGGGAGCCCAATTTTGTATCCAAAGTAAAAACGCAGTAATGGCTATTACTGCGTTCTTCCTTACGAGGGTCTGCCCTCGTAAGGAAGAACGCAGTAATAGCCATTACTTAAGTGTGACGTACTTAAGTGTACAAATGCGACGCGTTTCGCCTCCTAACACGAGGCATCCTCAGGCTCACAAATGACCGTGGTGTGTTCGTGTCTTGCTTCGGCTTGAAAAAGTGTGAGGGAGGGCGGTGCATTAACTAACCGCATGGTGCTTGTGGGATATTGGCGGAATTTAGCAAAGTAATTTTCACATTTTAATATCAGTGTTGAAGTTTAAAATTGGACGTAGTTTTGCGAAAAGGATCAAACCCACAACATGGGAATATTTGAGTTAAATATACCAAAATGATCCCTTAGCTCTGTATTTTAAGAATCAAAAACTTTCATAGCGATCCTATAAGTATACGCAAAGTTACGGCACATAAGTGGTCAGCCCAAAAGTATGGAGAGCGTTAGTCAGCTTAAACCTAAAAACCCAAATATCTCAAAACTCACTTTGAGTAGGCCGATGTAGGTAGTAGTAGTAGGATCCTTTTTGCAAAACTATATTCGATTATTCTCTCATCCACAGACCAGACCTGTTCCGCTGGGCTGATCTCCCGGTCAACGACCACGTGGCGACCCTCAACCATGCCTTCGACGTGGCCCACGCCAACTTGGGGATCCCCAAACTGCTGGACGCCGAGGGTGAGGACCCAACGTACAGTTTTATTTATTTTCAGCAGTTTCAGCTACACGAAGAACCGGTGAGTCGAAGGGCTGGCAAGGGACAAGGCGGACGTACTTCGACCAAAATGGGGGATACCTATATTAGCAAAGCTTATGCAATAATAATAATATTAGCAATGCTTTATGTGTGTGTGTGTTTCAAAGCGCAAATAAATGTTTTATCTATCTATCTATCTATCAAAGGGCAAGATGAAATTTTCCCCGAAACCGACGAGGTGCATGCAACGACTATGTGGCAGGTGGCAGTCCCTGATCTCTGGGATACAGGCTTATGTATCATCATCAACCCATTATGTCCCCACCTCGGGGTCGGGTCTCTTCCCTGAGGAAGGTATAGGCCATACTCCACCACGGGGGCCAAGTCCGGATCGGTGGAGGCTTGTAAGACTAGTGGCTGGTCTTACTGTCAGAAGTTTTCAAGCCACCCTAAGGCCTCTGACTCGGCTTAACGACTGCCATCTACCGACTGCTTAACGTGCCTTGCGAAGCATGGAAGCGCTCGGAAAAATGCCACTAGCGTTAGTCATAGACGGTCACCTATCCATGCACTGAACGCGCCCTATGTTGCTTAACCTTCGTGATCGTTTAAGATCACTCATATGGGGCCGGGGCCACGAGCGATTCATATGTATGTGTGTATGTAATCACTCGCATGTAAGCACTTGTATCTCACAACGGAAGATTTAGCTTCCATAGCTAAAAAAAAGTACTGTTCTCTTTGAAATAAACAGTTTTAAAGAGATATGCGCTCACCATTCCTCCGTTCTTCCCCAGACGTGGACACGAGCAGACCGGATGAGAAGTCTGTTATGACCTACGTGGCGAGCTACTATCACACCTTCGCCCGCATGAAGAACGAGCAAAAGAGCGGACGAAGAATCGCCAATGTGAGTATTTACGCCCACAGGCCGGGGGCCGTGATGGCCTCCCGAATTGTGAACAAAGATTAAACCAGTTAAAGGTTATTAAGCGTGAGTATTACTTTTGCACTGGCTGGGCGAGAGGCCGTGATGGTCTCCCGATTTGAGAAAGAAGATAAGACCTGTAAATAAAAGTAGTAACCAAGAACGAGCAAAAGAGCGGACGAAGGATCGCCAACGTGAGTACTTACACACACAGGTCAGAGGCCGTGATGGCCTCCCGAAATGAGAACGAAGATAAGTCCTGTAGAAGGTTAGTAGACTTGAGTATATAATACGTCACCGTGGCCTCTCAAATACAATTCGCGCATAAGAGTGACTGTGATGGCCTACTATAGAGAACGAGAAGATTTTTTAACTACAGCTTACGTAAGCACTAAAGTCTGTTCAGTAAAGACATTAAAATTTAATTACTCATAACAGTAAAGTCTAAAAAAAACACCTACGTAGCACATACAATTTTTACTTGGAAGTAAACTGGGGTTATTTGGTTTTTACGTACTAGCAACACTCAGACATAGACATTAAAATTTAATTACTCATAAGAGCAAAGTCTAATAAAAACACCTACGTAGCACATACAATTTTTACTTGGACGTAAAATGGGGTTATTGGCTTTTATCTACTAGCAACACTCAGACATCGACAGCCTGTGGATGCCCAAAAGACTAGTATCCAGGCCAAAACCTTCTTAAAAAAAGCCTGTGGATTGTATTGAGATAGATAGATAGATAAAAAATTTATTTCCATAAGACACACACACGTACACATATCATCACATATTGAACATCAACAGCACATAACAAACATAGACAATACAGAAACATACACAAGGCATAGGTACAAACAGAGGTGTCAACGTGACAGTATTTTTTTTGCATTGAATTAAAAATCAGACTTTAATGAACCCCAACTTTCCTCCAGATCATCGGCCAACTCATGGACGTGGACGCTCGGAAGAACGAGTACTCCCGCCTGGTGTCGGCTCTGCTGGAGTGGATCCGGCTGAAGATCGAGGAGTTGGGCGGCCGGGAGTTCCCCAACGCGCTCGACGGCATTCAGCGGCTGCTGCTGGCCTTTAAGCAGTATCGCACCGTGGAGAAACCCCCAAAGTGAGTAGATAGGCCAGATGGTAAATAAAGAGAGTGGACTGTATTACACTGGTTTTAATGAGCAAAAGAAATTTGTTTGCACAGCAACACCATTCGCTGATAAATTGTGCCCGGATAACGGCGACAGGCTTGCCACTTGTCACGTTTGGGACCTAATAAACTCGGCAAAACGTGGGTCCAGTTCTAGAGACTGGTGCCTCTGCCTACCCCTTCGGGGATAACGGGCGTGAGTTTATTATTATTATTATTTTTAAGAAATATAAATCGAATCAATATTGTAAGTCACACGTCTGTCTCTCCCTCGATTGGAAAAACGAATGTCCGCCGCATTGTACTATATTTAAATTTTTGAAATGTAAGTGCAATAAAAGTATTAATAAATAAATAAATAAAATGTGGCGGGAAGCCGCAGCAGCCTCTATACGTTGGCCGTGAATGGCCAACGTGTGCATGCGCCCGCGCGCTGTTGTGTCGTAGACAGTGAGTGTCTTACACTGCTAATTTGCGACACACAAAAGGCGTCAAGTAAGTTTCTTGTAATACTATTCATGACAGGTTTCTGAAAACCTACTCAGGTTTTTTTGTTGCTGTTCACTGAGTTCAGAAAGTGAATTTAAAGTTTCTCGTGTATTTCTTCTAAAAAAAAACCATGTTTTGGATGTTTACATGTTTGTGATGTCGCCGTTTCTGGTTCCCACGACACAGGGTATCCAAGGACCCGGCGTCTCCTAGTGTGGGGCCAGAAGCAATGTGTGTGCCTGTATGTAAATGTTTATGTTTATGATTATGTTTGGCTCAACGACTGCCATCTATCGATGGTAGCCGGCCCCGACTGCTTTAAGACTTATAATTTCTACGAATTCCTCACACTACCGCCACCCAATCTAACGCCATCCTCGTCCCTTCAGGTACAAGGAGCGCTCCGAGATCGAAGCTCTCTTCTTCAGCATCAACACCATGAACAAGTCGCTGGTGGGCGAACCCTGGGCGCCGCTGGAGGGCCAGCTGCCTCAGGACCTGGAGCGGGCTTGGCAGCAGCTGGAACAGGTCGGTGCTATATTTGGTTGAGTAGGAAAAAGTGGGGGATCGTACTCTTCCACTATGAAGGGAGGGTGTCGCACGAAGTAGTTTTGAAGGGTGCGGTCCGTAAAATGAAAAGAGGGGTATCCACGGGCACGGTAGAATATTTATTTAATGTAAAGTAAAGGCACCTGAGAACAATAAGAAATAGAAAAGCTTAAGCGGTGGTGGCGTAGTGGGGTTGACCCTTGCTTCTCGATCATGAGGGTCTGGGTTCGAACCACGCATGTACCAATGACTTTTAGTTACGTACATTTGTTTGTTTGTACAGCAACACTATTCGCTGATAAATTGTGCCCGAATAACGGCGACAGGCTTGCCACTTGTCACGTTTGGGACCTAATAAACTCGGCAAAACGTGGGCCCAGTTCTAGTGATTGGTGCCTCTGCCTACCCTCTCGGGGATAACGGGCGTGAGTTTATTATATTTTTTTTTTTATTTATTATAGAAAAGCTTAACTACGGTCTAAAAGATAAATATAAAAATACAATTTCGAAAATAAAAAGGTAGAACACTTACATAAATTTTATGTGCCTATAGAATATTTGTGATTTCGTAGGTAAATAATATGAGTTCGCAGAATAAGGTGACAGACGTGTTATAATAAAAAAATGATAATAAATATAGAATCACGTTTACGTCCACTTGCTTCGGAGGCTGAGGAATATCTGTCCAAATACGTCCGAACACTGCGGCGAATGTCGTAAAATAGTTAAATTTGGAATTGTAGATGGCCGAAAATGATAAAAAAAAGCAACGAGGCGATCGCCTCGTTACAAGGGGAAGGTTTTTGTTGGAAGACTGGCATACTGGCCAGCTGCCATTTTGTTTTCAAAATGGCGGGGCACCATAATACCTATTGGAACTGTTAAGAAAAGTACTTTGTACCTTTATGTATGCTTGATTTTATTTTCGTAAATTGAACAATAAACAGTGATTCTCAAAGTAATTAATGGTTTTATTGTAAATAAATATTGTACCATGAACCTTTGTAAATATTTTGTGTTTCTTTTTGTTTTTTTAGTGTTCAATAAAGAATATTCTATCTATCTAAATAAAAATAAAATCTTTTTTTATTACGGACGTCCTATTAAGGACATATTGAGCTTAGTATTTTTATGTTTGTACAAGTCGACGGCCCCTACGTAAATCATCGAATCTGCAAAAATCGCAATTTCGTTTTATTGCACCAATATTTAGTAAATTGAATAGTTTATATGTCAAATATTTTTTTTTGTGTAAAAACCAATTATTTATATACGATTTGACTAGAACAAAATCATATCTCCTCTCGTTGGATGACGAACATCATCTTATGTGGTAGTTTCGATGATGTACCGTGACAGCGACAAGACCGCGCAGTTTGTAACTGCCGGACTCGATAGTGTTCGCCGCGATCGTGTTAAAAAGAGGGCATGTTGACATTTTAAGCATTTCTTTGTTTTTGAGTGTTGCTGATTATAAATTAATGTAACCATGAATACACGTGGTAGAAAAATGATGAATTTAATACGTTTGGAAGAAAATCCACGTGAAGCGCTCGGAAAAAAAAGATAACTACTTCACCGGCAAGTGTTTTTATTCACCTTTAAGAACTAGTTTTCACCTTGCCAGTTGCTTAGACATAAGAATAATATATTTCCATAATTTTGGAGCAACACTGATTTATAATGTTTTTAAATCACATTTACGGATGATATTTGAGGTTAACAAAGAAAATAATCGAAAGTATTCATTGCTTTGTATGGGCCAAAAAATATCGATAGTGGTACTTTCGATGTTGTACTGTGCTACGCATATTGTCGAATGTACCATTTACGATATTTTTTTACGCTCAAGGCGGCCGAAGCGGCGGTTTTGTCAGCATATTCGATAAATAACAGTAAATTTATTTGTCGTTTTACTAGTAAAATAAACTTTTTCAATAAAAATTTTATACCTTTTCCATACTTCCTATTAACTATGTTGTGTGAGCGGAGGTGCTTCCTGTATAATGAATAATTATACATAAATCATATTCTAAAATAGATGCCTAATGTGTAAGCAAAGTTGAGTGGGGATTGTTCTTTTTTTATCAGGATGACCTATCCTATGCAGTTACACTGAAGAGGTTCATTGGTTAAATAATTATATTTACATCGATAGCAAAGAGCTAATTAAAACGGTTGACACAAGAACTGACTAGTTAGTTAGTTAGGCCTGAAGATTTCCGCACTTAGCCTCGTAGTTGGGCCATTGTTCGTAGCAAGACTGTGTGAGCTTACTCCAGCCAGCCTACCTCTTTCCAGAAGGCCAGCAATGCTCTGATATCACTGCAGGCCTCCCGAAGGGATCCCAGCTTCCTAACGATAGCGGTCCGTTGTTTTTCCACGCCTTTACAGTAGATGGTCACATGGGCGCGTGTTTCCTCTTCTTTTAGGCATCCCCGTCGGTTGCCTATTCAGTGCGCAGATGGCCTGTTAGGATTGCCACAGCTCTGCTCTCCTCAGACGAAGCAGGCTACGTCAAAGATGTTTCGAGATTGTTGGTAGAGCCTCCTTGGCTTGTCTGCATTTAGTTTCAGTTCTCCAGAGTTCAGCATGCTGATATTTTGTTTGTGATCTCAACCATTACCTATACTGGTTGTAATGGAGTGGGAGCAGGGGTTCGGGCCTTTCCACTATAGTTTCTGAGCCTCTTCTAGCGAGTTCACCCGCAGCATCATTTCCCAGGAGCCGCTATGACTCTTTATCCATTCTAGTGTGACTCGGTTGTTTGTAGACAGTTTTTCCAACTCATGGTGACACTCTAGTATCAGGCTGTTGTTGGTGATATTGCTATTAAGTGCTTGTAGGACTGAGGCGCCATCCGAGACTATGCGTATGGCATAGTCTTGTACATTTCTTGTATTCAACAGCGCGACTGCTCTTGTTATACCTATGCATTCTGCCTGAAAAATTGTATTTAGGAAGCCAAGGGTTGTAGACATTTTTATATACGTCATTGTTTTATACTTATTTAGGTTATTCTATGGGTGACTTTCGATCAAAAAATACTGACCTGCCCTTGTGAAGAAGTGACTTTGTTCTATAATTAAAGAAAATGGTCGCTTTTGCATTTGACAATTTTTGACGCAGGGAAAAAGAAAGCCCTCCGGACGACATTGAAATTTTCTTAATCGCGACTCTTTCCGTCTCGTTTTTAAAATTGACTATTTCCTAACTCGTCTCTTTTTTAACTTGGCATCTCTTTACTTTGTGTCTTTTTTTAAATTGACTCTTTCCAAACTCGTCTCTTTTTAAACTTGACATCTCTTTACTTTGTCTCTTTTTTAACTTCATTTTGTCATTTTATTACCCTGTCCTCTCTTTTAAACTTGTCTCTTTCCTAACCTTTGACGGTAACTCTGCACTGTAATGTTATTCATTGTAGCTATTGCAAATGTAACGTCATTTGACCAGTGTTGACGCAAACTTGTTTATTAAATGTTTCAGGGCGAAATATTCAAATGGTAGTATTTTCTTAATAAATTCTGCGTAAAAATCCAACATTTTTTAATTTTTTAATGGTTTTTGGGGTTTATTTCAGTACCATAAGGTACCTAAATCATAAAAGTAAAGAGAAATATTTATCGAAACTGACACAAAATACTTAAAATTAGATAAATTGGGCAAAGAATACTATTGAATGTGCCACATTCGATACTTTATTCATAATTATGAACCAAGAATACAATCGGAACTGCCACATTCGATGATTGTCTAGCCAAAAGTAACGTAGAAGAATATCGAATGTGTAAAATCTAGAAAATTAGTTAGTATAACATAATATACTTTAGGGTAGAAATAAAGAGTCTAAAATGTTGATATTTTTTGGATTTTTTGTTTACTGATACTATAACAACTTTTTCTTCCACATTAAAATTGAACTTTGAATTGCTCTCCTGTAAAGTAGCACTTTTGCAGATTCGATGATTTACGTAGGGGCCGTCGAAGTGTCCCCAGTCGATGTCCTTATGTATTATTGTGCGCCGTCATCATTTTGAAAAAAAAAATCAAAATGGCGGCTGACCAGTATGCCAAAATCTTCAAACCCAATTCCAGGTAGCCGTATAAATATTTATGACAATGTTCTTATTTGACTACCCGTCTCACAGGAAAATTAATACGCTCTTAAAGGCATAAATTCAATGGTAAAGGTTAGAACGTAGAATGAACTGAGCCAGAAGCAATGGATGTGCCTGTATGTAAATGTTGATGTCTACGTTTATGTTTGCGGAAGTCCGAATGTTGTTCGTCGGACGTTGTATTTATCGTAAGGCATATGTAATGGGGCTCCTAGACGGGCCATCTTTTCACGAAAATTTATATGGTAGCTTGCTTTAGAATCCCACAATCATGTAAACAAACCAATTCAATCACGATTACTCCGTAATTACTTACATTTGAATATCAATCCTGATCATAATCACATTTCACGGAACCATTCATTGTTCTTACAATCATTTTTATACCAAATAACTTCTTTATGATAGTTATTTTGATAAAAAATACTCGGACGACGAAAATTTCAATAGTTTGTAAAGCTGACATATTATTTTTTACTCATCAAAGTCTTATTTGTCTTTGGAAAGTTAGTGTTGTTCAATGTTTTGAATTGATTTTAAAACTCATTGATTCAAATGTTTCAATATTTGAATCAATAAGTCAGTTCGTAAAAATAAACTTTAATATAATTATGGCTAAACTCTAGTTGCGGATTGCGTGATTTTTTTAAAAGCAAAAGGTATTGAAACTCAAAATTAGCACAGTGGGGTTTCTAACTTTAAGGCGTAATTATTTTAATAACAAACAATTTTCTGTTGCCACTTTTATCACCCATGACGACTCGCTTTTTCAAATCTGGCATTTTTTTCTTCCACAAAAAACCGTCATGTTTATGTTTTGAACGACAAAATGAGTTTGCATTGTCGTTTAAGATGAAGGATATAATTGCATTCTCTTTACTAATAACTCAAAAAAAGAGTTATCAATTATTGAGCCCTTATAAGCGTAAAGGGAGTTCTACTCCATCTACGCATAAAAGGGTAAATATTAAAAACGCGTTTATACTTCACTCACTGTCACCGTCCTGTGTGAGTGGGATTGTTCTGTGTGCTTAGTGCGAGTTTTTTTAACTACTCGATCGCGTTAACGTAAACTCATATTCTATAGGAGTGACAAAGCGCGCCACCTATTTGTCTCTCTGTCACTCCTATACAAATTGCAAACGCTCTCGCTATCGAAAGTGAATGAAAAAACTCGCACTACGGGCCCAGAGGAAACAGAAAAACGCACTGAGTGCATATTCTGAGTTTTTTCATTCACTTTCGATAGCGAAAGCGTTTGCAATTTGTATAGGAGTGACAAAGAGACAACTAGGTGGCGCGCTTTGTCACTCTTATACAAATTACAAACGCTCTCGCTATCGAAAGTGAATGAAAAAACTCAGAATATGCACTCTGTGCGTTTTTCTGTTTCCTCTAATTATCTACGACTTGGCTTTTTGTATTTTGGACATTTTCTTTGAGATTTGGTTGGACTTACTCTTGGAACGTCCGACTTCTGCGTGACATCACGGACTTTGTTTTTGCTTACGAATGAATCTCTTATAATAAAGATAATATACACAGAATCACTCAGAGATGCTACGAATAAATCCAAGAATAATTATAAAGAGAAAAATTATATAGTATTTTTAGATTATAATGAGTGAGCCGCATATTCTACTAAATTTTCTAAAGAGCCTTGCCCTAAGTTTTGAAATATTGCAAAAGCCCTTTTACAAATTTAATTTATGTACTGAAAGCCTAAAACATAACAATGTATTTTAATGCATATTAGGCCGTTAATTGATTTATGGTAGGTAAAAAAAATAAAAAACGCATGTTTGCAAACTAGTTTAGCAGTAAAAACTGAGCAGTAAACTAAATATAAATGAGTCGTAAAATAATTTAAACGGGCAGTTCAATAAATACTGAGCAGTGGAAAAGTTGAACTGGGCGGTTAGGCGTGTACAGTTAACAAATCATAATTGGTTAGTTATAAGTTTTATTTTAAGCAGTTCTATAAACTATTAGACGGTAAAATGTATTCCTAGTGAAATGGATAGAATTTTCCTAGCACTCGCCGGCCGCTGCCGCGGCACGCTCGCTTCGCTCGCTCGGCTCGTGCGTGTGTTGATCACAGTTCTAACCTAACCTAACCTACAGGATTATTGTTTCCAACCTAACCTAACCTATTTTTCATTTTTTCCAAGATAACCTAACTTCTTTTCATTCAAAGTGACGTTCGGATGCTACCGCCCACTGAACTGCCCATTCCAACCGTTTTACTGCTCATTCATTTATTAAACTGCTTGAGTAATTTTTGCACTGACATTGAATGATGAAATAACAGACCAATATTTTTATTCATCATCATCAACCCATCATGTCCCCACCGAGGGGCACGGGTCTCTTCCCTGAGGAAGGTATAGGCCATACTCCACTACGGGAGCCAAGTCCGGATTGATGGATATTTTTATTACTTACTGCTTATGTTTTACTGGCTTACTAATTTACTAACCGCCGAAAAATTAAATGCCCATTAAATTTTTGAACTGATCATGATAACTTCTGTATTGTTTAAATAACAGTTGTAAAAATTTATTCCCTTAAACATTTGGACAAAAGTGAATCCTGATTTTATAGAAAAAAGTATGTGCCTGCATGTAAATGTTAATGTTATGTTATAGAAAAAAATCGATAAGTACACAAAAAGTGTATCTTGATTTGAATTGCTTCATAATCATTTTGGATTTATTCAAATACTTAGGATAAACCAACGAACAGTGAACCATATCCCATATCTCATTGATCAATGCAGCAATCACTCACTTTGACATCAGTATAGGTACAACACTATCACTGTCTATCGATCATAGACAACTGACAAATAATTATCTTGTCTATGATTGCCGGATTCTATTGAACTCCACTATAGCTGCAAGGGTGTAGCTGGTAGCATCAGCTAGCATTTACGGCTAGACCTTGACCTATAGCCGGGACATATTGCCAACTATTTTTTGTATAGCCGATGAATGTTTAGTGTTTTAGCCGTATAGCCGGAACGATCGCTTTGCAATTGAAAATAGTGCAATATTTTTCAGCTATATTATTGCTGTCTCGCTTTGCGGCCAAAGTGCGTCCCTTTTTCATGCTACGTGATGTTTGCCACGATTCGTCCGCCATTGCAGCTAGCCAAGCCACGTATGTAGACCGTGGAAAGACAAAATAATGAGCCATATACTGTTGCAAAAATATTTCCGAGATATACATTTTTCAGCTATGTGCTGCATTAAAATGTTTTTTGTATTTTCGGGATATAGTCGGCTATGATGTAGCCACATATTTCATTATTAGTGTAGCCCCGGTAGAGGCCCCTTAACACTTTGATCGCGCGATGTTTATGTCTTCTAATGTGTATTCGGCCCTTCTGAAATCGTATTTTCTTTCACAGGCGGAACACGCGCGTGAGATCGCTCTGAGAACCGAGCTGCTAAGGCAGCAGAGACTCGAGCAATTGAATTACAAGTTCAACACCAAGGTGCGTACTATACACCCTACCTTATAATCATCCTCATCATCAACCCATTACGTCCCCACCGAGGGGCACGGGTCTTTTCCCTGAGGAAGGTATAGGCCATACTCCACCACGGGGGCCAAGTCCGGATTGGTTCGTAAGAGACCGTATCAGAAATAAAGAGATCCATAGACGAACGAAAATTGTCGACATAGCCCAGCGGATGAGTAAACGTTGAAGTGGCAAAGGGCTGACTGATGGCCGATGGGACCGAAAAGCTCTCGAATGGAGACCACACATCGGCAAGCGCAGCGTAGGACGACCAGCCACAAGATGGACAGACGATCTCATGCAAGTGGCAGGGAGACGCGAAAATGTGCGAGATAGTGCTATTTGCTGATGACACGTCACTTATTTTTAAAATAAGGAGACAGGAAAATAATCTTGACGAAGCAAATAATGCTCTCTCGCACGTTCTAGATTGGTTTACTGCAAATAATCTATTGTTAAATTCAAAAAAGACAAAATGTATGAAGTTTACCCTACCTAACGTAAAATTAGTTGAAAATAACATTGCGATTGGAAATGAAAAACTAGAATTTGTTGAAGATACTGTATTTTTGGGCATCACAATCGATGCCAAACTACAATGGGGTCCACATATTGTAAAATTAGCACATAGACTTAGCTCCGCAACATATGCTGTAAAAAGAATTCGAGAACTTACTGACGTTGCAACTGCTAGGCTTGTTTATTTTAGTTACTTCCATAGTATTATGTCCTATGGTATACTACTGTGGGGCCGGGCAGCAGACATTGAGACTATCTTCATCTTGCAGAAGAGAGCGATCCGATTTATTTACAAGCTAGGTAGTAGGTACTGCTAAGAGACTTTTTCAAAGAAACTAACATCCTAACAGTTGCAAGCCAAGTTGCAGAAAAATATTACAGACTTCGAAACACTTGGTAGCCATCATAACGTTAATACTAGGAATAAACATAAATTGTCATTTCCACGATTTAGACTTGCAAAAGTTAATACTTCCTTTATGGGGCACTGTATAAGGTTCTACAACAAGATACCCCAAGATATATTAGAGTTACCTCCAACGCGATTTAAGAATTGTATTAAGCACACTCTTTGCAAAAAAGCTTATTATAAAATCAACGATTATTTAGAAGACAAGGACGTATGGCATTAAATAGTAGTTGAATATCAAATTTAATCACAGGATAAATGTGTCTAGTGTTCAACACATCCAAGATATTATTTTGTAGGTTTGATTTGTATTAGCTTTAAGGTGATTTGAGAAAAGATGGTCAGAGTGGAGTTTTTTTTCGCTGCCTTTTTCTCCACTACAGACGGCCCCAAGGCAGCGGCTAACATTATACATAACTGTATGTACATTAACATTCAACAAGCAGAATGTAAATTCTTTACGTTGAAATACATTTCTGAATTCTGATTTCTGGTGAGTGTTCAGATCATTTATCTTATCTTTTTACTGTCCCCACAGTCAGTGCTTCGCAAGGGTTACCTGAAGGAGATGATTCAGGTTCTATCGGACCCCCGCTACGGGTCCAACCTGGCGCAGGTCGATGCCACTGTGAAGAAACACGAGGCCATCTCCGCTGATATCCTGGCCAGGTGAGATAACCGATTAGATTGGGTTCAACTATGCTGAAACGTATGCACGTAGAAAAATAAAATTTCTAAATAAAGATAAAATAAAAAAAAGTAAAAAATTTAAGAAAACGCGCACGTAACTTTGAGGAATCTTTTAATTCAATGTTTTCTGTCTGAATAATTTTTAAAATAGAATAATCGCTTTGTCAATCAAAGTGATTATTCTATTTTAAAAATTAGACGTATCGCAAAAAAGGTAAAAATATAAAAACATTTTATTTTATTAAAAAAAAACTTTCATTTGTCGGTCGGCAAGATATACTCTGATTTTTCATTTCGTGTACCAATGTGACAGCTGCAAGCGCTCTTTCTTTTTTTTAATGTTGCCAGCTCAAGTAGTCTCGACCGAGTTCTCGGTCTCGGCCTCGTTCTTGACTTTCTCGGCTAAAATTCTACTTTTTATTTGCGAATTTTTTTCCTAACCTAACCTTTTTCTTTTTCGTTCAAAAATAACCTTAAAAAATACAGTTATGTTCAGAAATCGATTGTGTTATTTTTCCATAAACAACTTTTGTTTTATTTTCATTAAAAAATATTGACAACTCAATCGAACCATTTCAAAACAAAACCTTACACATAACAAATAATAATAACAATAATTATATAGTGTATTTGGTCGACATGACTGTTCCATATGATGGAATTCCGTGTGGGCATGCTTCCAGCTTTCATACAGAAGGCGGTGCTGCTTGATACCACGAGGCCAATGCAACTCGATTAGATAATATATTAACTTAGGTAGGCTGTCTTCGACATAGCCACCGGATGAGCAAGTTGAAATGGCAGTGGACGGCTGATGGGGCCGAAAAGTTCTGGAAGACCACGCATTGGCGAGATCAGCGTAGGACGACCAGCCACAAGAGGGACAGACGATCTCATACAAGTGGGAGACGCTGGATGCAAGCCGCTTCCGACCGGTCTTTTTGGAAATCCATGGAGGAGGCCTACGTCCAGCAGTGGACTTCTTGTGGCTGAATGATGATGATGAGGCTGTCTTCTAACCAAAAAGCTCGCCGTCACCCATAGGAAGGAGCGTTTCGAGGACCTCTCCGCGATGGCAGCCGAGCTGGTCCGCGAGGGTTACCACGGGGCGGCCGCAGTGGAGAGGACCAGCTCGGAGGTGCTGGGGCGCTGGGCGGCCTTGCTCCAGCTGCTGGAGCGGCACCGTGCCGCCCTGGCGGCCTTGGCGGCCCTCACTGCCTTGCTGCGGGAGGCCGACGCTAGGACTAACACCGTTCACGAGATGAAGGTATGGGACTTGCCAAAGCATACCTTGAAACCTTGTAATTTAGACGTGGCGCGTCATTTGCTAACCAATTTACTAGATGGTTAGTTAGCTTTGTTAGTCATTGAGTAAGTAAGTGAGTCAGTCAGTGAGTCGGTCATTCAGTCAGTCAGTGAGTTAGTGAGTCAATCAGTTGGCGGCTCTGACTTTTCTGCTGCGGTGGTGTAATGGAGATAGCTAATAATTACTACAATTTAATATTGTGTGTGTGTGTTTGTGTGCGTGTGCGCGCGCGTCAATGTATGTGTTTGTGTGTGTTTGTTCGTGTGTGTGTGTGTGCGCGTACTTGCGTGCGTGGCCTTTGAGGCTAACAGTTTGGGTCATTTGCCATCTCCGCCCACTCTTCCTCGCCTTCCCAACCGTTCCCGTTGGGTCTGTGGCGAGCTCATGTCAACTCTGCGCGCGCACTATAAACTCCAACATTTCTGCATCGCGCAATCAAAGTTTACACATGACTTACAATAAATAAAACGTCCATCAGATTACAGTTGGACCGACCGTCCCCAGGCATACGATCTGCCTGGCGGGAAATTTCCCTTTATAGTGGAAGAGCATGATCACCCGGTCTTCCCTGTAGTGGTGACCCCTGACAGAACACTCTCAACCTTCCTTCGCTCTCGCAGCACACTCCACACACAATCCGTCTCAAGCAAGCCAGCATGTACATACATACTTGTACATATTCATCCTCTTCCCTCTCACTTCATCAGTTCCACTGCAGTCAACGCACCGACTGCTGGTTCTGATAGTGATCTCTCCCTACCCCTCGGCACGGCAGCCACACAGCAGCACGCGCTGCCAGTGGTACAACAGCCTTCACCGGTTCCTACCACATGCGCGGTCTCCATAGGTATTGTCGCCGGTAAAGTGACTGTTAGCCGCCGAACACCCCTCAACCGCTAGTCGACTTACTGACACAGCGTCTCCTGGCACTTGCAAGCTTTAGAGCACAGACTTCGAGTCCTATCAGACCTAGCTATGCGTAGCTACGGTCTTGAAGGGGAGTGATGTGGCGAGCACATGTCAACTCTGCGCGCGCACTATAAACTTCAACATTTCTGCATCGCGCAATCAAAGTTTACACATGACTTACAATAAATACAACGTCCAACAGATTACAGTTGGACCGGCCGTCCCCAGGCATACGATCTGCCTGGTGGGAAATTTCCCTTTATAATGGAAGAGCATGATCACCCGCTCTTCCCTATAGGTCTACCAAAAAACTGCACGACCAACCCCCCCTTCCAGGCCCAGTTCCACTCGGAGGAGGTGGGGCGCCACCTGTCCGACGTGGAGCGCCTCTTGCAAGCGCACGCGCTGCAGGAATTGCAGCTGGGGGCCTTGGACGAGGCCATCCGCGGCCTCGTGCGCCGCGGGGCCGCCGCCGAGGGGCCCGAGCTGCCTAAGAAACAACTGCAGCATCAGCTCACTCAGCTGGAAGAGCAGTACGACAGGTGGGTGCCTTGTGCTGTTCTGGAGGAGCCTAAAGAGGTTCTGGAGGGGCCAGCTGGCCCTTCTCTTAGAGAAAAGAGCTCAGAGCAGTAGATAAGGCCAGGCGTTTAGCTATAGAAATCTACTGGGCGTCTCTCAGCTGGTAAAATCTTGCTCTGTTCTGGAGGAGAAGAGGTCAGGCGTCCAGAGCAGCCGAAGGAGCAGCTGTAGCATCAGCTCACGCAGCTGGAAGAGCAGTACGACAGGTGGGTGCCTTGTGCTGTTGAGACGTTTAGGCTTATTATGATGAATAAAACTAAAAGTCAACTTTAAAATAAACATTTATTTGGGACAACAGGTCCCAAAAATAAAATAAAAATAAATTTAGGGTCGTGGGGTCAAAAGGCCGTCTAGTTTGTACCGCCGTGTGTTCCGGTACTCCCCTGTTCGGCGGACGACAGTAGCGGCGGGGCCTAACAAGGCGGTGGTCACAGGGGCAGATCGGCGCGGAGCGGGCGGTGACGTCACACTACGGCTCTGCGCTTGGATGGTGGAGGTGCTGTGATTTTTCTCGGCGTATTTGAAAACGCAGCGGAAACGCTGCAGAAACGCAACCTAGTACGTAGGTATAACGTCGCACCCTGAAACGTGACAACGCACAGTGTCACAAAATGTTACATTCGCCACGCTCTGCTAGTGAACACGGATCAGCCTGTATATGCAAACAAGGGAGAAAGCCGGTGCAGTACCTACTTAGCGTGTTTGTGTTCAAAAGCAGAGCGGAGTTACAAAAGCATGATTAAAAAAGCCTAATATGTAGGAAATTACTATTAATACAGAATTACTATTGATTTTAAATGAAAGTGGGTATGTAGGTACATACTGTACCGTAAGTTAACAAAGAACAAAAGAATGACAGTTGACGTAGCATGATATGCAAATTTGAAATGGCGGTTTAACGACTAAGTACCTAATAGAAATTTGATGATGCGCTAAATACAGCTAAATACCTAATTAAAATGTAATAAAATATAATGTTCAACACTCACCAATATATTGGGTGCGATATAGTTACGTAATTATAACGGTGACTCCGGAATACGTCCTGGGCACGATATTAAATTATATTTTGTCCGCAACGATTATGAATTAAAATATGACGATTTTGTATCAGCGCGCATGATGGCACGATACATTTCGTGAGCGCGACTGATACGGGTCCAGCGTGTATGGTGGCGGACGGCGGACTGAGGCGCGCCGGCCGCACTGGAAACTTCGACTCCTACGTCACACTCCCAGTGCTGGGTCAAGTTATCGTAGCCGGTTTCTGTGCGGACAGTCGCGAATACGAGTGTGAACGCTAATCGATTATTACGGTCGATTCGATTTTACTTTTTAATATAATAAAAATAAGTTAATTAATTAAAATGTTAACGTGCAACGTTACACTGTTCTGAAGGATGAGAGAAAGTATGGCCGTAAGAAAGTATGGAAAGTATAATATAAGTATGAAAGATGTCTAGAGCAGCCGAAGAAACAACTAACGCAGCTGGAGGAACATTGCGACAGGTGGGGAGCCTCGCTCTGAAGACAGAACCTTCTAGATTGCAGGTCCAGCTCGAAGCAGAAGACAAGGCTAGTTGCCCAGAGCATTACGGCAGGTAGGGTGCCATACTCCGTTCTGGAAGAGAAGAGAAGACGGAACCTTTTAGATGGCGGGTCCGGCTCAAAGCAGCAGACAAGGCCAGGTGTATATCCTTCAAAGCCTACTGGGAGTCTCTCAGCTAGTAAATCCAGCTGGATGAGGCCATCCGCGGCCGCGGAGACAAGGCCAGATGTCTAGAGCAGCCGAAGAAACAACTAACGCAGCTGGAGGAGCATTACGACAGGTGGGTGCCTTGTGCTGTTCTGGAAGAGAAGGGAAGACAGAACCTTCTAGACAGCAGGTCCAGATAAAAGGAGTAGTCAAGGCCAGGTGTCCAGAGCAGCCAAAGAAATGACTAACGCAGCTGGAGGAGCATTACGACAGATGGGGGGCTGTAGTGTAAAGTGTAAGACACATGTAACCTAGTTTAAGCTACTTATATATATCAGTCCTTCGACATTACAGTCAGTCTTGATTGAGCACTACTCGTTTGATTCGTCTCCCAACGCTCCACCCTACATGGCGACCCTGCCTTGTTTGGTGCGTGCGAGCGCGCATCATAATAAAGAAAGAAAATAAATAAAAAATGTGTGATGGAAATTCAAGTGACAAAATAGACTTCTAATTGTGCCGACAAAATTACGCGCCAAAATTTGCAATTCAAATGTGCCACAAAGCCCAAAACAGGACATTATGACCCAAATTGGGTTCAACAATCTAAATATATAAAAGAAGAAACTGACTGACTGACTTAGAATCAACGCAGAGCCCAAACTACTGAACCTAGGGGGTTGAAATTTGGCATGGGAGTTCCTTAGGGAGCCTAGGGGAGCACTAAGAAAGGATCTTTTGAAACTCACCCTCTAAAGGGGTAAACGGCGGTGTTAAAGTTTGTATGGAGGTATAAAAAAATGTTGTCAGATTTTCTTGAAACTTGAAATAAATACTCTTCAACACAATTGATTGAACACGTGTTTCACGGTTTTTCTAAATTTAACCCTTAACGGGAGTGAACGGGGTTGCAACATTTTGAACTAAAGTCCACGCGGACGGAGTCGCGGGCGAAAGCTAGTAAAATTATAAACACAGACATCGAACTGCATATTGGTATGATTTCTTGGTGCATGTTGGCATTGTTGTTGCTGTTAGTAGCAATAGCTATTATACTAGCCATCAGATACTGCAACAAATGCTTCAACAAGCGTGTGGATCGTGGCGTCGACTCCGGCATGTTGCGCCTACAAAAGTTGTAATCTTTTAATCTACGAGCGTACACGTACCAAACCTTCTAGGCATCAATGGTATACAAATTAATGACACGTGACCCGACCGAGTACCTGTCATTGAACTGTAATGCACTAGCAGAATTGAGGCCCTGAGCTTCAGCAAACATGACAATGATGACCTCTTATGTATTTGCTCTCTTCCAGCTTGGTGGCAGCCGCCAAGGACCGCAAGGCAAGACTGGAGGACGCCAGGAACCTCTACCAGTTCTTGGAGGACCACGACGAAGAAGAAGGCAAGTAGACATATACGTCATTTATTGATAATATTCATTAGTCATTATTGATGATATTCGTTACAAGTCAAGAAAAAATATACATTGTACATTTTTGGTCCGGACCAACTTACTTTAACTTTTAGTTTAAAAAAAATACATTATTTACATACACTATTTATATACACTATATGTGTGAGAGAGAGAGGTCTGATACAAATGTTTATGACTCAGTTTGCACATTTGTAATGGCTCAAGTATAGTTTTTACTTTTATGTATCTTTTTTCTGTGCAATATAGTATATTTCTATTTATAGTATTTTGAATCGCTCATAGCCTGGGCTGCCTGAGTGATCTTACACGATCACAAAGGTTAAGCAACATACGGCGCGTTCAGTCCATGGATGGGTCACCGTCTATGACTAACGCAAGTGGCATTTTTCCGAGCGGTTCCGTGCTTCGCAAGGCACGTGAAGCAGTTGGTGCCGGCTGCCGTCGATAGATGGCAGTCGTTAAGCCAAGTCAGAGGCCTTAGGGCGGCTTGAAAACTTCTGACAGTAAGACCAGCCACTAGTCTTACAAGCCTCCACCAATCCGGACTTTTCCCCCGTGGTGGAGTATGGCCTATACCTTCCTCAGGGAAGAGACCCGTGCCCCTTGGTGGGGACATAATGGGTTGATGATGATGATAGTATATTTCATTACAAGTGCGGAAAGCCTGTCATTGCAACGAGTTCCGACAAATGTCAATAAGTTGCAATGACGGTTCCGCACGTGTACTGAACAACAATTTTTAATACAGTTGCGAAAAAAATGAAGCAATTACTAAAGAAAATTTTTGGAAAATGGCGCCAACCGTAAAAGAGATTTTTTTTCTTCACCCATTCTGGGTAGGCAAAGGGAACTATCCCATACAGCCAAGTCTTCAGTAGATTTTTTTTATTGATATGAAATGAAAATGAAATTCAATGAGATGAAATGAAATGAAACCAAACCTAACTCAATTGAATCTTTTATTGATACAATTTATAGTAGGTTCTTTGTAAAAATATTTGCATGAATAATAAAAACTTCGTGGTTGATTTTTTCTTTTTGACAGTTGGGAAAGAGAACGCACGAGTGCGGAAAAGGTAAAGAAAAAGCTCGAGTATGTAATAGCCCACTTTCCGAACGCTATACGTCCGTGCAATATGCCACTTTTTGAGCAACTGTATTAAAAAAGCAATTTTTGATTTTGATTTGATTTGACTGTAAGCCGAGTGTCCCCTTAGATCCTCCTAGTCCCTGAAGGTTTATTTGATGTGGCCAAGCTCTTCGCCGTAGAGCGAACATGAAATTTTGTTGTGACAACGCGAACACGAATCTTCGCCTTCAAGTGTGGCCCCAGCATTAAGCCGAGTGTCCCCTTAGGCTGGGTGACGGAGAAGCAGATTGTTTTTAGAAAACGGTCAAGTAGCCTATTGTGTGAGCAAGAATATGTGTCTGAGTGAGTGGTTGCTCCGACTGACTTGTGGGCCACCGGCGGGTTAAAACCCGGGACATTGCCCATCGCTGCTTCTTAAGCCCAGTGTCCCCTTATGGTGGCCATACACGTTAGGGTTTGCATGATGGTTTTAACCTTGCAAGCATAACCGACAGGCATAATCGAGCTTGCATGCACTGATAACTGTACATTTTTATCACACACACGCTAGGGCTAGCCTGTTGGTTAAGCTTCTACCATCATAACCATCATGCAAACCCTAAAGGTGGGTACTGACCAACGTTACGCGGTGTAATGTAACATGTTACACATCGAGCATTGGTGCAGTCAGTACGTCGTTGATCGTAGAATTCGGCGTAACAAAACGTACTGATTGGACTGATTGCTCGTTGTGTAACATGTTACATTACACCGCGTAACGTTGGTCAGTACCCAGCTTACCGTGGTTGACATACCACCATTAGGCTGGGTTACGGAGAAGCAGCGCATCTGCCGCGCCGAGGTCGCCGCCAAGGACTTGCGCGGGGTGCACGCGCTACGGCTCAAGCACACGGCTTTGGCACACGAGCTGCGGGCACGGGACCACGTCGCGCAGCGGCATCGCGCGCGCGGCCAGGGGTGAGTGCGGGGGCTGGGGCTGGGGCCGCGGGGTGCGGGGCAGGGGTGAGGCATAGGGGCTGCGGGCCAGAGACTGTGGTGCGGGGCAGGGGTGAGGCATAGGGGCTGCGGGCCAGAGACTATGGTGCGGGGCAGGGGTGAGGCATAGGGGCTGCGGGCCAGAGACTATGGTGCGGGGCAGGGGTGAGGCATAGGGGCTGCGGGCCAGAGACTATGGTGCGGGGCAGGGGTGAGGCATAGGGGCTGCGGGCCAGAGACTATGGTGCGGGGCAGGGGTGAGGCATAGGGGCTGCGGGCCAGAGACTATGGTGCGGGGCAGGGGTGAGGCATAGGGGCTGCGGGCCAGAGACTATGGTGCGGGGCAGGGGTGAGGCATAGGGGCTGCGGGCCAGAGACTATGGTGCGGGGCAGGGGTGAGGCATAGGGGCTGCGGGCCAGAGACTATGGTGCGGGGCAGGGGTGAGGCATAGGGGCTGCGGGCCAGAGACTATGGTGCGGGGCAGGGGTGAGTGCGGGGGCTGGGGATGGAACCGCGGGGTGCGGGGCAGGGGTGAGGCATAGGGGCTGCGGGGCAGGGAGCAGGAGACAGGTGGTTCGGGGCAGGGGGCGCGCGTACGGGGCAGGGGTCAGTGCGGCACACGGGCTGCGGGCGCGGGACCACGGGTTGCAGACAGGGGAGAGATTAGGTCAGATACAAGGAAAATCTAATAAGTTCGGTACGAGTTACTTTTTTTCTAACGTCTTAATTTGAATCCGTTAATACTTGGTCAGTGGTACAATAAATGGGATTAAAATTTCCCGATAGAAGAGTTACTTTAGAGTTTTTTTTTTTTGTTATTTGTATGCAAATAAACCGTTATTGTGCCAGGAAATACAGTTCAGTTTTTTCTACTTATTTCTTGAGATTATAACCCAAACTAAGCTGGCGACTAGTACCCTATTAGTTCTAACTTTCTAAGTATTCTATGAGAGGTACTTGTCTGAACTGATGGTTGTTGCTATAATGTTATATGTTTCTCTCATTCTTTCGAAAGAAATCGGAAGAAATCTCCTTTCTTCCTGCGCTAACTCCCTCCCTCCCTTCCCTCCATCCCTTCCTTCCCTCCCTTCTTTCTTCGTTCCTTTCTTTTTTCTTTCTCTCTCTTTTTTATAATACACTCCAATCTAAGCTCAACAACTCCAAGTACAAGCACTCCTGTGGACCCCACACTACAACGCCCACATTACTTCCAACCCCTTTAAACCCCACACTATAACAGCTACTGCGCTTCCAGCCTGATCGACGCCAAGCACCCAAAGAGCGCCGAGATCGAACGCCGCTTGAGCAGCCTCAACCAGCAATGGACGACGCTGCGCGAGCTGTGCGAGGCGCGCGAGAAGCAGCTGGCCGACGCCGCCGAAGTCTACCAGGTGAGGGTTTTCTCACGGTGGTTTTTGTACAGAGGAGAGCGTGCGCAGCCCTCGCTCTGTCGCACAGCAAATGTTTTTTGTTGGACGGTGGTGGAAGAAGAACAAGTCGTAGTTTATATCTTCATTGCAGTTGTTTAATCGTGACACAGAATAGGGTAGTTTCCAGGGTCAAAACAATTAAATTCTATTAAGTCCGCATTTTAGATTATAAAAAAATATTGGACCCGTGTTTTTTCTCTTTTCGATTAAACAAAAAATAACAAAGATATAGCCCATTAAAGTTACGTGTGACGTCACTCCGTGCTAAAAAATTCGGCACGGCGTGACGTCACACGTAACTTTAATGGGCTATATCTTTGTCATTTTCGGTCTAATTTACAAATAAAAAAATACGTGTCCCTTATTTTTGAATAATCTAAAAGACGGACTGATTACATATTTTAGGGCAACTAGCCCGTTACATTGTTTAGTAGTTAACGATATGTGTATATTGGGCGAGTGGCTCGAGCCGACTGGCGGGCGGTAGCGGTAGCGGACAATGCCAAGTCAGCACACGCGGCGATGCACGGTGCTTAGCCCGTACAGTTTTCCTCGCAGGGCTAAGGATAAAGTTGCAAGATTCGCCTCAGATGGGATACACGATACGATTGGACTTTAAACAACATTGAATTAAAAACCTTTAGCGCTAGAAAATTCGATACCGTTTGCAAATTTAGTACTAGCTGGCACTTGTAAACTGTTTCGAGTTTTCTACCGCTATGTTTCTACCATTAAATGGATTTTATAGAGACAATCCTCCTCTGAATACATCTTATATCTATCTATGTATATACAATTCAAAGTCCACTGACTGACTCACTCATCAATGCCCAGCCCAAGCCGTTTGACCTAGGAAGCTGAAATTTTGCACAGAGGATCTATATGTAATGTAGGCAAGGAATAAGAACGGATTCTTTTAAATTCAACCCCTAAGGGGGTGAAAAGTTTTGCCAAAATTTGTATGGGAGGTATAAAAAAATGTTGTCTGATTTTCTTGAAACTTGAAATAAATACTCTTCAACACAATTGATTGAACACGTGTTTCACCGTTTTTCTAAATTTAACCCTTAACGGGAGTGAACGGGGTTGCAACATTTTGAACTAAAGTCCACGCGGACGGAGTCGCGCGCGAAAGCTAGTTTATTATAAATCTACGGCTTAACACCAGACATCTTTGTCTTCTAAATAATCTTAATAATTTATTGCACAGTGCTTGCAAGTCTAAATAGTGGAAATGTCAATTTATGTCCATTTCTAGTATTAAAATTATCATCATCAACCCATTATGTCCCCACCGAGGGGCACGGGTCTCTTCCCTGAGGAAGGTATTAAAATTGTGATGGCTACCAATAGTTTCGAAGTCTTCAATATTTTTTCGAACGTACATAATATTTTCATAAATAATTGGCTTGCAACTGTTAAGATGTTGGTTTCGTTGAAGAAATCTTTTAGCGAGTCCCTACTAGCTTCTAAATAAATCGGATCGCTCTCTTCTGCAAGATGAAAATTATCTATGTCGCGAACACTTGTAATTTTCTCTTGTTTTTCACAATACGCTACTTGACTCGTATCAAATTTGACGCGATAAATGGATATTTCCTGTAGTATCTAATGTAAGAAACCGAAATATATTGACTTTGCTAAGTAAATATGCAGGATGGCTGCAAAATTTGCAAATTAAAAAAATATTTTTCGCTTTTAAATCGGAATGGTGAAAACACTATCCGCCATCTTGAAAGCACCTTTGGTTGTAAACAAACATCTGTCAGTCGAGCGTGCGTAGGTTCTATTGTGATTTGGATTGGATTTAGTGTTTTTGCAAAAACTCTTCTTGTGCAGTTAGTGTCTTATCATTTTATTGATAAGCGCAATCATGGACGCTGGATTCGTGGAAGCTGATAGTACCAATTTGCCAAAACCAAACCAAATCAAACCAAGCATTATTACAGCTAAAAACAGTTTCTGTGTACATTGATATTACAGGACTTACATTAAAGTGATCTTCACATAAATACACCCAAGTTTCATAATGATAAATAAAATTGATATATTTTGCATGTAAACTCGATGAAATCATGAATGCGTTGTTGTTATTTCACTATGCTCACAGATCACTGACAGATTTTAGGACTATATAGGTAAAGATCGTTTCACCAAACAAATCCCACGGTAAAATCCTTAAGGCCATAACAATAAAAACCAAAATTCATTAACTCATACTCTTTCGCTATAACTCTTTCGTGGCACGAACGCTACCTATGTTGAAATGTCAAACTTTGTTTACAAAAATAAAAGACTTCAAACCATAGACAAAAATGGCGGACCGCGTTTTTGGCTGTTTAGCAAAGCAACGTTTTAAAATAATGTTTTTGTTGCTTCTAGGTCCTCAAAAAATATACTAAAATATTTTTTGGTCTAATGGAAGAGATATTTAGCATTTAAGACATACTTGAAAAAAGAGTCAAGTAGCGGATTCAGAGCATTATTAATTTTCGATTGTTTTTCTATACTAAAAACTTAATTTAGTTGCTAAAAGTGCTGTATTGTAAGTGTCCCGTCCGCTTGCAGTTCTACGGCGACGCCAACGAGGCTGACTCCTGGATGAAGGAGAAACGCGTGCTGCTCGGCAGCGCCGACCGAGGCGGGGACGCCCCCTCCGCACAGGTGACGTCACACGCGCACACACACACACACACACACACACACACACACACACACACACACACACACACATACACACACTCACACACACACACACACACACACACACACACACACACACACACCCTCGCTATCACTTTTATACAGACACACACGCTGTTACTTTATACATATTATTATACAAAAATACTGTAATACTTGAATGATACTTTGTACCCCCGCTCTAAATTACTCTAAATTATTAATATTTTCTACCTTAGCTTAATGCCCGGTTCCAATATCCACAAAAAGGTTCATTTTTGCTTACGATCGGTTACAATTCCTACGAACCTTGCTTACGATCGGTTACAATTACTACGAAGCAACGGACCGTAGCCGGTAGGCGTGTATTATAGGAACCGGGCGTTAATGAATAATACTTTGTACCTACCTCCAGTCTGAATGACCAACACTGTACCCTCCGTTCTTAACGATCAACACTTCATACCCCAGGCTCTTCTGGCTAGACACAAGGTCTTACAAGAGCAGCTGGCGGCCTACAAGCCCGAGCTGGCGGGTCTACGCGCCGCCGCCGACCGGCTCGTCGCCGCCGGCACCGTCGCCTTACAGGTACACCACCCATTATGTCCCCGCCGAGGGGCGCGGGGCTCTTCCCTTAGGAAAGTATAGTTTCCTTTTCCAAGAATTTTAGACAAGAAAGGCAGAATACTTATTGGCCTAACATCTTTAAATTGCGTTGGATTATTATTCCTCGGTATTGGTTTGACTTTTGCAATCTTCCATAGATCGGGGAATGAACCAGTTTCAATAGATTTGTTTACATAAGAATGTTCTTTATTCATGATCAACTCATTATGTCCCCGCCGAGGGGCACGGGGCTCTTCCCTGAGGAAGGTATAGGCCATACTCCACCACGGGGGCCAAGGCCGGATTGGTGGAGGCTTGTAAGACTAGTGGTCTTACTGTCAGAAGTTTTCAAGCCGCCCTAAGGCCTCTGACTTGGCTTAACGACTGCCATCTATCGACGGCAGCCGGCAACGACTGCTAAACGTGCCTTGCGAAGCACGGAACCACTCGGGGAAATGCCACTAGCGCTAGACATAGACGGTCACCCATCCATGCACTAAACGCGCCCTATGTTTAACCTTCGTGATCGTTTAAGATCACTCAAGCGGCCGGGGCTACGAGCGATTCTTTTTCCTGCAATAAAGAAAGAAGCTGGGTGTTTGTAAGCGCAGTATAACTAGACTGTAACCGCACAGTGATCTAAAGTGTAATTATATTACATAGGACAGGACGCCACTGCCAATGTGAGTGACTGTAAACTGACTATAGCTAGACTGTGACCTAGGTGTAACTAGACTGTGACCTAAATGTAACTAGACTGTAACCTAGGTGTAACTATTCTGTGACCTAAATGTAACTAGACTGTGACCTAAATGTAACTAGACTGTGACCTAAGTGTATCTAGACTGTGACATAGGTGTAACTAGACTGTGACCTAAATGTAACTAGACTGTGGCTTAGGTGTAACTAGACTTTGACCTAAATGTAACTAGACTGTGACCTAAATGTAACTAGACTGTGGCCTAGGTGTAACTAGACTGTGACCTAAGTGTAACTCTAGACTATAATTAACTGGCCCCTTCGGGCGCAGCTGCCGACCGAGGTGGAGAGCGCGCCGGCGGCCGCCGAGGAGGAGTGGGGCACCGAGACGCGGCTCGTGCCCACCGAGGTGTGGGAGGAGCAGCCCGTCGAGCGGCTCGAGCACCGCACCGTCACCGAGGAGAGGAGCGTGCCCCAGGTGAGAGCCTTGGGGAACACCTTACTTTACTAACTACAATGAGGAGTGTGGCCCATGTACACGTCACAAGGAAATGTAGACTAATAACTGAGGAAAGGAGCGTGCCCCAGGTAAGAGCCTTGAGGAACAATTATAGTCTAATAACTGAGGAAAGGAACGTGCCCCAGGTGAGAGCCTTGGGGCACACTTAGTGGACTAACTACAATGAGGAGTGTGGCCCCAGTACGAGTCACACGGAACTATAGACTAATAACTGAGGAAAGGAGCGTGCCCCAGGTAAGAGCCTTGAGGAACAATTATAGCCTAATAACTGAGGAAAGGAACGTGCCCCAGGTGAGAGCACTGGAGAACAAATGCATCATCTAATATCAAAGGCGGCAATATCCATTTATTTAATATAGACTAATAACTGAAGAAAGGAACGTGCTCCAGATAAGAGACTTGAGGAACAATTAGACTAATAACTGAGGAAAGGTGTGCGCACCAGGTAAGAGCCTTGGGGCACACTTAGTGGACTAACTACAATGGGGAGTGTGGCCCAAGTACGAGTCACAAGAAAATATGCGGCCGATTTCTGAATTGAGAATTTCGCTAAGTAACTACTTAACTCTAGTGTTGTCTCATCAAATTTCTCAGAAAAAAAGCGTGACAGAACGTTACTTACGTATTTACTTACGTGAAATTCTAGATTCAGAAACCGGCCTTTAGTCTAATAACAGTGAGAAAAGGAGCGTACCCCTGGTAAGAGCTTTGAGGAACACTTAGTGGACTAACTACAATGAGGAGTGAAGTGTGGCCCAAGTACGTGTCAAAAGGAAATCTAATAACAATGAGGAACGGAGCGTGCCCCAGGTAAGAGCTTGAGGAACACTTACGGCCGAATACTCAAACGTCATTCAAATATTTAAAGGCATCTTAAACAATTGACAAGCCGATAAACACAAAATTCGAATACACAAACGTTAGTTAAAAGCTTCTGTTACATTTAAGTGGAAATCAAAATAACTTGTAGTTAAACATCACTCAGCGAATAATTCGTATACTCGAACGCAAGTTAGCGTGATTTAGCTGTCAAATCAGCTGTCAAATGAGCTGAGTAAACGTTAAAATTGTAGAGTGGTCGCGAGGTCTTTCAAATCGTAAAAAAAGTTTTAATATCAGTGAACTTAAGTGAAAAACAATGTCCATATCATCATTATCCTCTTTGTCGGATGAGGAAAGGCCTAATGTGCCTCGAAGGAATGAGGCGAAGTTAAAATAAGCTGGTCTTCGCAAGTCACATCAGAGCCTACCGTCGCAGTAGTCCTACCAATACAATACTTGAGGTCGCCGTCGTCGGAATACGACGACGAGGACATCATCTTCATCATTAGTAGTAAGAAAGAGTTGTCATCGTGTTTACACAATTTTAAATAGGTACTTTTTTACTATATCTACCAAAGTTTCCTTTTCGGCTGTTGTGTAATTACACCCTCTTTTCTTCTTTTCCTCCATTTTTGGATTAGTGCCGTAATATTTGGGAAAAGCTTGCAAGCGCAAAAAAAACCGCAATAGGTACCGCAATATTTTTATTGTGGTAAACTTTTCAAACAAATGTCATCGAGAGGTAGCTCTAACGATGAAGAACAGAAACCAAAGACGTGGCAGCATAGTCTACGACCTTAGCCGGTTCCTTGCGGGACGAACTAAAAAAAAAAAGGTAGCTATAACGTTTCATTCTACGACAGTATAACATATTATTATTTCAACATTAAACATTTTGCTTTGTACAAAACGAGGTATTTATCTAGTACAATAGTTTTTGTTTGTTGCGTAAATCTAACAATGATTTATTTTATTTTATTTTTATGTAAAAACTTAATATTTGAGCATAAAACTTAAAATTGATTGAACCAATTCTGCGTAAAACGGATACACAACGTAAGTTTGAATATTTTGTAAATGAAAACAGACTTGTTATTTATTTGACGGCTTCTCAGCTGATCACAGTCTGAATTTGCTTGAATGACGTTTGTGTATACCACTTATATTTAACAGGTGTTCAAATTTGAATGCTCTTCAACTGAGTGATCGATTTGACTGGCGTTTGAGTATTCGGCCGTTAGTGGACTAACTACAATGAGGCGTGAAGTGCGGCCCACGTACGCGTCACAAGGAACTATAGACTAATAACTGAGGAAAGGAGCGTGCCTCAGGTACGAGCTTGGGGAACACTTAGTGGACTAACTACAATGAGAAGTGAAGTGTGGCCCAAGTAATAACTATTTTTCGCAATGGCTGCTCCTTACAAGCTCGTTACAGCTCTTACGCTCCTCCGCGGTTTTGACACTGGTCCATTTTATGATGGGGCACAACCATGACATCTTTCTCCTGCCCGGCCTCGTCTTTCCTTCCACATGTCACATCCCTTATAGTCTCATGTCACTAAAGTCTGTTTTTTAATTCAATGCGAAAAAATAAAACTGTCACGTTGACATCTCAATACAATCCAAAGGCTGTCAATGTCTGAATATTGCTAGTACGCAAAAACCAAATAACCCCATTTTACTTCCAAGTAAAAATTGTGTAGGTGTTTTTTTAGACTTTGCTCTTGAGAGGAATTAAATTTTAATGTCTTTGATGTGATAAGGATTTCGGTCACACGAGTCTTCTATTCACGTTAAAAAAAAATCTACCGAGTGAACCTATATATTTTGTAGCGGTAACACCGCGTCATTTTTTTT
This sequence comes from Yponomeuta plumbellus, assembly GCA_947310845.1. Taxonomy (NCBI): domain Eukaryota; kingdom Metazoa; phylum Arthropoda; class Insecta; order Lepidoptera; family Yponomeutidae; genus Yponomeuta; species Yponomeuta plumbellus. Next base: position 2,734,930 of record OX371219.1, read on the forward strand.
TGCGTCGAATTTAAGGTTTTTAGTTATAGCTTAAAAGCCTCTCAACCCTCCCTTCCCTTCGCAGGTGAAGGCCTTATACGCGTTCAGCGGGCAGGGAATCTCTATGGCCAAGGGCGAGGTTATGTTCCTCATCAGCAAAAGTAACCCGGACTGGTGGAGCGTCCGCAAGCCCGACCGCACGGACGGGTTCGTGCCCGCCAACTACGTGCGCGAAATCGAGCCCCGCCACGTACCCGTGAGTGCCCCTTTTTTCAATTGGGTATTTGACAGGATGTCGAATGAGTTACTTTTAAAACGGAATTTTGTATGAAAATACTTGCTTGTGACGTCACATTTCAGAGCACTCTTTTTATGTTTCATCTGTTTAAAAATTGTAATAACTAGTAAATTATTAAAAGAAATACATTTTCCGAATCATTTTGTAATTTTTGTTTTAATCGAGCACCTCAAATAATTTATTGTTGATAGTGTCAAATACCGTATTGGGTATTTGACAGCATGTCAAATGAGTTACTTTTAAAACGAAATTTTGTATGAAAATAATTGCTTGTGACGTCACATTTCAGAGCACTCTTTTTATGTTTCATCGATTTATAAATTGTAATAACTAGTAAATAATTAAAAGAAATACATTTTCAGAATAATTTTGTAATTTTTGTTTTAATCGAGCATCTCAAATAATTTATTGTTGATAGTGTCAAATACCGTATTCCCTCTTCCCTCTGGCTCCCAAAAGGGAGGAACTTTTGGGTGCTTATCAGAATAGGCTTGTGTCCACTAACAATAATTCTGTGACATTGTAGTTTCTATAGTTTAATTGTTATTTGTAGATATCAACGAAGTTATTTGTTTATTTTATTTAATAATGTTTTATGTTATTTTAAGGGGTTTTTAAATATTAAATATGTGGTAAAGTCACGCGACAGTAAACACCAATCAGAAAGCGTGACGTCATATAGTGCTAACGCCATTGTTGTTGTTGTGACGTTCTCGTAGTAAATTAGTATATATTTGTCCTACACGGTTTGTTTTGTTTGGCACTAAGTGACGTCATTCGACGCCATGACAGTTTAGCGTTTTGGTGGCAAATTCAAATAGGTGTTTAAAAATACGTAATTAATAATGTAAATGGTAGATTTTTACAGAAATCAACAGTTATTTCGGTTAAGTATCTAATAAAGTAAAGAACCAGCCACTAACCAAAATTTTGGACACAAGCCTATTGGGTATTTGACAGGATGTCAGATGAGTTACTTTTAACACGGAATTTCGCATGAAAATACTTGCTTGTGACGTCACATTTCAGAGCACTCTTTTTATGTTTGGTCTATCTAAAAATTGTAATAACTAGTAAATGATTAAAAGAAATACATTTTCCGAATCATTTTCTAGTTTTTGTTTTAATCGAGCATCTCAAATAATTTATTGTTGATAGTGTCAAATACAAGCAAGATTTGAATACGTTCTTCAGCACAACCGTCAGCTCTCTCTGACTCTTCGTCTCTCTACCGTCTTCTTTGTCGCCTCACTATTTTTTTTCTAAATCTATTGTCTGTTGTTGTTATTTTCACACTTGCATTGCAGGATGAAAAAATAGTACATTACTGCCTTTTTTCAATAGTTACATCCAGCTTTCTATCGCAAGCCAGTTCGAAATTTAAATAAAACCTCTGATAAATTACCTCCTTCGTTGTCATTGTTCGGAGTAAAAGATCGTTCCATTTTTAAATAACACGACAGATATGAGTTTAGTATGTAATTTATTTGGCCGCAAAACACGACAGCTATGAATTTTCACAGAACTTTTTCCGGCCGCTGCTCGCGTCTAATTGGCCAGTACCTACAGCAATGTCGATTTATCTCGAAGAAGGTTGTCGAAATAATGCTTCGCCTCGGCCCACATTTCCACGTTCGTCCATCAATGCCTCTTTTGCTGGCCGCTGCAGTAATGTACTATTATACTACACCTGCTTGGAAAGTACCTTGATACTTTATCAAATTTACGGTAGAAAGTACGTCATTGCTTAACGAACAAATATGCGGGGAGAAAACGCATCTGAGCGGGAGAGAAAAGTGTATGAAAATCCATTTCTTACGTTGTTTTTCTTTTTTAATTTTGGGTAAGACTATGCGCCGGTAACCTAAATATCAAAAGCCAAAAAGTTTTTATCTCCAAGTTCGCAAAATGACACTGGCCACTAGCAACAATTTCAATATAAATTTCAATTAGTAAAGATTTCGTTTTTTATTTTCCTTGTAGGTGTAGTATAAAGCACTATGTATCACTCGAGAGAAAATGCGATTCCCGATCTCAGGTGTTTTAAAGCCCTCGCCTACGGCTCGGGCTTCAAACGACACCCTCGACGGTAATGGTCACTTTCTCCTCTCGGTGAACAATGTACTATTAACACTAAGCAATTCCATGGAACATTGTACGTTCGCCCATATACTGTACGTTTGCCCTCACTGTGGCAGGTGCAAGTCCGCCGGCCGGAGAAGGTCCGCTCGATCCAGCGCGTGAAGAAGACTGTACTGGTGAAGCAGGTGGTGCCGGCGCGCCGCCCCGCGCCCCAACGCCGCGCCTCGCGCGCCGCCGCGCCGCCCGCGCCCCACGTGCCGCAGCGGATGCAGGCCATACAGGACTCTTACGGTGAGGGGATTAGGGCTGGTGTCGCTTGCAGGTGTGCCGGTAGTTAGGGTCCACGTTGGCTTGCGCTCCGCTCGCCGTGGCGCGGTGGATGCAGGCGATTCAGGACGCTTACGGTGAGGGGATTGGGACTGTATTGGCGTGCAGTTCTGTCGGTAGATAGGTTGGTTTGCGCCGCGCTCGCCATGGCGCGGCGGATGCAAGTAATACAGGACTCTTACGGTGAGGGGATTAGGGCTGGTGTCGCTTGCAGGTGTGCCGGTAGTTAGGGTCCACGTTGGCTTGCGCTCCGCTCGCCGTGGCGCGGTGAATGCAGGCGATTCAGGACGCTTACGGTGAGGGGATTGGGACTGTATTGGCGTGCAGTTCTGTCGGTAGATAGGTTGGTTTGCGCCGCGCTCGCCATGGCGCGGCGGATGCAAGTAATACAGGACGCTTACGGTGAGGGGATTAGGGCTGGTGTCGCTTGCAGGTGTGCCGGTAGTTAGGGTCCACGTTGGCTTGCGCTCCGCTCGCCGTGGCGCGGTGGATGCAGGCGATTCAGGACGCTTACGGTGAGGGGATTGGGACTGTATTGGCGTGCAGTTCTGTCGGTAGATAGGTTGGTTTGCGCCGCGCTCGCCATGGCGCGGCGGATGCAAGTAATACAGGACTCTTACGGTGAGGGGATTAGGGCTGGTGTCGCTTGCAGGTGTGCCGGTAGTTAGGGTCCACGTTGGCTTGCGCTCCGCTCGCCGTGGCGCGGTGAATGCAGGCGATTCAGGACGCTTACGGTGAGGGGATTGGGACTGTATTGGCGTGCAGTTCTGTCGGTAGATAGGTTGGTTTGCGCCGCGCTCGCCATGGCGCGGCGGATGCAAGTAATACAGGACGCTTACGGTGAGGGGATTAGGGCTGGTGTCGCTTGCAGGTGTGCCGGTAGTTAGGGTCCACGTTGGCTTGCGCTCCGCTCGCCGTGGCGCGGTGAATGCAGGCGATTCAGGACGCTTACGGTGAGGGGATTGGGACTGTATTGGCGTGCAGTTCTGTCGGTAGATAGGTTGGTTTGCGCCGCGCTCGCCATGGCGCGGCGGATGCAAGTAATACAGGACTCTTACGGTGAGGGGATTAGGGCTGGTGTCGCTTGCAGGTGTGCCGGTAGTTAAGGTCCACGTTGGCTTGCGCTCCGCTCGCCGTGGCGCGGTGGATGCAGGCGATTCAGGACGCTTACGGTGAGGGGATTGGGACTGTATTGGCGTGCAGTTCTGTCGGTAGATAGGTTGGTTTGCGCCGCGCTCGCCATGGCGCGGCGGATGCAAGTAATACAGGACTCTTACGATGAGGGGATTAGGGCTGGTGTCGCTTGCAGGTGTGCCGGTAGTTAGGGTCCACGTTGGCTTGCGCGGTGAAGACGTAGCTATGCTTGGAGTGGCGCGGTGGATGCAGGCGATCCAATACTCTTACGGTGAGGGTATTGGGGCTGTATTGGCGTGTATGATTAAGATCTGGGTGTCCTCGCCGTGGCGCGGTGGATGCAAGCCATACAAAGCTCTTACGGTGAGGGGATTAGGGCTGGTGTCGCTTGCAGCTGGGCCGGTAGTTAGGGTCTATGTTGGCTTGCGCTGCGCTTGCCGTGAAGCTGCGAATGCAGGCGATTCAGGACGGTTACGGTGAGGGGATTGGGACTGTATTGGCGTGCAGTTCTGTCGGTAGTTAGGTTGGTTTGCGTCGCGCTCGCCATGGCGCGGCGGATGCAAGTAATACAGGACTCTTACGATGAGGGGATTAGGGCTGGTGTCGCTTGCAGGTGTGCCGGTAGTTAGGGTCTATGTTGGCTTGCGCTGCGCTCGCCGTGAAGCTGCGAATGCAGGCGATTCAGGACGCTTACGGTGAGGGGATTGGGACTGTATTGGCGTGCAGTTCTGTCGGTAGATAGGTTAGTTTGCGCCGCGCTCGCCGAGATTGGTGCTATATTGGCGTGCATAATTTAGCGTGGTGCAGTGGTGGATGCAGGCCATGCAGGATTCTTACGGTGAGGGCATTGGGGCTAGTGTCGCTTGCCGTACTTGCGCAGATTAGGTCCATGTTGGCTTGCGCGGTGAAGCCGTAGCTGTGCTCGCGGTGGCGCGGTGAATGCAGGTGATTCAGAACGGTTACGGTGAGGAGATTGGGGCTAATATCGCTGGAAGCTCCGTGCACAAATTAGGTTTAAGTAGGCTTGGACGTGAAGCCGTAGCTATGTTGCCGTGGCGCGGTGGATGCAGGCCATACAGGACTCTTACGGTGAGGGGATTGGAGCTAGTGTCGCTTACAGCTGTGTCGTTAAATACGGTCTACATTGACCTGCGCGATCAATTTGTAGCTACGTGTATATTCATTCCGCTGCGCCCGCCTTGCCGTAACGTATGTAAGCGATACAGAACTCTATGATTGGAGGATGAGATCGAATGTCGCTTGCAGCTCCGTCCGCGTCTCTGACTCTGTGAGAGAGTTGTTAAATCAAGTAAGTGTATCTATATAAATAAAATTCAAAGTCCTGTCTGACTGATTCATTCACTCATCAACGCCCAGCCCAAGCCGTTGGACCTAGGAAGCTGAAATTTTGCACAGAGGATCTATATATAATGTAGGCAAGGAATAAGACCGGATTTTTTGAAATACAACCCCTAAGGGGGCAAAAAGGGTTGCCAAAGTTTGTATGGAAGGTATAAAGAATGTTGTCTAATTTTCTTGAAACTTAAAATAAATACTCTTCGACACAATTGATTAAACACGAGTTTCGCCGTTTTTTCTAAATTCAACCCTTAAGGGAGTGAACGGGGTTGCACAATTTTGAACTGAAGTCCTCGCGGAAGGAGCCGCGGGCGAAAGCTAGTCTGGAATAAAGTTCATAATCTATAGTGCTTACGAAAGGTTTAGTAATAAAAAATAAATAATAGTGAAAAATAAATAATTTTGTTCTCCAATAGTTTCACTTCTGGTTTCACTGGTAGCGTGTTGTCTACTGTGTGATGGGCTTGGTTGCTTTGATTTGCTTATTAGATATTTAGTTGATGTTAAGATTCGGCAGTCTAGGTTAATATAATTATCTGTTTTCGATGTTGTAAACACACGAACCTGTTACTTTCTATGCAACAACGACTTTTCGCTGCTATATTGTACAACTAGCTGTTGCCCGCGACTACGTCCGCGTGGGCTTTAGTTGAGTAAAGAGCTTGAAAATAAGATAGGGATACTTTTAGCGCATGCGAAAGAGCTTTCATACTAACTTCGCAACCCCCTCTTACACCCTTAAGGGATGATTTTTGAAAATATATTTTACCTGTGTTGCATGACTTTCAATGAAGGACCTTCATGCTGAATTTCATTCGAATAACTTCAAAAATGGTTAAGTTTCATACTAAGTTTGCACCCCCCTTTTTCCCCCTTAAGGGATGATTTTTAAAAAACTATTTTACACGTGTTTCATAATTTTAAATGAAGAACCTTCGTACCAAATTTCATTCGAATAACTTCAAAAACGGCAAAGTTTCATACTAACTTTGAACCCCCATTTTACCCCTTTAGGGGATGAATTTTCAAAAATCCTTTCTTAGTGCTCCCCTAGGCTCCCTAAGGAACTCCCATGCCAAATTTCAACCCCCTAGGTTCAGTAGTTTGGGCTCTGCGTTGATTCTAAGTCAGTCAGTCAGTCAGCTTCTCGTTTTATATATATAGATGTACCCTCCATTTTGCTGTATTAGTCGATGGTTTTCCTAAAATCCAATAAATAAATAAAAAAAAAATTCTCTTTCAATCTAACCTCACTCCGACCATCCTACAGACGAGCTCCTCAAGCTTTCCGAAGAACGCCGCTTGCAGCTCGAAGACGCAATCAAGCTGTTCAGCCTGTTTGCTGAATGCGAGGACCTGGAGCGCTGGATGACGGATAAGGAGCGTCTCCTCAAGTCCGAGGACGCTGATACTGTCGATAATGCTAAGAGGAAGTACGAGGTGAGTGGGGGAACGGGGTGGTTCTGAAATAACCCGGCAGGGGAAACCGTCGTTACGCCGACCAAATCTGATATGTGCATTTTTTTAAGTATTTTTTTTCTTTACTTGATGTCATTGTTTTTCAATATGTAGTTTATGTGTCAAAAAAAACCCCTATGTGTAGATGACGCTTACTTCACAAACAGCCACCTCAACTATGTGCATATCGAAAGCTGAAAATGTTATGTGTACAATAGGGAATGGATGAAAATATCAGAAGTGCTTGATATTTTTTTTGGTGATAGGAATAACCTTCCTTAACGCGGGAAAAAAGTTAAATTTTTTTTGGCCCCGAAGTAATTTTTAAATATACTTAATATTTTTCCATTCGTCGTTCTGGGCTTAGTACGGCATATCAGACATATTCCTTAGTCCGCTACGTATGAAAAAAAATCCACCTTGAAAAGCTGTCAATGTCACCACTGATTTTTTTTTAATACGTAGCGGACCAAGGAATATGTCTGTTAAGCCGTACTGAGCCCAGAACTACGAATGGAAAAATATTAAGATTATTTACTAATTAACTACGAAGTCAAAAAAATTTAAACTTTTTTCTCGCGTTAAGGAAGGTTATTCCTATCACCGAAAAAAATATCAAGCATTTCTGATATTTTCATCCATTCCCTATTGCACATACGGTATCTGGCTATTAGTTGAGCTAATGCACATATCAGATTTGGTCGGCGCACCGACGGAATATCCCTTCAACATCATTAACCCATTATGTCCCCACCGAGGGGCACGGTTCTCTTCCCTGAGGAAGGTATAGGCCATACAACCACGGGGGCCGAGTCCCGATCGGTGGAGGCTTGTAAGACTAGTGGTCTTGGTGTGGGAAGCTTTCAAGCCGCCCTAAGGCCTCTGACTTGGCTTTACGACTGCCATCTATCGGCGGCGTCCGGCAACAACTGCTTAACGTGCCTTGCGAAAATGTTCGGAAAATGCGCTCGGAAAAATGTCACTAGCGTTAGTCATAGACGGTCCCCCCTTCCGTGCACTGAACACGCCCAATGTTGCTTAACCTTCGTGATCGTTTATGATCTTCGTGATCGTCGAAACGAGCGATTCAAGCGAAATATCCCTTAGTATCTGTCTATCTGATCAGTCCTTAAAAATAAATCTGACCTTTTTCTCGTTCACGGGCTCCCCTTAAATGTCCTCCAGAAATTCGTGACGGACTTGTCGGCCGCGTCCAAGTGCCTGGAGCACATCCCCGCTGCTAAAGGCGATAGTCTGTGCGAATATTATATTCTATGTTCAAGTTCTTAAGAACTTGATTCCCCCAAAATGTGTCAAACTAATCAGCACACAGAGTAGACTGTCGGGCTTAGACCTTCTGTTTTACGAGCCCCAAAATGTCCCCCAGAAATTCGTGACTGACCTGTCAGCTGCGCCTAAACGTCCATAATATTATGGATTTCCGCATTAAAATGTGAAAATTACTTCGCTAAATTCTGCCAAAATCCCACAAGCAACATTAAACATTTACATACAGGTACATACATTGCTTGGATTAGTTAATGCACCGCTCTCCCTCCCACTTTGCTACTTTACACTTTTCTTTTTTTTTCATCCTTTCTTTGGCTTTTTTTGTGTTTTATTTTTTTTCTTTTTCAAGAGCTCTAATGTAACCTTAACCTTTGGAATGCCGAAGCGCGGATACGCGCGCATCCGATATGGTGTAGGTTTTGCGCTATTGTAATATGTAATACAAAGGAATAGTTTAAAATTGTGTTTGTATTACTTGTTCGTTATCGGACTTGCTATTACAGTCGTAAGTTTCATAGGCGCCATACTTTTTAACAAATTTCCAAGACATTTTGTAACACGCTATGACACTATCAACAATAAATTATTTGATATGCTCGATTACAACAAAAATTACTAAATATTTCGGAAAATGTATCTCTTTGAGTCATTTACTAGTTATTACTACTAATTCTTAAATAGATGAAACATAAAAAGAGTGCTCTGAAATGTGACGTCACAAGCAAGTATTTTCATACAAAATTTCGTTATAAAAGTAACTCATTTGACATTTTGTCAAATACCCAGTTACACCTGGCATTCAGGGGTGCAAAATTTTCGGTGGCTCTGGCATTCCGAAGGTTAAGCAGTAATAAAGTGAAACGTCTCCCCCAGAAATTCGTGACGGACCTGTCGGCCGCGTCCAAACGCTTGGAGCACATCGAGGCGGCCGAGGCGGAGCTGGTGCGCGGCGGGCACGGCCAGGCCGCCGCCGCCGCCGCCGCGCGCCGCCGCCTGCAGCTGCACTGGCAGCGCCTGCTGCAGCTCAAGCAGCTGAAGGAGCGGAGTCTGGAGGGGGCGTCCAGGTGAGGGGAGAAATTTCCAGGTGGGGCAAGAAAAAATGGTCGAAATCGGCCAATGTTTCGAAGAATTAGGTGGAGATCAAAGCTGCAGGTGCACTGGCAGCGCCTGCTGCAGCTCAAGCAGGTTAAGGAGAGGAGTCTGGAGGGGGCGTCCAGGTGAGGGGGGAAATTTGCAGGTGGGGCAAGAAAAAATGGTCGAAATCGGCCAATGTTTCGAAGAATTAGGTGGAGATCAAAGCTGCAGGTGCACTGGCAGCGCCTGCTGCAGCTCAAGCAGGTTAAGGAGAGGAGTCTGGAGGGGGCGTCCAGGTGAGGGGGGAAATTTGCAGGTGGGGCAAGAAAAAATGGCGGAGATCGGTCAATGTTTCGAAGAATTAGGTGAAGATCAGTAATTCAAAGCACTAGGTGAATATCAAAAATGGTGTCTGCAGCTGCAACTACAGCTGCACTGGCAGCGCCTGCTGCAGCTCAAGCAGCTTAAGGAGAGGAGCTTGGAAGGGGCTTCCAGGTGAGGGGAGAAATTTCCAGGTGGGGCAAGAAAAAATGGTCGAAATCGGCCAATGTTTCGAAGAATTAGGTGGAGATCAAAGCTGCAGGTGCACTGGCAGCGCCTGCTGCAGCTCAAGCAGCTTAAGGAGAGGAGCTTGGAAGGGGCTTCCAGGTGAGGGGAGAAATTTCCAGGTGGGGCAAGAAAAAATGGTCGAAATTGGTCAATGTTTCGAAGAATTAGGTGAAGATCAATGATTCAAAGCACTAGGTGAATATCAAAAATGGTGTCTGCAGCTGCAACTACAGCTGGAAGGAGAGGAGCTTGGAAGGGGCTTCCAGGTGAGGGGGAAAATTTGCAGGTGGGGCAAGAAAAAATGGCGGAAATCGGACGATATTTCAAAATACTAGTGAATATCAAAGATGGTGTCTGTAACTACAGCTGCACTGGCAGCGCCTGCTCAAGCTCAAGCAGCTTAATGAGCGGAGTCTGGAGGCTGCGTCCAGGTGAGGGGGGAAATTTGCAGGTGGGGCAAGAAAAAATGGCGGGAATCGGTCAATGTTTCGAAGAATTAGGTGGAGATCAAAGCTGCAGGTGCAGTGGTAGTGTCTGCTGGTGCTCAAGCAGCTGAAGGGGAGGAGTCTGAAGGAGGCGTCCAGATGAGGGGGAAAATTTGCAGGTGGGGCTAGAAAAAATGGCTGAAATCGGACAATGTTCTACAGCACTAGGTGAATACGTGAAGATCAAAGCTGCAGCTGCACTGGCAGCGCCTGCTCAAGCTCAAGCAGCTGAAGGGGAGGAGTCTGGAAGGGGCGTCCAGGTGGGGGAGAAAAACTGCA